>OU744811.1:0-347500 GCA_916614155.1 Mesoligia furuncula | reverse complement strand
CCTAACCTAACCTAACCTAACCTAAGCTAACCTAACCTAACCTAACCTAACCTAACCTAACCTAACCTAACCTAACCTAACCTAACCTAACCTAACCTAACCTAACCTAACCTAACCTAACCTAACCTAACCTAACCTAACCTAACCTAACCTAACCTAACCTAACCTAACCTAACCTAACCTAACCTAACCTAACCTAACCTAACCTAACCTAACCTAACCTAACCTAACCTAACCTAACCTAACCTAACCTAACCTAACCTAACCTAACCTAACCTAACCTAACCTAACCTAACCTAACCTAACCTAACCTAACCTAACCTAACCTAACCTAACCTAACCTAACCTAACCTAACCTAACCTAACCTAACCTAACCTAACCTAACCTAACCTAACCTAACCTAACCTAACCTAACCTAACCTAACCTAACCTAACCTAACCTAACCTAACCTAACCTAACCTAACCTAACCTAACCTAACCTAACCTAACCTAACCTAACCTAACCTAACCTAACCTAACCTAACCTAACCTAACCTAACCTAACCTAACCTAACCTAACCTAACCTAACCTAACCTAACCTAACCTAACCTAACCTAACCTAACCTAACCTAACCTAACCTAACCTAACCTAACCTAACCTAACCTAACCTAACCTAACCTAACCTAACCTAACCTAACCTAACCTAACCTAACCTAACCTAACCTAACCTAACCTAACCTAACCTAACCTAACCTAACCTAACCTAACCTAACCTAACCTAACCTAACCTAACCTAACCTAACCTAACCTAACCTAACCTAACCTAACCTAACCTAACCTAACCTAACCTAACCTAACCTAACCTAACCTAACCTAACCTAACCTAACCTAACCTAACCTAACCTAACCTAACCTAACCTAACCTAACCTAACCTAACCTAACCTAACCTAACCTAACCTAACCTAACCTAACCTAACCTAACCTAACCTAACCTAACCTAACCTAACCTAACCTAACCTAACCTAACCTAACCTAACCTAACCTAACCTAACCTAACCTAACCTAACCTAACCTAACCTAACCTAACCTAACCTAACCTAACCTAACCTAACCTAACCTAACCTAACCTAACCTAACCTAACCTAACCTAACCTAACCTAACCTAACCTAACCTAACCTAACCTAACCTAACCTAACCTAACCTAACCTAACCTAACCTAACCTAACCTAACCTAACCTAACCTAACCTAACCTAACCTAACCTAACCTAACCTAACCTAACCTAACCTAACCTAACCTAACCTAACCTAACCTAACCTAACCTAACCTAACCTAACCTAACCTAACCTAACCTAACCTAACCTAACCTAACCTAACCTAACCTAACCTAACCTAACCTAACCTAACCTAACCTAACCTAACCTAACCTAACTTAACCTAACCTAACCTAACCTAACCTAACCTAACCTAACCTAACCTAACCTAACCTAACCTAACCTAACCTAACCTAACCTAACCTAACCTAACCTAACCTAACCTAACCTAACCTAACCTAACCTAACCTAACCTAACCTAACCTAACCTAACCTAACCTAACCTAACCTAACCTAACCTAACCTAACCTAACCTAACCTAACCTAACCTAACCTAACCTAACCTAACCTAACCTAACCTAACCTAACCTAACCTAACCTAACCTAACCTAACCTAACCTAACCTAACCTAACCTAACCTAACCTAACCTAACCTAACCTAACCTAACCTAACCTAACCTAACCTAACCTAACCTAACCTAACCTAACCTAACCTAACCTAACCTAACCTAACCTAACCTAACCTAACCTAACCTAACCTAACCTAACCTAACCTAACCTAACCTAACCTAACCTAACCTAACCTAACCTAACCTAACCTAACCTAACCTAACCTAACCTAACCTAACCTAACCTAACCTAACCTAACCTAACCTAACCTAACCTAACCTAACCTAACCTAACCTAACCTAACCTAACCTAACCTAACCTAACCTAACCTAACCTAACCTAACCTAACCTAACCTAACCTAACCTAACCTAACCTAACCTAACCTAACCTAACCTAACCTAACCTAACCTAACCTAACCTAACCTAACCTAACCTAACCTAACCTAACCTAACCTAACCTAACCTAACCTAACCTAACCTAACCTAACCTAACCTAACCTAACCTAACCTAACCTAACCTAACCTAACCTAACCTAACCTAACCTAACCTAACCTAACCTAACCTAACCTAACCTAACCTAACCTAACCTAACCTAACCTAACCTAACCTAACCTAACCTAACCTAACCTAACCTAACCTAACCTAACCTAACCTAACCTAACCTAACCTAACCTAACCTAACCTAACCTAACCTAACCTAACCTAACCTAACCTAACCTAACCTAACCTAACCTAACCTAACCTAACCTAACCTAACCTAACCTAACCTAACCTAACCTAACCTAACCTAACCTAACCTAACCTAACCTAACCTAACCTAACCTAACCTAACCTAACCTAACCTAACCTAACCTAACCTAACCTAACCTAACCTAACCTAACCTAACCTAACCTAACCTAACCTAACCTAACCTATCCTAACCTAACCTAACCTAACCTAACCTAACCTAACCTAACCTAACCTAACCTAACCTAACCTAACCTAACCTAACCTAACCTAACCTAACCTAACCTAACCTAACCTAACCTAACCTAACCTAACCTAACCTAACCTAACCTAACCTAACCTAACCTAACCTAACCTAACCTAACCTAACCTAACCTAACCTAACCTAACCTAACCTAACCTAACCTAACCTAACCTAACCTAACCTAACCTAACCTAACCTAACCTAACCTAACCTAACCTAACCTAACCTAACCTAACCTAACCTAACCTAACCTAACCTAACCTAACCTAACCTAACCTAACCTAACCTAACCTAACCTAACCTAACCTAACCTAACCTAACCTAACCTAACCTAACCTAACCTAACCTAACCTAACCTAACCTAACCTAACCTAACCTAACCTAACCTAACCTAACCTAACCTAACCTAACCTAACCTAACCTAACCTAACCTAACCTAACCTAACCTAACCTAACCTAACCTAACCTAACCTAACCTAACCTAACCTAACCTAACCTAACCTAACCTAACCTAACCTAACTTAACCTAACCTAACCTAACCTAACCTAACCTAACCTAACCTAACCTAACCTAACCTAACCTAACCTAACCTAACCTAACCTAACCTAACCTAACCTAACCTAACCTAACCTAACCTAACCTAACCTAACCTAACCTAACCTAACCTAACCTAACCTAACCTAACCTAACCTAACCTAACCTAACCTAACCTAACCTAACCTAACCTAACCTAACCTAACCTAACCTAACCTAACCTAACCTAACCTAACCTAACCTAACCTAACCTAACCTAACCTAACCTAACCTAACCTAACCTAACCTAACCTAACCTAACCTAACCTAACCTAACCTAACCTAACCTAACCTAACCTAACCTAACCTAACCTAACCTAACCTAACCTAACCTAACCTAACCTAACCTAACCTAACCTAACCTAACCTAACCTAACCTAACCTAACCTAACCTAACCTAACCTAACCTAACCTAACCTAACCTAACCTAACCTAACCTAACCTAACCTAACCTAACCTAACCTAACCTAACCTAACCTAACCTAACCTAACCTAACCTAACCTAACCTAACCTAACCTAACCTAACCTAACCTAACCTAACCTAACCTAACCTAACCTTGACCTGCAAAGGGTCAGGGTGGAGGACCAGTCGCCGCTCATTCAATGTACGAAATGCTTAGCATTCGGGCATGGCCGGAAATTTTGTACCGAGAGTGCGGACAGTTGTAGTCACTGCGGAGGGCCGCATCTGCGCGAGAAGTGCCTGGAGTTTGTTGCGGGTAATGAACCGCAGTGCCGCAACTGCATGCACTCGAAGCTTCAGAAGATCGACCACAACGCGTTCAGCGTGGAGTGTCCGGTCCGCAAGAAATGGGACTATCTGGCTCGGACGACAACGGCATACGCCTAAACAGCTCCCAAGGATGCACGTAACACACACAAGAACACACACAGGAACGCACACAGGAACACACCAGAACAGCAACACCATCAAAAAACACAGATATATAAGATATATAGTTAATATATGCAAAGTATATCAAAACGCACGCATATCACCAAACACGTACCCTACACAACCCCAAAGACAAATGAGAACACACACAAGAACACACACAGGAACGCACACAGGAACACACCATAACAGCAACACCATCAAAAAACACAGATATATAAAATATATAATACATATATACAAAGTATATCAAAAACGCACGCATATCACCAAACACGTACCCTACACAACCCCTAAAACAAATGAGGAAAGTAAAAGCCCAGAATAAGAAACGACAATAAATATGTATAATCTTAGTATATATATATATATTATTGCCGCAAATCACCTTGTAGTTAAAAATAATAGTAAAACGCACGCACATACACAAAACACGCATCCAAAACTGGTAATAAGAATAATAAACAGGAACTTTCATTGTGTTTTAAAAATAAAAGATAACTTAAGTACAAACTAAATATGTTAGAAAACAGGCTAGTAATACAGGCTAGTAATATTCAGTAACCAATTTGTAATAGAATAAGGAAGTATAGGAATAGTATAAATAGAAATAAGAAATAATGTCTACGAATAAACAATATATTATAAGTCTTGTTATAAAGAATAAATAAAAATAAGCTCTTAGAAACATAATAGATATAAGATAATAAGTAGATATCAAACAGTATATATAAGTCTTGTTACTAAGAATAAATAAAAATCACCATTTAGAAACATAATCATGGAGTAGATATAAGTAAATAAGCTAATTAAAACTGTCAAAAAATAGGCTCGAAATACTAAATTGTAATAGAATAAGAAAGTATAAGTATAGCATTAAATAGAAATAAGAAATAATGTCTACGATAAACAGTATATTATAAGTTGTTATTAAGAATAAATAATAATTTGCACGTAGAAACATAATAATGGAATAGTTATAAGTAAATAAGTATATTTACGTCAATGTAAACGACAATAAAAGAAAATTGTGTACCTAAATACCCCTGAATAAAGATAAATAAAAAAGTCAGAGTAGATAGAATAGCGGGAGTCCCACCCGGCTAAGAATGAAAGCATGAGCGAAAGAAAGATACAGTATGAAGCATGAAAGTGCGAGAGGAATATATGCGAGAACTGGAACGAATGAGCAAATTAGAGTAACAAGATCCCGTTGTACCCATGAACGGGGAAAAGCACAAAAAAAAAAAAAAAAAAAAAAAAAAAAAACCTAACCTAACCTAACCTAACCTAACCTAACCTAACCTAACCTAACCTAACCTAACCTAACCTAACCTAACCTAACCTAACCTAACCTAACCTAACCTAACCTAACCTAACCTAACCTAACCTAACCTAACCTAACCTAACCTAACCTAACCTAACCTAACCTAACCTAACCTAACCTAACCTAACCTAACCTAACCTAACCTAACCTAACCTAACCTAACCTAACCTAACCTAACCTAACCTAACCTAACCTAACCTAACCTAACCTAACCTAACCTAACCTAACCTAACCTAACCTAACCTAACCTAACCTAACCTAACCTAACCTAACCTAACCTAACCTAACCTAACCTAACCTAACCTAACCTAACCTAACCTAACCTAACCTAACCTAACCTAACCTAACCTAACCTAACCTAACCTAACCTAACCTAACCTAACCTAACCTAACCTAACCTAACCTAACCTAACCTAACCTAACCTAACCTAACCTAACCTAACCTAACCTAACCTAACCTAACCTAACCTAACCTAACCTAACCTAACCTAACCTAACCTAACCTAACCTAACCTAACCTAACCTAACCTAACCTAACCTAACCTAACCTAACCTAACCTAACCTAACCTAACCTAACCTTTTTTTTTTTTTTTTTTTTTTTGTCTCGGGGGGAAAATCCTCATGGACATCCTCCGCCCTGGGGAAGGCGGAGGGGCATGCCGGACTCTTACCGGCTAAAAACCACCCCGGTGTTCCCTTCCTGTACCTATTGCCGGGGGTACGGGTATCGCTTGCGCATTCATCCGCGCCCCCGGCAGGTATTGGCCCGCCAGATGTTTGTAGGCGGGCCCCGTCACCCTCTGCGGCCATCACCCGGTGGCCGCAGGTACTCCAACTAAGAGGCGCGCGCGGAACACTGCGCCGCCGCCTCGAGGCCTGTTTCTGATCGGGCGACAGACGCCCCTAGTCTGCCGCCCGCAGGCCGCGCCCTATGGTGGCCGGAGATCGTCCGCCACCCTGCGACGCCCGGTGCGTCTGCTGCGGGCCGGGAGAGAGGTAACAGCTTCTCTCTCCCTTTCCGCCGCCTCCTTTGCCGACATTACGTCCTCACAGAAGGAGGCGACGGCCGTCCAGCCGCTCTCGCTCCCGACCATGCATGAAATGACGGCCGGAAGCGAGAGGTCGCCCGCAGCATCGACTGCCGCGACTAAGTCACGGCGCTGCACTGCCCAAGCTGGGCACTCCTCCAACGTGTGCAGCGCCGTGTCCTCGCGGCAGCTGTCACAATGGTGACATTCGGGCGTCGGCTCCCGGCCTATCCGACACAAGTACTTCCCGAAACACCCATGTCCGGTAAGCACCTGCGTCAGCCGAAAGCTGAGGGCGCCGTGGCGTCTCTCCAGCCACTCCTTCATCACGGGTCTTACCGCCGCTATCGCGGCGTGCCCTGCCGTGGGTCGCGCAAGTCGCTGCTCCCATTCCGCCACTAGGACCTGGCGGAGCTCTGCCCTGCGCACCTCAACTTGTCGAGGCACCAGGCGCTCGCCCCGCCCCACCGCTTCCTCGCGCCATGTATAGAGTGACGCGAGGAGTTCTGCCTCTAGGTCCCACGGCGGGGATCCGGCTAGGAGGCTCGCCGCCTCGAAGGAGATCGTACGGTATCCCCTTATTACCCTGACGGCCATCGCTCTTTGTGGCCTTCGTAGCAAGGCGATGTTGCGGGCCGTCAGGGCATCCGCCCACACTGGCGCAGCGTAAAGCGCCATGGACCGTACGATCCCTGTGTAGAGCCTCCGGCAGGAGGTATTTGGACCCCCCAAGTTGGGCAGCAAGCGCGAGAGCGCTGAAGCGGCGCCCAACAAACGGGGTGCGAGCCGCTGGAAGTGCGGCCCGAAGCTCCACCGACTGTCGAGGACGAGTCCTAAATACTTCATCGTCGACTCGACAGCTATGGAGACTCCTCCTACCACGATGTTTGAACCCGGAGGTGGCTTATTCCTCGGCCCGTGAAAACAGAGGGCCTCGGATTTGTGCAAGGCCACCTCCAGGCCCAACCGCCGGATCCTACCCACGACATGCGCGACCCCGGCCGTCGCCAGTATGGCCGCCTGCCGGTATGTCTTCCCACGTGCTGTTACTAGCGTGTCGTCGGCGTAGCATGTCACGCCGACTCCGTGGAGAAGAGCACCGCGCAGAGCCCAGTCGTATCCTATGTTCCACAGGGGTGGCCCCAATACCGACCCCTGTGGAACACCGCACGAACCTAACCTAACCTAACCTAACCTAACCTAACCTAACCTAACCTAACCTAACCTAACCTAACCTAACCTAACCTTTTTTTTTTTTTTTTTTTTTTTTTATTTTTTTTTTTTTTTTTTTTTTTAACGTGGAGAAATGCTCATGCATTCTGCACTACCACGGGGAGGTAGTGCAGTTATGTGGGACTCTAACCCACTAAAACTCCACGGTGTCCTCCTCTGCCGCTTACGGCGGGAACACGGGCACGCGTTAGCACTCATCCGTGAACCCGCCGCGGCTGTCCGTTACCGGACCCTCCTCTGGGGAGTATTCCCCATCACCGGCGCACCAGAACACATAGCACGCCGTGACCACCCCAGGGACCAAACCAGCACATGGGCGCCAGACGACCCCGTGTCTGGGCACCCTTGGTCCCCCTGCGACGGGTCAGATCATTGGCCCCGCCGCCTGCCAATTTTCGGCCGCAGAGGATAGGGAGAGCGGCCAACGTCATACCGACACTCCTCCTCCCCTGCGGCCCCACCGCGTCCGCCATCGAACGGTGGCGACCCCGTCAAGGCCGCGGAAGGTAGGGAGAGCGGCGCACCGCAATACCGGCACTCCTCTCCCGCCGCGGCCTTCAACCCTCAGCCGCGATGCCTCCGTTACAACGACATCGCGGCCCGCCTCAGTTGCGATGTCGCCGAAGCGGCACCGCAACCTACTCGTTGGCCGCTACGTCGTCGGCTTACAGGCAAAAGCCCTGACGAGCGGCCCCTCCTTGGGTTCCTCTTCGCTTCACCGTGGGTGTCCAAGCCACGGCTACTGAGCCCCCCCGCCTCGACAATGCGGGAACCCACCGGGGGGGATGCGGGAACCCACCGGGGGGGATGCGGGAACCCACCGGGGGGGATGCGGGAACCCACCGGGGGGGATGCGGGAACCCACCGGGGGGGAACCTAACCTAACCTAACCTAACCTAACCTAACCTAACCTAACCTAACCTAACCTAACCTAACCTAACCTAACCTAACCTAACCTAACCTAACCTAACCTAACCTAACCTAACCTAACCTAACCTAACCTAACCTAACCTAACCTAACCTAACCTAACCTAACCTAACCTAACCTAACCTAACCTAACCTAACCTAACCTAACCTAACCTAACCTAACCTAACCTAACCTAACCATAAGAATAATAAATCTATGCTATACATATATATTAGTATAAAATATATAGGCTAGCATAAAATTCACAATAGTATAAACTAAGTTTTAGATAAATAAAGAATTTATATAAGTTGATAAATATAGATAAAATCATGTTAACCCTACCTAGATGTAAAATGTATAACTTAAAAAGAATAAATAATAAGTAAGGAAATGGAGGTATAAGTTTAATAAATAAGGAAATAATAATAAATGTGTAGTCATAAGTATAATTAAGAAACATGTATAAAATAAATTGACTAGCATGAAATAGGAATAATTAAAAACTTTGTAATCCCACTAGGAAATGAACTATGTATTAAAATAAGGTAACTGTAAGCACAAATTTACAAACAGGTTTAAATAATCATGTACATTTGTAATTTAAAGCACTGCGTACAATAAAAATATAAGCTGTCCGTTTAAGGAGTAATATAAGACTAGGCTGTAATAATAAATATTAGTTAGAGATAAGAATAAAAAACACCCTCCAAATATAATAAATGTGTAGGTAGTCATAAATATAATTAAGAAATTTGTATAAAATATATTGATAGGACTGTTTGAAATAAATAAATGTATAAAAAAGGTCTCTGATCATGTCAGAGGAAACACGCAACGCCCTGTGATGACGGGTGATTTAAAAAAAAAAAAAAAAAAAAAAAAAAAAAAAAACCTAACCTAACCTAACCTAACCTAACCTAACCTAACCTAACCTAACCTAACCTAACCTAACCTAACCTAACCTAACCTAACCTAACCTAACCTAACCTAACCTAACCTAACCTAACCTAACCTAACCTAACCTAACCTAACCTAACCTAACCTAACCTAACCTAACCTAACCTAACCTAACCTAACCTAACCTAACCTAACCTAACCTAACCTAACCTAACCTAACCTAACCTAACCTAACCTAACCTAACCTAACCTAACCTAACCTAACCTAACCTAACCTAACCTAACCTAACCTAACCTAACCTAACCTAACCTAACCTAACCTAACCTAACCTAACCTAACCTAACCTAACCTAACCTAACCTAACCTAACCTAACCTAACCTAACCTAACCTAACCTAACCTAACCTAACCTAACCTAACCTAACCTAACCTAACCTAACCTAACCTAACCTAACCTAACCTAACCTAACCTAACCTAACCTAACCTAACCTAACCTAACCTAACCTAACCTAACCTAACCTAACCTAACCTAACCTAACCTAACCTAACCTAACCTAACCTAACCTAACCTAACCTAACCTAACCTAACCTAACCTAACCTAACCTAACCTAACCTAACCTAACCTAACCTAACCTAACCTAACCTAACCCAGTACCCCCCCAGCTCTCGTGGCGATCGGATCGTTTTTAGAGCCGCTCCGCGCATAAAAATTCATTTAAATGGTATTTTTTAACGCTAGAAAGTCGCAAAGTATACCGAAAGAAGCGTCTCAGTGCCGTGCAAGTGACTGTGAAAACCCCGTGAGCCGGAAAACTCCGGGAAAAAAGTTATTAGTGAAAAACTGAAAAAGTTTGGACTTGGGAAATCTTCGGAGACCTATATCTCCGAAGAACGATCGTTGACCCCAATTTTTTATCGCACCATATTGTGAGGCACGGGACGACGCATTCAGTGACATCAAGCTGAAAAACTTGTGACTGCGGATTCCTGAGAAAACGGCTGAAAACTGCGTACATAACCTCAAAATTCGACCACATGGTTTCCGAACGGATTGTTGCTGGTTGCTGATTTTTTGGGAGAGAGCAGGAGGTACACGGACGAGACCAACGACACGTCGATTGGATTTTTTGGAACACCAGGTATCGAGAAATTTTTATTTGAAGATACAGACTTTGGACCCCTGTCCTGAGAAATTTTCAGGCAGGACCCCTATTTTTTCCGGCGAATCCTGCTGCGCGCTCATCAGAAGAAGAGTTCCAGCTTAATTTTAGAATTTTCATGTTTTTATATTGCCCAATAACATAGTTTTTGTAATTTTTTCAGTTTTTTATAATTTATGACTTTTAAATAACAAAATAAAATTATTTTCGTGCAAGCATCTAATAGAACCGTATTTTACACAAATTTTGATACTTTTTTTATATTTTTAAGTGTAAGGGCTGTAAAGATATCTTAATTTTAGTGAATTTTTCATTTTTAATAGAAATAAATAGTTTTAAAAATATTTTAATGATAGAATTGTGTTTGGAACATATATTCCAACTAGTTTAAGCCCAAACTTGCCCCCAATAGCTCCAAAAACGGAGGAAATAGCTTTTTCAGCCATTTTGGTTTTGTTGGTTAAAATTTTAAACTGCGAATATCTCCAAAGTTATTGGGCGTAGAAGACCCGGATTTGTATATTTCGGAGCGGGACACTTGTGGGAACATTAAAAAATTGCTTTCAGGCGTTTTTCAGGCCTGAAAATTTTCAGCGCTGAAAACATTTTTGATATACGCGGGAGGTTAGGGTAGGTCTAACATTTGAAACCGCAACTCTCTCCGATAAGCGGTTGCGGAGTTACAGCCACTTAAAGTTGGCATTTGACAGTTGGGCGGCCATTTTGGAAAACTTTGACTCTACGTAGCTCCGGACTCAGTGGTCGCAGAGAGTTGCCGTTTTAAAATTTACGTTTGAGTAGACAAATCCTGTCGTGTAAAATAGGTTTCAGGCGTTTCAGGGCTGAAAATTTTCAGGGATCTGGAGGCCATCTTGCGCGTAGGAGCGGGTCGGGCCAAGCCAGAAAAGTCCAAACTCGGGTGTTCTGCGACTAGCCAAAGCGGAGATATTACCTGTCAAAGATTGACTTTGACAGCTGCACCGCCATCTTTGTAAAATCTTAAACACCCATATCTCCGCAACGGAAGGTCGTAGAGCGACCGGATTTGCTTAGTGGGTCTTCGCTAACACTTGTCTTGCGAGTGGACTAGCTTTCAGGCGTTTTCAGGAAAACAAATTTTTTCAGCCTGAAAACCGTCTCGGTGGATAGGCCTCATTAAGCCAAGTGCGAGAAGCCCAAGCACGGGGGTTTTTGGTTCAGTGGTCCCGGAGATAACCTCCTGTAACCACTTTTCGGCCGCCATCTTGGCAAAAAACCCAAATTTTTGGGTTGAAATATCTCCAAAACCCCTTGGCGGAGTAGTACCGAGTTTGGGGTCGTTTGAAAGGGCTCGAGGAGGGCTATTCACTGACGGTAGCAAATCGACTCTACATAGAGCTCTGTCTATTTTTTGCTCTACATCGGCAGTTTTTGACCCCTGGAAGCGAAATTTTCTTATAGGTTTATTGTTTGACTTGATTTGTTAAACCAGAAGGTTGACCGTGTTAACTCTACATAGAGACAACACCTAGAAATTTTTTACTAAAGATCTCTACGATCTTGAACGCACTTTTATCTCTTTTTATTATACTTTTTACTCATATTGACGCATACCTCTGATATGTTCGGAATAAGGACCCCGCTAAAGAAGATGGAGAGTGAGAAATCACCACCAAAACCCAGGACATCACCTCCAAGAGTTCGACGCAGCGCTGGAGACGCGGAAGTCGCTAACTGCTCAAACGTAGAGTTAACACCTCCCCTAACCACCAAGACGATACAGGCTGGCCCTGCAAAAGCGGCACAAAAACCCCTAGAGTCGCAGGAAAATAAAACGATCCCAAAAATCACGAAAGCGATAGAGGTTCATATGCCGCCAAATCTAAAGTACGCGGATCGGTCAACAGAAGCTAGGGCCTGCTTGATCAAAGCTAAACAACACCTGAGCGTCTCCAGAAATACTAAGACCGAAATTAAAAACGGCGTCACTGAAGCACTGGAACGGCTGTATCAGCTAGTGAAGGAAGCTGAAAGAGAGGCCAAAACAAAAAACCTAGGAGGGGTAAAGGAAAACACAGTGCCCGAAGTTGCCTCTACTGACGTTACCTTCTCTGTTAGCTCCGAGCAAAACTTGTTAGCAGCACAAATTGAGGAACACTCAAAGCTGCTACAAGAGAACAATAAAAGGATGGAGGAGTTGAAAGCCGCAATAGAAAAGGGCCCAACGACAACATACGCGAGTGTAACTGCAACACACAGCGGAAAGTCGCATCCATTGCGAAGTACGCTGCACTCTATCGTAGTTACCTCAAAAGACGACACAGAAACAGGGGACGAAGTATTAGACAAGATACGAACGGCGGTGGATGCAAAAGAGGGTTGGGTTAAAGTCGAAAAGGTGAGGAAGGCAAAAGATAGGAAAATCATAATGGGGTTCCAGACGAGGGAAGAAAGGAGCAAAATTAAAAACAAACTGGAAGCAGAAAGACAGGACCTCAATGTCGAGGAAATGAAAAACAGGGACCCGTTACTGATTCTCAAGAGCGTCCTCTCTGCTAACTCAGACGAGGATGTTCTCAAGGCGTTGAGGAATCAGAACAAGGATGTTTTCCACAACCTGGACAAAGAAGAGGACAGAGTGGAAGTAAAGTTCAGGAGAAGAACCAGAAATCCGCACACTAATCACATTGTGGTCAGCGTGTCACCGACCATCTGGAGAAGGGCTACAGAAATCGGAAGCCTGCACGTAGACCTCCAGCGCGTCAGGGTAGAAGACCAAACCCCGCTGGTTCAGTGCACGCGCTGTCTAGGCTATGGGCATGGCAGACGATTCTGTAAGGAACCAGCCGACCTGTGCAGTCATTGTGGCGGCCCACATTTGAAGTCGGAATGTGCTGATTGCCACACGGGTGTCCCACCCAAATGCCAGAACTGCACAAGGGCCAAGCTTGACACCGCTGACCACAACGCCTTTAGCTCCGTTTGCCCTACACGCCATAAGTGGGACGAAATCGCCAGATCAACGGTGGCGTATTGCTAAGGGCACCCAAGGCAACCCAAACCTCTACAGAGTAGTACAAGCCAACCTCCAGCGGAAAAAACTCGCAACAAACGAACTCCTATTGGAAGCCGTAAAGCGTGGAGTCGCCATTGCTCTCCTCCAGGAACCATACGTGGGGGGCGCTAAGGTGATGAGGAATTACAGGGGCGTACGGATCTTCCAGAGCACTGACACCGGAGATGGGATTGTTAAGGCCGCAATAGCGGTCTTCGATCAAGACCTCATAGTCACACAGTACCCGAAACTCACCACGAACAACATCACCGTGGTGGGGATCCGGACCAGTGCCTGGAGGATCACGCTGGTCTCTTTTTATTTCGAGCCGGATCAGCCAATAGGACCATACCTCGAGCACCTCAAACACGTTGAAGAAGAAGTAGGTTCCAGAATGTTGGTGGTTGGAGGAGATGCAAACGCGAAGAGCACCTGGTGGGGAAGCTTGTCTATCGACTGCAGGGGCGAAGAAGTGGCTGGAGTTCTCGATGAGATGAATCTTAACATACTCAACTCAGGGGAAATTCCGACCTTCGACACGATCAGAGGAGGGAAACGCTACTGCAGCCACGTCGATATCACGGCATGTTCGACGGATATCCTGGACCTGGTAGACGACTGGAGGGTAGATGAGGGCGTCACAAGCTCGGATCACAACGGCATTGTTTTTAACATAAAATTAAAAAGGTCTAAAGGCATAAAAATCAATAGAACCACTAGAATTTACAATACAAAAAAAGCAAATTGGTCTGAGTTTCGTGAGAAACTCAGCCAATTAATGCAAGAGAATAAAATCAATAAATTAGAAATAGAAACATTAAATACAGTCGATCACCTTAATATAATTATAAACAAGTACACACAAGTAATAAAGGACGCATGCACCTCATCAATGCCTATGAAAAAGACGAATGAAGTGCTCACCTTGCCGTGGTGGTCCGAGAAACTCGAGAGGATGAAGCAGGAAGTCGCAACCAGGAAACGCAGAATCAGATGTGCTGCACCGGCCCGAAGATCGAAGGTCGTCGAAGAGTACCTGAAACAGAAAGTTGAGTATGAAACAGAAGCAGCCAAAGATATGGTCGAGAGTTGGAAGAACTTCTGCGCCAAGCAGGACAGAGAGGGGGTTTGGGAAGGAATATACAGGGTAATAGGAAGGACCAAGGGAAGGGGAGAGGACCAACCGCTGGTGAAGGACGGAAAGGTACTAAACATGAAAGGTTCAGTCGAACTACTGGCCAATACATTTTACCCGGAGGACCATCAGGACAGTGACAGCGCGTACCACCGCCTTATCAGAGAAAAAGCCGGTGCTGTGAATGCTGGAGGGCAAGATAACTCATGCGATCCACCATTCACGATGGCTGAACTGATGGCGGCGAGCAGGTCCTTCAATGTTAAGAAGGCTCCAGGAGCAGATGGTTTCACCGCCGATATTTGTTGCCAAGCTATCGGAGGCGCCCCTGAGGTGGCCCTCGCTCTCCTGAACAGCTGCCTGAAATGCCACCACTTTCCTGAAGTCTGGAAGGAGGCGATTGTAATCGTTTTAAAGAAGCCTGGAAAGGACGACTATAGCACCCCAAAGGCGTACAGACCAATCGGCCTTTTGCCAATACTAGGCAAAATATACGAGAAGATGTTGGTGGCCCGCCTCAAGTTCCATTTGATCCCAAGGATGAGTACCCGCCAGTACGGATTCATGCCCCAGAGGAGCACGGAGGACTCCCTTTATGTACTAATGCAGCACATACGCAACAAGCTAGAGCTGAAAAAAATAGTAGTCGTAGTATCACTAGACATAGAGGGAGCTTTTGACAGCGCTTGGTGGCCAGCCATAAGGGTCCGTCTGGCTGAGGAAAAGTGTCCAATCGGCTTGAGGAGGGTCATCGACAGCTATCTCGAAAACCGAAGGGTCAGAGTCAGGTACGCAGGTGAAGAGTTCGGCAAAGCCACAAGCAAGGGTTGTGTTCAGGGTTCCATAGGGGGGCCAATATTCTGGAACCTTTTGTTGGACCCGCTTCTAAAGAGCCTAGAAGCAAGGGGTGACTATTGCCAGGCGTTTGCTGACGACGTTGTGCTGATCTTCGATGGTGACACGGCGATGGAGATCCAGGGACGTGCCAATGCCGCTCTCGAACATGTTCGGGCGTGGGGGGTACAAAACAAACTTAAATTTGCCCCGCATAAAACCAACGCAATGGTTATAACTCGCAAACTAAAATACGACACCCCACGCCTGAGCATGGGCGGGATCGACATTGCCATGTCCAAAGAGATCAAAATCCTTGGTGTCACTATCGACGAAAAGCTGACTTTTAACACACACGTCGCAAACGTCTGCAGAAAGGCAATAGGAATCCACAAACAATTAACCAGGGCAGCAAAGACTAGCTGGGGACTTCACCCTGAAGTCATAAGAATAATATATGTGGCCACCGTGGAACCAATCATCCTGTACGCAGCCAGCGTATGGGCCCCGGCTGCTAGAAAGCTGGGCGTCATGAGGCAGTTGGGAGCAGTTCAGCGCGGTATTGCACAGAAGATATGCAAGGCTTACCGAACAGTATCCTTGAACTCTGCGCTGGTGCTGGCTGGGATACTACCTCTCGACCTCCGTGTCCGCGAGGCAGCATCGTTATACGAGGCCAGGAGGGGGGTGCCCCGGCCGGCACTTGGCGACAGGAGTGTAGAGCAGGCTGCTTCGGCAATGGAGGCCCCACACCCCGCGGAGCGCGCTGAGCTGGAGCTCATAAGCCTGGTAAACAAAGAGCAACTTGATGCCCAGAACGAACTTGAGGTTCGTATCTTTACGGACGGGAGCAAGATTGGTGGCAAGGTTGGGGCGGCACTCTCCGTGTGGAGTGGTGGCGCCGAAACCAAAGCTCGCAAGCTTGCTCTCCCACACTACTGCACCGTCTACCAGGCTGAGCTTCTGGCGATATGCGTCGCAACCAGGGAGATGTTGAAAAACAGTGCGCAATCGTTTGGAATCTTCAGTGACTCCATGGCAGCTCTCCAAACCATACAGAATCACGACCGACACCATCCACTGGCAGTGGAGGCAAGAGCCAACATAAGATCTCTGTCTATCCAAAACAAGGCTGTCACCTTGTTTTGGATCAAAGCACATGCGGGACTGGACGGAAATGAGAGAGCCGACGAATTAGCCAAGAGAGCCGCTGAAGGTTTCAAACGAAAGCCCGATTATGACTCGTGCCCGGTTTCGTTCGTCAAGCGATGCATTCGTACGGCAACGCTAGACGAGTGGAACCAAAGATACTGTTCCGGAGAAACTGCCTCAGTCACCAAACTGTTTTTCCCGGATGCGGTGGCTGCCTACAGGATAATCAGGAAGTGCAAAATTGGTAATATAGTTACACAAATCATGACGGGGCATGGTGGGTTCTCGGCATACCTGAACCGTTTCAGGCGTAAGGAGAGCCCGTCGTGCATCTGTGACCCTGAAATTGATGAAACGGTGCCACATATATTGTTCAGCTGTCCCGTGTTCGAAAGAGAAAGATTAGAGGCTGAACACATACTGAATACAAAACTCGATGCTGAAAATATGTGGCAAATAATAGCGGGCAAAAATAGAGAGATATTATTGGAATATTGCATAAAGATATGTGAAAAGGTTATAAAAAGAAATAAAAGTGCTTAAGCAAAAGATGTTTACATAATATTATAGACAATATTAATGTTAAGCATTGAAAAATAAGGATGTTAAATATATGAGTAAAAGCGTAAATGAACAATAAACAAACACTTGATTGCCCAAAAAACAATGAAATAATAACGAGCAATATACTATTATGTATCAGAATGTAGGTGAAGTAGTTGTAAGAAACATGAACTTGTAAGAATAGATATAATTTAAGATAGATATAATTTAAACACATGTTCTAGTTTTAAGAAATAGAAATAAGCATAGAATAAGTACCTGTATATGAAAGAGCAATAACAAAACTGCTCCGGATGTGTAAGATTAGAATAAGGATAGAAATTAGAAACTGTATATAGAATAAATAAAAGTAGATAAGAAATAATTATATAACTGTTAAGATAGACATAACATAAATGTAAATGCAAAACTACAATAAAAATATCTCACCAGTTGTTGTAACACCCAATCCTGAATAAATAAATAAAAAAAAAAAAAAAAAAACAAGGAAAGTTAGACAGAACAGGCGATAGTTGGGAATCCCACCCATAAGGCATAAATGAGGAAGGATGAAAGAAAGAACAAGTATGAGGAACGAAAGTACGAGAGGCAAAAAAGCGAGAACTGGAATGAACGTAAAGCTAACATAGGCTCCGATTATGTTGGAGGTAGAAGTATAAAAAAAAAAAAAAAAAAAAAAAAAAAAAAAAAAAAAAAAACCTAACCTAACCTAACCTAACCTAACCTAACCTAACCTAACCTAACCTAACCTAACCTAACCTAACCTAACCTAACCTAACCTAACCTAACCTAACCTAACCTAACCTAACCTAACCTAACCTAACCTAACCTAACCTAACCTAACCTAACCTAACCTAACCTAACCTAACCTAACCTAACCTAACCTAACCTAACCTAACCTAACCTAACCTAACCATAAGAATAATAAATCTATGCTATACATATATATTAGTATAAAATATATAGGCTAGCATAAAATTCACAATAGTATAAACTAAGTTTTAGATAAATAAAGAATTTATATAAGTTGATAAATATAGATAAAATCATGTTAACCCTACCTAGATGTAAAATGTATAACTTAAAAAGAATAAATAATAAGTAAGGAAATGGAGGTATAAGTTTAATAAATAAGGAAATAATAATAAATGTGTAGTCATAAGTATAATTAAGAAACATGTATAAAATAAATTGACTTGCATGAAATAGGAATAATTAAAAACTTTGTAATCCCACTAGGAAATGAACTATGTATTAAAATAAGGTAACTGTAAGCACAAATTTACAAACAGGTTTAAATAATCATGTACATTTGTAATTTAAAGCACTGCGTACAATAAAAATATAAGCTGTCCGTTTAAGGAGTAATATAAGACTAGGCTGTAATAATAAATATTAGTTAGAGATAAGAATAAAAAACACCCTCCAAATATAATAAATGTGTAGGTAGTCATAAATATAATTAAGAAATTTGTATAAAATATATTGATAGGACTGTTTGAAATAAATAAATGTATAAAAAAGGTCTCTGATCATGTCAGAGGAAACACGCAACGCCCTGTGATGACGGGTGATTTAAAAAAAAAAAAAAAAAAAAAAAAAAAAAAAAACCTAACCTAACCTAACCTAACCTAACCTAACCTAACCTAACCTAACCTAACCTAACCTAACCTAACCTAACCTAACCTAACCTAACCTAACCTAACCTAACCTAACCTAACCTAACCTAACCTAACCTAACCTAACCTAACCTAACCTAACCTAACCTAACCTAACCTAACCTAACCTAACCTAACCTAACCTAACCTAACCTAACCTAACCTAACCTAACCTGAGCGAACCTAACCTGAGCGAACCTAACCTGAGCGAACCTAACCTGAGCGAACCTAACCTGAGCGAACCTAACCTGAGCGAACCTAACCTGAGCGAACCTAACCTGAGCGAACCTAACCTGAGCGAACCTAACCTGAGCGAACCTAACCTGAGCGAACCTAACCTGAGCGAACCTAACCTGAGCGAACCTAACCTGAGCGAACCTAACCTGAGCGAACCTAACCTGAGCGAACCTAACCTGAGCGAACCTAACCTGAGCGAACCTAACCTGAGCGAACCTAACCTGAGCGAACCTAACCTGAGCGAACCTAACCTGAGCGAACCTAACCTGAGCGAACCTAACCTGAGCGAACCTAACCTGAGCGAACCTAACCTGAGCGAACCTAACCTGAGCGAACCTAACCTGAGCGAACCTAACCTGAGCGAACCTAACCTGAGCGAACCTAACCTGAGCGAACCTAACCTGAGCGAACCTAACCTGAGCGAACCTAACCTGAGCGAACCTAACCTGAGCGAACCTAACCTGAGCGAACCTAACCTGAGCGAACCTAACCTGAGCGAACCTAACCTGAGCGAACCTAACCGAACCGGGAGATCGAGCGAATGGCCGCTGCGGTGGAGTCTCCTCACCCTGCGGCATGCGATACTCTGTCATTTGGCAGCCAGGTAAACCAAGAACAGATAAACAACAACAGCAACTTCGACGTCTGCATTTTAACGGATGGAAGCAAAATTGGAGGAGGGGTCGGCGCTGCACTGTCCATATGGAAAAACGACGCTGAGACCAGAGCCCTCAAACTTGCACTGCCGAACTACTGCACGGTTTACCAGGCTGAACTTCTGGCATTAGCAAGGGCGACCCGCGAAATAACTAAGCTGAAGGCGTCTTCCTTTGGGGTTTTCAGCGACTCAATGGCGGCTCTTCAAACGATCACAAATCCCGGTTCGCTCCACCCTTTGGCGGTAGAAGCTAGGGATCATTTAAGATCTGCATCCCACCAAAGCAAGTTAGTTAACTTGTTTTGGATTAAAGCTCATGTGGGGTTACTGGGAAATGAAAGAGCCGACCAGTTAGCAAAAGAGGCCGCTGAAAGCTCAAAGAAGAAACCTGACTACGATCGGTGCCCGGTCTCATTCATCAGGCGAACTATACGCATAGCGACGCTTGATGAATGGGACCGTCGGTACAGTGCCAGTAATACCGCATCCGTTACAAAATTATTCTTACCGGATGTGCGGACGGCTTACGGTGTTGTTCGCAAGATAGGTACCGATGCCTTACTTACGCAGATAATGACGGGGCACGGTGGGTTCTCCGAGTACTTGCACCGATTCAAGCGCAAGGAGAGCCCATCGTGCATCTGTGACCCGGACGCAGGCGAAACGGTCCCACATATATTATTTGACTGCCCGCAATTTGAAAGTCACCGGTTTAACGCTGAGAACACATTGGGCATGGAAATTACAAGAGAAAACGCAAAAATAGTAATAAAAAATAGAAATGCCGAAATTTTCATAGACTACTGTAAGCATATTGTAAGAAAAGTTATTGATCGAAACAAAACCGCATAAGCAAATATGCTATCTTAATATAGTACAGTATATTGTAGATTAGCATAGAAATATAATTTGTTAATTAGTTTAAGAAGAATTAGAATAATCACAATGTTAATGTAAAATAGGATTATTAAATATGTGTTTAAAAAAGGAAAACCTCAAAAGTGTCGTCATTCCCCAATCTCTGTAAGGCTAGAATAAGTATAGAAATAAGCAACTTAATGTAATAATAGATAAATTGTTATAGAAAAGAAAAATAAAAATCCTATCTTCCTGATTTTCCCAACGCACCCGAAAGGAAAGAATAAAGTAAAATAGAAAGCAATATTAAGATAGTTGATAATCCCACCCACGAAGGTAAAAATGATGATGAATGAAAGAAAGAACAAGTATGAAGAATAAAAGTACGAGAAGCATACAAGCGAGAACTTGAATGAACGTGGAAAAACTAGAGAAGCAAGCATAGGCTCCGATAATGTTGGAGGTAGGAGATTAAAAAAAAAAAAAAAAAAAAAAACCTAACCTGAGCTGGGTGATCCTCTGGATAAAGGGTCTCCGCTATGTATCTAGCGGACGCTTCAGCGTCCAGCACTTCCCCGTTTTTCACCAGCGGCGGGTCCTCCACCCTACTCGTTGTTCTTCCTATTACCCTGTAAATCCCCTCCCATACCCCCTCCCTATCCTGTTTGCAGCAGAACTCCTTCCAACTCTCGGTTTGGGCTCTGGCTGCCTCTAACTCATATTCCTCTTTTTGTTTCAGGTACGCTTCGACAACATAGGGTCTACGGACTGGAGCAGCGCACCGTATTCGCCTCTTCTTGGTAGCGACGGCTTTTTTCAGCAGCTCGAGTTTTGCCGACCACCACGGCAAGGTAAGTTTTTCTAATTGTTTTTTGATTGGCATAGATGCCTTACATGCTTTGGTAATCACATCTGTGTAGGTTTTTACTATTAGATCTATTTGCTCTACTTTACAAGTTTTCTCTATTTCTTCTTTTGTGATTTTATGTTCTTGGCTCAACTGAGTGAGTTTCGCATGAAACTCAGTCCAGTTGGCCTTTTTGGTGTTAAATATCCTAGTTGTACGTTCTACTTTTAATCCTTTTGACCTGTTCTGAAAAATTTTGAAGACGATGCCGTTGTGGTCAGAGCTGCATAGGCCCTCGACGACTTCCCAGTCTGCTACCTTGTCGAGGATATTTGTCGAACAAGCTGTTATATCGACATAGCTGCTATAGCGTTGTCCCCCTCTGACCGTGTCGAATGTCGGAGTTTCCCCTACATTGAGTATATGCAGCCCGAGCTCACCGAGAGTTCCACATACCTCCTCTCCCCTACGGTCGACCGTCGGGCTGCCCCACCACGTGCTTTTTGCATTCGCGTCGCCACCAACGATTATGGGCTTAGGGCCATTTTTATCCACTATTTCCCTAAGGTGGTCTAAGTAGGGCTCCACTGGTTTGTCCGGCTCGAAGTATATGGACACAATGATCTCCCAGGCACTGGTCTGGATCCCCACTACGACGATGTTATTTGTGGTGAGTTTTGGGTACTGTTTAACGTTGAGATTGCCGTCGAAGACGGCAATTGCAGCCTTAACAGTCCCATCTCCATCTTCAGTGCTCTGGAAGACCCGTACTCCCCTGTGGCTCTTCATCGTCCTGCCCCCCCCTACGTATGGTTCCTGCAGCAAGGCTACGGCTACCCCCTGTTTTTGTGCCTCGAGCAGTAGCTCGAGTGTTGCTAGCCTTTTTCGTTGGAGGTTCGCTTGCATACAGCTGTATGTGGTGGTGACAACGTTGGCGTTAACAGTACGCGACAGTCGACCGGGCCAATTCGTCCCACCGACGGCGTACCGGGCACTCGGAGCTGAAGGCGTTTTGCTCTGTTTGCGTCAGCTTCGCCTTTTTGCAGTTTCTGCAGGCGGGTGGCTCCCCAGCTAGAAAGTCCCCACACACCGTTCTCAGATGAGGGCCGCCACAGTGGCTGCATGCATCTGCAGCCTCTTGGCAGTATTTTCTGCCGTGGCCGTACCCTAGGCAGCGCGTGCACTGGACTAACGGAGTCTGGTCATCGGTTCTGACCCGCTGAAGGTCTATGTAGACATAGCCCCTCTCCGTCACCCGCCTCCAGATACTGGGCGACACGCTTATAATGACGTGGGTGGTGTGAGGGTTCCTGGCTCTCCTCCTGTACTTGACCGCTATCCTGTCCTCCCCTTCACCGAGGCCGTGGAAAACAGCCCCGTTTTGGTTCCGAAGAGCCTTGAGGATGTCCTCGTCAGTATTTACTGACAGGACATCCCCAAGCCTGATCAGCGGGTCTTTGTTTTCCACGTCCTCGATGGTGAGACTTCCTCCTTCTTCTTTCCCTATCCTGTCCTTAACCTTGTCCCGCTCCTCTTTGGACCCGAATCCCATTATGACTTTCCTGTTTTTAGCCTTCCTGACCCTCTCCACCTTTACCCATCCCTCCTTGGCACTATGGCCTTCCTATCTCTTTCGAGCACCTCCTCTCCGGTTTCTGACTCTACGGTCGAGGCGACCGCGACCGAGTGTAGCGTACGCTTTGGCAGCGCCCCGTCATTCCGGGCCGCGGCCACCCCGGCGTAGGTGGGTGCTTCTACTCTGTCGATTTTTTCGGCATGCCTATCAATCGACGCCTTCAGCTCCTCCATTTGTCTGCTGCTTTCCCTGATTAATTTGGTGTGCTCCTCCAAACATTCCCTAAGCAGGCTTTCGCCGGAGGTAGTGAGGGGAGGGGGGGCGGAGTCAGGAGGTGGAGCAGCACATGCTCCCACTCCCCCCTCCACCCGCTCTCCCCCCTTTGTATTTCCCTTGGTTTTGAGCTCCGCCTCGGCCTCTTTGACTAGTTCATGGAGCCGTGCGAGCGCCTTTTCCACCCCCTCCTTTATCTCCGTCTTTAAATTCCTGGAGTTCCTTAAGTGCGCCTTTGCCTTAATTAGGCAGGCTGCTGCCTCTGCCGCTCTACTGGCGTAGGTTTTTGTGGGAGACTCATCACCGATAATCCTATACGCCGCCAGCGCATGGGCAGAGGCCGCAAACAAGCTGGGAACCATTAAACAACTCGGCGTCGTGCAGCGGGGAATAGCACAGAAAATGTGCAAGGCATACCGAACTGTCTCACTAAACTCGGTGCTCCTACTAGCTGGAATACTCCCCCTGGATCTTAGAATCCAGGAGGTAGCATCACTATACAGAGCCAAGAAAGGGGAGCCGCAAGCCATACTGGGGGACAGGGAAGTAGAGCGAATGGCCTCTTTCTGCAGGCGGGTGGCTCCCCAGCTAGAAAGTCCCCACACACCGTTCTCAGATGAGGGCCGCCACAGTGGCTGCATGCATCTGCAGCCTCTTGGCAGTATTTTCTGCCGTGGCCGTACCCTAGGCAGCGCGTGCACTGGACTAACGGAGTCTGGTCATCGGTTCTGACCCGCTGAAGGTCTATGTAGACATAGCCCCTCTCCGTCACCCGCCTCCAGATACTGGGCGACACGCTTATAATGACGTGGGTGGTGTGAGGGTTCCTGGCTCTCCTCCTGTACTTGACCGCTATCCTGTCCTCCCCTTCACCGAGGCCGTGGAAAACAGCCCCGTTTTGGTTCCGAAGAGCCTTGAGGATGTCCTCGTCAGTATTTACTGACAGGACATCCCCAAGCCTGATCAGCGGGTCTTTGTTTTCCACGTCCTCGATGGTGAGACTTCCTCCTTCTTCTTTCCCTATCCTGTCCTTAACCTTGTCCCGCTCCTCTTTGGACCCGAATCCCATTATGACTTTCCTGTTTTTAGCCTTCCTGACCCTCTCCACCTTTACCCATCCCTCCTTGGCACTATGGCCTTCCTATCTCTTTCGAGCACCTCCTCTCCGGTTTCTGACTCTACGGTCGAGGCGACCGCGACCGAGTGTAGCGTACGCTTTGGCAGCGCCCCGTCATTCCGGGCCGCGGCCACCCCGGCGTAGGTGGGTGCTTCTACTCTGTCGATTTTTTCGGCATGCCTATCAATCGACGCCTTCAGCTCCTCCATTTGTCTGCTGCTTTCCCTGATTAATTTGGTGTGCTCCTCCAAACATTCCCTAAGCAGGCTTTCGCCGGAGGTAGTGAGGGGAGGGGGGGCGGAGTCAGGAGGTGGAGCAGCACATGCTCCCACTCCCCCCTCCACCCGCTCTCCCCCCTTTGTATTTCCCTTGGTTTTGAGCTCCGCCTCGGCCTCTTTGACTAGTTCATGGAGCCGTGCGAGCGCCTTTTCCACCCCCTCCTTTATCTCCGTCTTTAAATTCCTGGAGTTCCTTAAGTGCGCCTTTGCCTTAATTAGGCAGGCTGCTGCCTCTGCCGCTCTACTGGCGTAGGTTTTTGTGGGAGACTCATCACCGATAATCCTATACGCCGCCAGCGCATGGGCAGAGGCCGCAAACAAGCTGGGAACCATTAAACAACTCGGCGTCGTGCAGCGGGGAATAGCACAGAAAATGTGCAAGGCATACCGAACTGTCTCACTAAACTCGGTGCTCCTACTAGCTGGAATACTCCCCCTGGATCTTAGAATCCAGGAGGTAGCATCACTATACAGAGCCAAGAAAGGGGAGCCGCAAGCCATACTGGGGGACAGGGAAGTAGAGCGAATGGCCTCTGCACTTGAATCCCCGCATCCCGCGGAGCGAAGCGACCTGAAGATCTCCAGCCTGGTAAACCAGGAGGAAGTTGACGCCAATTCGGACCAGCAGGTAAAAATTTTCACCGACGGTAGTAAGATTGGGGGGCGCGTCGGGGCAGCTCTGTCCATATGGAACGGAGAGGCTGAGACGCGAGCCCTCAAGTTGGCGCTACCGGGATACTGTACGGTTTACCAGGCTGAGCTACTCGCGATATGCCGGGCAACGCGAGAAATTAAGAAAACTACAGCGCCTACTTTCGGGGTCTTCAGTGATTCCATGGCGGCTCTTTTGACAGTGAAAAACCCCAGTTGCCTTCACCCCCTGGCAGAGGAACTGTGGAAGCCAGACAGAATATAGCAGCCGCATTTGTCCAGAACAAGATGGTATATTTGTTCTTTTTTGGGTGCTCTAAAAACCATAACCTCACTTTTCTTCACATTGTATCTGAGCCCATGGGCCACCGCATACCTTTCACAGATACGTAGCAGCTTACGCAACGCGCCGATTGAAGGGCTGAGCAGCACCATGTCATCCGCGTAGCTAATATTATTAACGCAAATCCCATCTATATGACATCCGATTCCTGTGCTGCTCAGCTCTCCAATCAAGCGGTCCATATACAAATTAAAAAGTTTCGGTGAGGTCAACCCCCCCTGCCTCACCCCACACTCTAACCTGTACTCGTCCGATCTCCTTGCCGCCCACTTAACAGCATTTTTCTGATTATTGTACCAGTACTCAAATACCGATACAATCTCAGGGAGCAGACTGGTGTTTTGACGCATTTTTGTCCACATTTGTATGAGACCATATCAAATTCCCGGGACAGGTCCAGGAAACACGCGTATACTGGGGTCTTACGCGTAGTGTAGTAGTGCACGGTCTGCTTGAGGTACAGGATCGCACTTTCCGTGGACAGACCAGTCCGGAAACCGAACTGACCGTCGTGTAATTTTATATGTTTAGTTAAATGGCCGTCAAGCAGACCGTCCATCACTTTTGCTATAACCGTAGCTAACGAGATAGGCCTGTAATTGGATCCGAGACATCACCGGTCTTATTTTTTACAATAGGGACAACAACAGTAAACATGAGCTCATCAGGTAATTAGGAGTGGCTAACACACAGGTTAAATAACAAAGCTAGAACCCTAGGCAAGTGTACCCCAGCATGCCGCAGGTGCTCAATGCTGAGGCTATCATGTCCTGGTGACTTTCCTCTTTTCATAGATTTTATGACCACTTTTGAAGAATGTGGGGAGTATAATAAAATACCTCCCCACATTCTTCAACTGAATGAGACAAAATTCAAGTCTTGTATAAAACGCACACTATGCAGTCAGGCATATTATAAGTTAGGGGATTACATCACTGATAAAAATGCCTGGCTTAATGCTGGTCCTGCTCCACAACCACAACTAATTGATTAACACTTGAAAATACTGTTGGAGCTGCCGAAGATTGTAAGACTATCTTTGCATTGTATAAACTCAATTTCCTTTGTATTATATAATTGCATAGCACAGATGTGTGTTCTATGTTCTATGTAATATGTCTTTCAATGACTTGAATGTGCCCTGGCGGCAGATAGTATGTCATGCTCACTCAATTGTCTCGCTGACGGTGGCGTGTGTGTTGGATCATTTAGTTCCCTTCAAAATGGTTGAGCTGAATGGTGCTGATCTATGCGTCATGTTCGTGAAAGGGCACCGTCAGTTGGGGCTGGTCATCTCTTAGCTGGCTCGGCTTATTTTTAATTATTTTAGTTTTGGATTGTTGTTTTGTTAAGTACTATTTGTTGTACTCTGGACGCTATTAAATAGCGTACGTCTTTTTAGGGTTCCGTAGCCAAATGTGTGTGTGTGTGTTTAATTTAAGTTAAAATTGTTATTAACCCTATGGACTCCGGTCTGAAATAAAAATATTATATTCTATTCTATTCTAATGGCAAAAAACGGAACCCTTATACACACATCAAAAGTGTCTAGGGATCAAGCATTTTTATGCGGATTTCTTGAGATTGAGATGTGGCTTTGTAATAAATTTATGATTTTATAAATTTATATGGATCCTTTTTGGTGCATTTCATAATTTGAATCAGGAACTGTGAATCAAATTCGAGTAAAAGATGAAAATCAGCTGTCAATATTTTCCCTATAAAAACATACAACGCATTGAAGACATTATTAGTGCTACTGTTTCCCTACTACTGATTAAAACCAACGTTATTATGGAGCGGCGACGTCATTTAAGCAGGGAAGAAATGCTCAGAGCCGTGGGAATGATAGAAGCTGGTTCCCGGCAACGTACTGTGGCTTTAGCTCTGAATACAAGTCAGAGTGTTATCAGTCGACTTTGGACACGTTACCGAAGCACTGGTACCGTGGCTGAGCGCCATGGAGGACGGTATCGCTGCACCACACGGAGACAAGACCGATACATTCAAATCTTAACTCGAAGAGCTCCAACAATAACCGCCATGATGTTAGCCGTAAGGCTTCATCACTCTTCAGGGAACTTAATTAGCGACCAAACAGTCAGAAACCGCTTGCATGAAGTGAACCTTCATTCCCGAAGACCGCTACGGGTACCACCTATAGCAATGCACAATCGTAGGATTCGATATCAATGGGCTCTTGAACACAGAAATTGGGCAGAAGAACAATGGCGTTTCGTGTGCTTTTCTGATGAGTCTCGTTTTGGTATGAGACCGGATACAAGACGTATACGACACTGGAGAACCCCTGGACGCCAACAGCGATTAAAATCCTGCCAGGAAGTCCATCCTTATAGTGGTGGAACCATCATGGTATGGGCGGGTATTTGGATCGGCGGAAGAACTGAGTTGATTTGGATCAGAGGCAACCTCAACGCTCAAATTTATGCTGAGACGATTGTATCAGACGTCATCGTTCCTCTACAAGTGCAAATCGGTCCCTTATTTCAGTTAATGCATGATAATGCACGACCGCACACCGCAAGAGTTGTAAGACAGACTCTCGCCGCAGCTAACATCCATGTCCTGCCCTGGCCTGCTCAGTCGCCAGACTTGAACCCGATTGAGCATGCATGGGATATGCTACAGAGAAGAGCTCTGCCGAATATGGAGGGTATCTAGTCGCAAGAAGACCTTTTTTTGTTGTTGCAACGAACATGGGCGGCCATTCCACAGCGTGATTTGGATGAACTCATTTTGAGTATGCCAAACCGATGTTCTTGTGTTGTTAGTGTTCGCGGTAGAAACACGGATTATTAATTGTTTAAGTTACCCAATAAAATTTTAAAGAAAACTGTTATTTCAGTCTTTTTTTCGAACTTTTGTGTTAGTGGTTCAAATGTCAAAAATCCCTTTATTAGGAAAATGGCAAATTTCTTTATTAATGCAAAGGTGACTTGGTTTATCGTTACTGTGACAAACGAAAACACTTTATTTGATGAATCCTTAAAGAAAATTTTAATTAATATCAATCAGGAGAAAAGTTATTGCAAAAATATATGTTGATCCCTAGACACTTTTGATGTGTGTAGATTCGACATGTCTGTCTGTCTGTCCGTCCGTCCGTCACAGCCACTTTTTTCCGAAACTATAAGAACTATACTGTTGAAACTTGGTAAGTAGATGTATTCTGTAAACCGCATTAAGATTTTCACACAAAAATAGAAAAAAAAACAGTAAATTTTGAGAGCTCCCCTTTTTAAAAAAAATTTTTCATGAAACCCATACGTGTGGGGTATCTATGGAAAGGTTTACAAAAATAAATAAAATAAGGTTTAAATAATAAGGTAATTTACCTTTCATTCAATCAACTCAAATAAAAAAAAAAAAAAAAAACATTTTATTTCATAAACATAAACCTTATGCATAAACCCGTATGTTACGGAACCCTCGGTGCGCGAGTCCGACTCGCTCTTGCCTGGTTTTTAGGGTTACGTACTTAAAGGGTAAAAACGGGACCCTATTACTAAGACTTCGCTGTCTGTCCGTCTGTCTGTCTGTCCCTCTGTCCGTCTGTCCGTCTGTCGGTCTGTCGGTCCGTCGCGTCGGTCTGTCCGTCTGTCTGTCACCAGGCTGTATCTCATGAACCGTGATAGCTAGACAGTTGAAATTTTCACAGATGAAGTATTTCTGTTGCCGCTATAACAACAAATACTAAAAGCTGAATAAAATAAATATTTAAGGGGGGCTCGCATACAACAAACGTGTTTTTTTCGGCGTTTTTGCCTTGTTATTATTTATGTTTTACATCGTTCTCACTTTATATAATTTTAAATTCAAAAGTAATGAGTGAAAAAGAGTGTCCATGGAGTGGGTAATGGAATGGGTAACTAGCTTCATATTTTCTGACTGACCAACTTCTTGACAATTCAAAAGTGCCTGTTAATGGGATATTTGAAATAAATGCTTTGACTTTGACAATGAAGAAAGGTGTCATCCTCTCCAGCACGACCATGGATGATTTTAATGCGGGGGACATATTCATGAAAAAATGTGTACTTTATTGTACTAACGACTTTAACAAATGTACTCACAAATTTTCGCTGTTATAACAAATCGACCGTGGCCGTGCTAGGTTCTTATTAGTTAATGTCTAATCTGTTTAAATAATTATCTTCGAAAATTAATATTTTGTTGTGTTTAGTATCGCTATTCGATAACAGATGGCGTTGTGCCGTGACGTCAATTTTGTAGATCGCGGTGTTAAGATTTTCTTGCATCTCCGTGGTTACGTTATGTGTTACAGTTTTGTTTACTAATGGTATTGTCATAAGTCATAAAGTCATAAATTATTTGTTTCATAACAAAATACATTATATTGAAAATATTACAGTGATGATAAATAAAATAAGATAATAATAATAACCAACAAAAAGAAAAAAAACATTAAGTACCTACGTTCATATTTAAAATTCAGTTATTTCTTTTTAGGGTTCCGTACCTAAAAGGTAAAAATGGAACCCTATTACTAAGACTCCTCTGTCTGTCCGTCTGTCCGTCTTTCCGTCTGTCCGTCTGTCCGTCTGTCCGTCTGTCTGTCTGTCTGTCACCAGGCTGTATCTCAAGAACCGCGATATTCACAAATTATGTATTTCTGTTGCCGTTATAACAACAAATACTAAAAACAAAATAAATTAAATATTTAAGGGGACTCCCATACAACAAACACGATTTTTTCTCCCTTTTTTGCTCGATATCAAAAATGGCAACAGGTAGGCACTTGAAGTATTCATTCACAAAATACTCAGTTGTATTTTAACTTTAATAATAAATAATAAAATTAAAATAAAATAAATATTTAAGGGGGGCTCCCATACAACAGACGAGATTTTTCGGCGTTTTTGCCTTGTGGTACGGCACCCTTCGTGTGCGAGTCCGACCCGCACTTGGCCAGTTTTTTTTTTGGTTTGCCAAGTAAAGGGTTAATTTAGGCATTCGTTAGAAAATACGTATCTTGTCACAAAAAAATGCCATCTGACGTATAAACGATTCATAATTTAAAAATAACATAGATAGACATTTCTGGTTAGGCCATGTATTAAAAAACCTGGCAAGAGCGAGTCCGACTCGCTCCGAGGGTTCCGTTAACATCCGGGTTTATGCATGAGGTTTATGTTTATGAAATTAAATGTTTTTTTTTATTTTTATATTTATGTTGTTTGAACGAAAGGTTGTCTGTGTGGTGCCGGACGTAAAGAATAACACCACTCCATACTTCCCGTGGGTGTCGTAAAAGGCGACTAAGGGTCGTACCGGAGAATGGGCAGCAGCGTTCTCTATGCATTCCACCACCATACCATACTGCGATTGCCAATCCGCCTGCCAAGCGTGGCTATTATGGCAAACCCCCCCAAGAATGACAAGCACAAAAAACACTTGGCCCCTAGTACCCGGCGGCCCGCCTAGCCTTGGTTACGGTAGCGGCCAAGGCCACAATGAGGCAAGGGGTGCTAAGAATCCCCGGAAAAGATCCGGCTACCACAATCCCCGAAAACTGGACCTGGCAACATAATAACACGCGTACACTCCGGACCGACGAGAAGATCACCGAACTCGAGGAAGAATTGAGCAAGGTACGATGGAGTATAGTCGGGTTATCTGAAGTCCGAAGAGAGGGGGAGGACTCGATAATCCTCAAATCCGGAAACGCTCTATTTCCGGGAGGGCAACCAAAGCAGTCCCAAGGTGGTGTTGGGTTTATCGTCCATAAGTCCCTTGTGAGCAACGTGGTGAAGATCGAGAGTGTGTCGACCAGGGTGGCGTACCTTATACTCAGAATATCCGAAAGGTATTCGCTGAAGGTCGTACAGATTTACGCCCCAACCTCGTCACGCCCCGACGATGAGGTAGAGACCATGTATGAGGATATTTCCAGAGCCATGCATGGCTCTAAAACTCACTTTACCGTTGTCATGGGGGACTTTAACGCGAAACTGGGTAAACGTAACGATGATGAGCTGCGAGTGGGGCAATTTGGAGTTGGACGCCGGAATCACCGGGGCCACCTAGTTTTATTTTATGGAGAAGGAAGGCCTCTTTATGATGAATTCCTTCTTCAGAAAACGTGAGCATAGAAAGTGGACCTGGCAGAGCCCGGATAGTGCAACTAAAAATGAGATTGACTTCATTATGTCGACGAAGAAGCAAATATTCAATGATGTCTCTGTGATCAACGCGGTGAAAACCGGAAGTGATCACCGCATGGTAAGAGGCACATTGTACTTAAATATCAAGCTGGAAAGATCTCGACTGATGAACTCTACGCTTCGTCTAGCACCGATCCAGATCCAAAACTCCGAGAGCTTTCAGCTCGAACTACAGAATCGTTTCGAATGCCTAGGGAGCTCCGTGGACGATTATAACGATGGGTTCGTGGAAACTGTCCATACGGTCGGGTCTAAGACCTTCAAGACCCGCCGTACGAATTCAAAAAAGAAGCTCTCTGATCCTACTTTGCGGCTCATGAAGGAGAGGCGCGAGATGATCCTGCAGTCTACGGTTGATGCGCTAAATTACCGGCAACTCAATAGACGGATCTCTAAGTCCTTGAAAAGCGATCTTCGCCGCTTTAATACAGATCGTATTAAGGACGCGATAGAGCGAAATAAAGGCTCCAAGGTCTTTGCTAGAGATCTGTCTATTGGGCAGAGCCAGCTTATGAAATTGAAGACCGATGATGGCAGGATCGTATCCGACAAACCTGAGCTGTTGAGAGAGATCGAGAGGTTCTATGGACAGTTATACACGTCAACAAATAACCCCGTTATGAATCTGGCAAACGACCCAAGAGCTAGATTGACCCGGCACTATACCGCAGACATCCTGGACGTCGACCTGTACTAGATTAGGATGGCTCTGAAGCAGCTCAAAAACAACAAGGCACCGGGTGATGACGGAATTACGGCTGAGTTGAGGAGTGACGTCACGGACACTTTACGGTACGCAACAGCTGTTCGTGTCTGCGCAAATATAAAATAAAACGCCAACATATCGTGTAAAATTCGTGTAATACATTATCACAGTATTGATACTTACGCGTGTGATCGTTTGCAAGGAAAACATTCAACAGTTCGGTGGTGTAAACTCGTAAAAACAAATTAACTTTATTGTTACTTTTACACTTATAAGTTAGTTTGAAGTTTTTGGTACCACTGGTACCTCCAAAAAGTGTCACTTTCTTTCAAAGTTTTGACAGCCGTTGGCACCATTACCACAGATCTGTGCATCTTGATCGATATTTTTTGCGTAGCAGGCGTCATCTAGCGGATTCTGGCCGTACTAATATGGTGAAGTGTGCAGCCTGCGGAAGGTTTTTATCGGCAAGAGGGGGCGCTAGCTGTGGCAACTCTGCCTGCCACAACCGATATCACCTCGCTTGCCTGTCATTGCCCGACCCAACCCAAATAAGTGGCGATTGGCTGTGCCCCGAGTGCAAAAAAAAGTTGCCCAGGGGAGACAATAGCGCCACACCCGTCAAGGACCTGGGTAGTGGTCCCCCCGCAAATCCAGCAGCAGCGTTGGCAGCGGCAGTGTCTCCGGCTGCAGTACAGGACCGGGACGCTATGATTAGGTCACCTGTCGCGGTGTCACAGGCTCCGGCAACTCAGACCAAGCCACCCGTCGCGGTGGCAAAGGTACTTTCTCGGGCTGGCAGCGAGCAGGGAGCTACTGATGGGGAGCCTTCGCCTGATACACAGCTGACCCTCCGGGAGGAGATAAGGCTCTTCAGATCTGAGCTGCGGGAAGTGCGCGATGAAATGAGGGAGTTTCGACGCGAGATGTCCGGCCTGCACTCGTCAATGGGAATCTGCACCGAAAGAGTTGACAGCCTGGAGGCTAGGATCGAGGCTCTCGAGAGTAGGCAAAGTACTGCAGTGCCTGATGGCAAAGTGACTCAGCTCGAACAAATTGTGCTGCAGTTACAGCTCGATCTAAACGACCGCGAGCAGGATTTACTTGGTTCCGACCTTGAGATCACCAATATCCCGGAGACTCCTGGCGAGAACGTGTTGCACACCGTCGGGCTGGTGGCGGCAAAGCTTGGGGTGACGCTAGACGAACGGGATATAGTGTTTGCGCAACGGGTGGGCCTGCGAGCCGAACGAGAGGTGCAGACTAGCTCTGTGGGCGGCGCGAGTCCAGTCGGCGGAGCAAGCCCAGTGGGAGCAGCGGCGGCGCCGGCGCGCGGGCGGCGCATCGTGGTGCGCCTGACGCGGCGCGCACTGCGCGACGACCTGCTGCAGAGCGCGCGTGTGCGGCGCGGAGCCACCACCGCAGATCTAGGATTATCTGCACCCCCGCGTCGCTTCTTTCTGAACGAGAGGCTCACTAAAACCAACAGATATCTGTTTTACCGGGTGCGCGAAGCTGGCAGCCGTCTGGGATGGAGGTATACGTGGACGAAGTTCGGCCGCATTCTAGCAAAGCAGGGTGACGGTAAGCCCACCCACTGCATCCGCTCAGAGGAGGATCTTGCGCGGGTTTTTGGTTGTGAGGTGTCTGCGGCAAAGGATGACTGATTACTTGGCCCCCGACATTCATAGTAATGTGTGTCTAAAACTATACCTCTATTTATTAGTTTTGTATTTACTTAGATTTTTAAGATTAGTATCTAGTGGCCCAGCTCGACCTACGACTATCTATGTACATTGTATATGTATCACACTTCCGCTCACTATTTTCACGTTTTCAATATTATACTTCTGTTTTTACGGATTTTATATATTATTACATATTGGCTATGTATATTTCTGCAATATTTACAATACTTCTTTTTATTTCTACGAATCATACCTAACACAATCTATTTTATTATATTTACACATAATTTCTCTAAACGAACATTACTTATCCTTCATGTAAGTATGAGTAACTTAACAAAATATATTATGTCCTTATTATGCAAAACACCACACTACGTAATACTTCTGACGCTATCTACATACAAAATATTAATATTAAATACATACACTACTATTTTTACCGACTTCACAAAAAGGAGGAGGTACTATGTTCGGCTGTTTGTATGTTTTTTTTTTTTTTGTATGTTTGTTCATCGAATACTCCGCCAATTGTCGACGGATTTTCAAAATTCTTTTTTTGTTCGAAAGTAGATAGTTCTGAGGTGGTCCCATTGTCACCAAGTTAGGATCTGATGATGGGATCTTAGAGAAATCGAGGGCAACCCTCAAATTTTATAGGCTCACTTATTGTTTTTCGCATATTTTATGAAGTATCTTGTGTATTTGCGTATGGTTGTCACTATCTCAGGTAGCTGGGCTGATGATGGAAGGTACAACTCCTTAACCGTAAGAAGTTACTCGAACAGGCAAGGACTGTTTTAGTAAATAGTTTTGATGTTTGATAGGGCATTTGCCACATTTGGTCTTATGATCATCAAGTTATGACCTGATGCTGCAGTCAGGATAGTCTGCTGAGTACCTAACTCCTCGACAACTAACAGCAGATATATCGTGTTTAGGCTTATTGAAAAGGGCTCGATGTGTGGATAAACGTACTGTTAATGAGGAACACCGAAGTACATAGAGACCTAATGCTGAAGCCAGGAGCATCAGAAAAAGTACAAACCTTGAAATTACAGCACCGTAGTCGTGTTTGGGCTCATTTTAAACAGGATTAAATTTTAAGTTCAATTCAATGTTGACATAAGTCTGGCCTGATGCTGCAGCCAGGATTATCAGCATCTAGTCTAAAAACTAATAAATACTTCTTAAAGTGAAATACTTTTGCGAGTTTTTCTTCTGTATAATTATCCTAACAAAGGTTGCCGGTAGTGGCTGGATGAGAGAAGCGGAGGACCGTGAACGTTGGCGCAAACTTGGGGAGGTCTACGTCCAGCAGTGAACTGCAATAGGCTGATGATGATTTATAAAAGCCTCAATCGTTGCATTTCACGCAATGCCTTTTCGTCATGTGGTCTATTTAGCAATTTGGTAGGTTCCAAGTCGCATAATACAATGCCATCTAGCGTCTTTACACGACTAAGCGTGACATAAACTTGGCCCTTAGCAAAATTTTTCTTGCCTAAGTCTATTATTAAAGTAACTTGAGCATTCGCTCTCGGAAATTATGATTTGGTAAAGTGGAGCTGATGATGAAGACCACAAATGGCCATCGGAACTACTCAATGACAAATATTTCATGGGTTGCGATTCGATTACTTTAATATAGCTGCTAAGCAATTTATGCTCATTACAATGCATATGGTGAAGTGGAGCTGATGGTGACTTCTCAATCAGCTCCAGTTCTCCTGGTTCTTAATAGGAGAACTCCTCAACAGTTAATGTCCCTGCATCGGGAAAAGCAATATTTTGTAAAAGGTGATAAGCAGTTGACATTAGGCTATTATAACTTAGATAAATTACAAAATGACCCGCTAAAAAGTGAAAAATAAAAAAAACTTTAATTTCGGAAGTCGGTGTCTTTGGATTTGTATTTTAGTTTTTTGCCACCGACTTCCGAAATTAAAGTTTTTTTTCACTTTATAGTGTTTTTGGAAGTCGGTTGTTTTTTTTGTAAAAAAGTTTTCATAAATGATTAAGACAACAAGAAATCTAAAAGTTGGGTTATTTAATGCAGGGTCGCTGGGTTCGCGCCATGAGGAGTTCCTAGTTGCTATGGATAACCTCTCCGTAGACATCATGGCGATAAATGAGACCTGGCTCAGGCAGGGAGAGGAGGGTCGCGCGCCGACAGTACCGGGCTATCGGCTGCGGCACGTGCCGCGGGAGCGCTCCGTGCGGGGCGGCCGCGGGGGCGGCGTGGGCTTCTACGTGCGCCGCGGTGTGCGCGTGCGCTCCGTGCCGCACCCGCCGGCGCCACAGGTCGAGCAGATGTGGCTCCGACTTAACATCAATTCGCATTCAGTAATTATTGGTACAGCATACAGACCGCCGTGGCTTGATGTAAATACCTTCCTGGATGCAGTTACTGATTCTCTCTCCTCCTTTGCTAACGCGGATAGGGTTGTCCTGCTTGGGGACTTTAATATTAATGTCTTAAACCAAAGTGACAACAAATCTATACTTCTAAACAATTTCTTACGTTGCTGCAAGCTCACACAGATTATTACTGAGCCAACCCATTTCACAGATCATAGTGAAACTCTGATTGATGTTGTGTGCACTGATGCCCGTGTGTGTGGGGGTCTCTGTATCACACATACCGGAGCTTGGTCACCATGCCATTATATCTGTGGAACTAAACTTCAAATTAGAGAAGCCTTCTCCACAATGGATTACCTACAGGCCACTCAGAGACATTATCCCTGAACTTTTTAATGAAGATTTAAATAAAATGGACTGGGAACATATTGAAAGTCTGGAAGATGTGAACTTAATGGTATCCAAGTTTAATCAATACATCCTTACACTTTTTGATTTGCATGCTCCCCTCAAAAAAGTCCGAATTAAAGAGAAATCTTATCCCTGGATAACAGACACGGTCAAGGAAATGATGAGGCTGCGTGATAAGTGCCATCTGAAGTCGAAATCGACAAAATCCGAGCATCATATCAAATCGTACAAGGAGTTTAAATACCTTGTTAGGGCTGCTTTTGATAGTGAGAAGTGCGCATATTTTAAAACATATATCAATAAGAATATTAAACAACCTAAGAAGTTATGGAGTCATATCAAAACAACTGTCACCTCAAAAAAACCAGAGCATAGTCTGCCTCATTTCTGTAGCAACCCTGAATCTATCAACGAACACTTTTTGGATGTGCCAGGCAGTGGGAAGGTCACTACTGCAGATTTAAGTTATTTTGAGTATCACAGATACAGTGACAGTCATTTCCAGCTTGAACCGGTCCAGCAGGATGTAGTGCTGAGGATCTTGCGCAGTCTTAAGTCCAATGCGCAGGGCTCGGACCAAATTTCTCTGGAGATGCTGATGTTGACACTTCCCCGAACACTCGCAGTGATCACAGCTATCATCAACAAATCCATAGTTGATTCTTCTTTCCCGGATCTGTGGAAAATGGCAATAGTTAGACCAATCCCAAAAGTATCTAACCCCACTAGCGTGAAAGACCTCCGTCCAATCAGCTTACTTCCATGTCTGTCCAAGGTTTTAGAAAGGGTTGTCTCTGACCAACTTAGGGCATATCTTGAGCAGCACAGTATCTTGCCACTCGCTCAATCCGGTTTTCGCAGGGCCCATAGCACAGCAACAGCGCTCTTGGATGTTGTTGGTAACATTCTTGAAGCCAGAGACCAGGGAATGGGAACCCTGCTCGTCCTACTAGACTTTTCGCGTGCTTTCGATTCAATTAACACGTCACTTCTACTCTCCAAGCTGTCTTACTATGGGTGTGAAGTGGAAACTGTCAAATGGTTTGAGAGTTACCTCAGCAATCGATCGCAGTTTGTCCAAGTGACCAGTGACAGCGGAGATACTGTGTCCTCTGGTCCGAAGCGCGTGGACAGGGGCGTACCTCAGGGATCGATCCTGGGCCCTCTTCTCTTCATCCTGTACAGTGCTGACATCATTAACTGTCTGATCAACACCAAGTTCCACCTCTATGCTGACGATCTGCAGTTGTACCTCTCCTTCCGGTCCCAGGATATAGCTGAAACTGTTAGCAAAATTAATGAAGATTTGGAGAGGATCTCAGCTTGGTCCAGAAGAAACTCCCTGGTCCTGAATCCTAGTAAGTCTAAGTATATTGTGATGGGATCTAGGGATTTCCTGAACAAAATGCTTACTTGCAACCTGGACCTCAGGATTGATGGATGTGGTGTGGAAAGGGTTCTGGAGGCTCGTAATCTAGGTGTAGTATTTGATGGACAGCTTCATTTTGAAGCACACATACTGGAGGCCGTGCGCAACTGCTTCTACCGACTCAAGGTCTTGTATCGTATCCGTCCCTACATAAGTGTGGATATGCGTGTCATGCTGTGTGAGTCACTTGTTCTATCCAAGCTGAATTACGCTGACACTGTGTATGGGGCATGTATTCTCGGTAGAAGCGAAAGACTGATTCAGCGGGTGCAGAATGCTTGTGCAAGATTCTGCTACAATGTCCCACCACGGTCCCACATCACTCCTTTTTTAAATAACGGTAATTTGATGAGAATGTCAGCACGCAGAAAGCTTCACCTGGCTACCCTACTCTTTGGCACAATTCTCACAAAGAAACCAGGGTTAAAGTCTTATATCAAGTCGCCTCCGTACGAAGATGGGAGGGGTGGAGGGGGGTTGGGGAGGGCGCCCTGTTTCACTCCCCCCACTCCTGCCCTGCCGGAGATGCGTAGTTTTTCTATTATTCCACTTTGAACAAAACCTTCTAACGTAACCAACACAATACTGTGAGCTCTGGGTAGGATCTGTCACTCATTAGGGTACGGGGAGGTAGTTACTTTCTGGCGCTTCGCCGGCCGCTGCCGCGGCACGCTCGCTGCGCTCGCTCGGCTCGCGCTAAGTGGTCACCGTTCTAACCTTTTTTTTTTTTTTTTTTTTTTTTTTGTTTTTTTTTTTTTTTTGTCGCTGAGAAATGACATTACGCATCTCCGCTCGTCGGGGGACGAGACGGAGTATGTGGGACTCCCTGCCAGAGTGGCAGTATACCCACTAAAACTCAGCGGTGTTCCCTCATCGCCTTGATGGGGGGTCATGGGAATCCGGCTCAGCCTTTGCGTCCACAACCCCCCGGCGCATGCCCGCCTATCTGGCGGGCCCCGCATGTCCCCCCGGCTGGGGGGCTACGAGAATGGCCGGGAACACCTGGCCATTCCCGTCCGGCACTGGTGGAAGCCTGTGCAATACAGGCGAGGGTGCCCCCGCACCCGTCGCCTGCTGGCTTCCACCTGGGAGGAGTCGGAGATGACTGTCATACTGACGTCTTCTTCGACCCCTCCTCCGCCTTCGGAGCGGCGCCGCGAGAGGGTCTTCCTCCCGCGCGCGCTCTGCCGCCTCCTTCTGGGACATGACGTGTTCGCAGAAGGAGGCGACTGCCGCCCAGGACCCCTCATCCCCCAGCATGGCGTTGACCAAGCCGGAGAGCGAGAGGTCCGTTCCGATCGCCGCGGTGAGACTGCGGCGCGGCCCGAACCACGACGGGCACACCTCGAGAGTGTGCTGCGCCGTGTCCTCCGCCGCGCCACAGTCGTGACACGACGGCGTCTCCTCCCGCCCGATACGGTGCAGGTACGATCCGAAGCAACCGTGTCCGGACAGCACCTGCACCAGACGGAAGGAAAGGAACCCGTGCGACCGCTCGAGCCAGTCTCGCAGGACCGGCCCAATCGCGTCGAGGGTTCGGCGGCCAAAGGCTGCGGCGGCGAGGTCCCGCGTCCAGTGGACGACAATGGCGTCCTTCGCCTCCCGCCGGACGGCCTCCCGCTCTTCCGGGGCTGGGCGTTCTCCACTTGCCCTCCGCCCCGCCGTCCATTCATATACTCTGGCGAGCACCCACGCCTCGAGCTCCCAAGGCGGGGTGCTGGCCAGAGCACATGCCGCGGAGAAGCCGACCGTGCGGTAGGCCCTCGCCACCCGCTGGGCTATGGCCCTTTGGGGGGCCCGCAACGCGGCGGCGTTCTCCCTCCTGTTGAGGGAGTCCTCCCAAATAGGGGCCCCGTAAAGGGCCATACTCCTCAAGATGCCGGCGTAAAGTTGCCGGCATCGCGCGCTGGGTCCCCCCAAGTTGGGGAGCAGCCACGAGAGGGCGCCCGCAGTCTTCAGCAGGCGCGTCGACAACCCGCTAAAATGCGGGCCGAAACGCCACCTGCTGTCGAGAACAAGGCCCAGATATTTCATCTGGGCCTTCACCCCATCACCGTTCTAACCTAACCTAACCTACACAACTCGCTTCGCTCGCTCGGTTCGCGCTATCTAACTTAACCTAACCAACACAAGTCTGTGTGCTCTGGGTACGATCTGTCACTCATTAGGGTGCGGGGAGCTAATAATCATAGCAAAATATAAAATTCACGTAAACTCGAGAGCAACGGAATTTACACCACATTATATTGTAGTCTTTGAACGGAACGGAATGACAAATCGAACGCCAAAAGTATTTGTCAATGTAAACAAAATGGCGGCTTACGTTTCTTTTCACCCATTTCGATAAACGCAGTATCCAAATCGCTACGAAATGTATCAAAATTACGTTCCTTCTTATGCATTTGTAAGATTTCCCAAGATTTTTTAAATAATAATTAAAATATTTTGGCGCGTCTCCGGCAGCAAAAAATACATTTTATCGCTTAGTACGAACCCCCTAAACCCTCCCATATCTACACTTAACTCAGATTCAGGCGACTCGATATAAGACCCAACCCGAAACCAGAATATTTATATAATAAACTGTCGTGGTCACGTGATGTTAACAAAATTAAAACTAGAGCATCTTCCTACCTCATGTTAGCCTCATCGCATAGAACTGCTGCGTTCCGTGGTAGTTTCAAATTCGCTGCCTCCCGTTGCTGGAATGACCTGCCACCTCCTTTTCGTGCTATAAAGACAGTTAGTACTTTTAGGTTAAAATTTAAACAGTATTTACTGCAGCTTCAAAAAGATGGTAAACTCTGAACCTACCCTTGATCTGCACGCAGCTAGTAATGGTGGTCCGAGTCCGAGCGTTTGGCAGCGTTTATTCACTGGACAGGCACAGCAGTTGTTTCGTATCTTGTTTTTGTTTTGTGTTCATTACGTACATGTTCGATATTTGATTAATTTTATTGTTTATTCCACACTTTTACTGGCAGTATCACACGAATTGTTAATGCTAGCTTATACAATGTTTTGTTTCGTTGTCACTTGTTTCATGAAAAATTTGTCACTCGCTCACACATAACATTAGTTTATTTCTATTTTCCTTTTCACCCATGCCGTTATTTGACTACCACCTTCCACTTTTATTGTATATTCTCTTTAATTCTGTTCCACTAGATAGCCGTAACTTTATGTTTAATATATATGAAATGTATTAAAATTTACTTCACTTTGTATTTACATAATCTTGCTCTATGGTCGGCGCCTGCGTCCATTTACTTGTCATAGCTATGCCACAGACCATTGAGATAGGAAAAACATGGAGAGGCCGCGTTATTCTATACATACATTTGCTTATACAAATATGAGTGAAATATGATTCAGAATACGAAATATCGTTTTGTCTCGTTCTTTCTAATAAGATAATCGTATTTGATAAAAGAGACAACAATATTTTAAGTTGTTGCTCATTTTGGCAACATTTTGACGTGACGTAGTACAATTGTAGGTAAGGTGCCGTATCAGCCATCTTTTGCGACAAGTTTCGTGGTAGTTTTGCTGTCAAATGGTTGTTTACTTTTTGTATTATTGAGATTTGCGAGAAATATACAAGGATTTTACCTTTTAAAACTGCATGCAAATGTTGGAAAACAACAATTCAACATGTCTGTGTGTTGTATTGTGAAGTGTGGTGCAAGAAAGAATGAAAATCAACCTCTAATGTCTTTGCAGAGGTTAATAGCCGGTTTTCATGCAAAAATACATTTAATAATACACATTCGATGATACAGTTGTGACACGATCATGAATTTATGGCTAAAGTATTGATATTTGGGTTCATTTCCGTATAATAGACCTTTTTAGTATATTTTGTTAATTCATTTGTTTGTTTACAATAATATGTCAAATGGAATAGGGTTGTACCGTTGCCGTAATAGTTTTCTCCGCGCTGAAACGTCATCGACATATTCTGCGATGTGTACATAAATAATTCTGTGTCTTATTCGGTCCGAGTGACCTTGCCAGGTCCGTCCTCTGGTTCACAGCACCGAAACTAAAATATTTTATTTCACATAAACCTACATGGCCACTTAGGAAACGTCAGTAGCTAGGTCATCATCATCATTTCAGCCGAAAGACGTCCACCGCTGGACATAGGCCTCTCCCAAAGGGGGGGGGGGGGGGGGGTTGCCATAATCGCCACGCTTGGCAGGCGGTTTGGTGATTGCAGTATAGTTTGGTGGTGAAATGCATAGAGAACGCTGCTGCCCCTGAAGAACTGGCAAGAAACTCCACAATTTTTACAAAGTTTTCTAATTTTTTAAGTACCTGGTACTGATTTTAATAAATAAATAACTCGTTTTTTATTAAATTTATGGACTATCTGTTTCTCTCTTCTCGCCACTGCAGATTTATTACCGAAAAAACCCAGTGAAAGCTGAAGTGACGGTAACAGAGAGTTTTTACATTTGGTACTTACGCTATCAGATGCATTTATAAGTAGGTATCTTATTATATTGCCATTTGTCTTCACAACTGGTTTGTACATAATACACATTGTTTGTACATAATACAGGTTTGTACTACACTACAACTATAATATTTTCTCTGAAAATTTTAACTCTAATAAAAGATTTTCTTTTTTGACATGTATACCTACCGATAAATAGTTCAGTAATAAACCATGAGTCTTTCGTTTCACGCATCACAAAAGATTATAAATAAAGTATTTTTGCACACTTTGTTTTTATGAAAAACTATAAAGTTACCGAAAATAAAGTAACAAACGTTATTATAAAGTATGGTTGGCAACCGTAATTACAACTGACTTTAATTTAGTAAGTTATTATCATCCAAACGTAATAACTAGTAAGACTCATATTTAGTATCGATACTCGATAATAGTAACACCTATGTTCCTTGATTGACACAACCCTAGCAGTGGCAGCCATTTTATGCGACAAAACGAGTTGTAGGTATGCACCCTTTTTTTGTAGGTATTTCCAGTCCATACTTTTTTATGTCAATGCCACAGACACACCAGAGTGCCTCTAGCGTTCAAGGCATAGACAAGTAATAAGGTTACGTCTGGCGCAGATTATAAAATTAATTTATTTTATTATTTGCTAATATTTTACATAAGTAGTTATTTATTTATGTTTCTGTAATTGCCCGTGACATCACAGCGGGCCCTATCAGAATACCAGCGCTGAGACATTTTTTTTTTTTTTTTAAATGTCGCAGCATCATGCTGAGATAGGAGCCTTTTGGCCTCGTATAGGACTTCATGTTTCATTTTCATTTTATTTTTTATTTTTATATAACTTGGTTTTTATTTTTTATTTTAATGTTTTTGATGTTTTTAGTTTAGTTTGTGATCTTCCTGTACGAGTCGCAATAAATACTTTTTCTTTCTTTCTTTCTTTCTTCTTTCAGTTGCTAAAGGCCGGCGGAAAACCCGTTCTGCAGGCCCTTCAGAAGCTCATATTAAGTTCGTCATACTCGAGGGCAAAACACCACAGGCATGGAACAGAAGTGTGGTGATACTTTTCTTTAAGAAGGGCGATAATGCCCTCCTTAAGAATTATAGGCCCATCTCACTCCTGAGTCATGCCTACAAGCTGTTTTCGAGAGTCATCACGAACCGTCTCGCGCGCAGGTTTGACGACTTCCAGCCTCCCGAACAAGCCGGATTCCGTAAAGGCTTTAACACCGTAGACCACATACATACGCTGCGACAGGTTATACAGAAGACCGAAGAATATAACCTGCCTCTCTGCTTAGCATTTGTGGGCTACAAGAAAGCCTTTGATTCGATCGAAACATGGGCTGTGCTGCAGTCTCTTCAACGGTGACAGATCGACTATCGGTACATCGAAGTGCTGAAGTTTCTGTACGAAAACGCCACTATGTCAGTCAGACTCCAGGATCAGACCTCGAAACCTATCCTTCTGCAGCAAGGTGTGAGACAGCTCCCTGTCTCACACCTTGCTGCAGAAGTACGTTATCTCTCCGAAACTGTTCACCGCTGCACTGGAGGATGTCTTCAATGTTCTGGACTGGAAAGGGGCTGGCATCAACATCAATGGTGAGTATATAACTCACCTTCTGTTTGCCGACGATATCGTAGTCATGGCTGAGACTATGGAGAACCTCAGTACAATGCTCGATGACCTCAGTAGAGCCTCCGAAAGAGAGGGTCTTAAAATGAACATGGACAAAACGAAGGTCATGTCAAATGCCCATGTAACAGCCACTCTCATAAAGATCGGAGACGCTACACTAGAAGTCGTGGACGAGTATGTTTACCTTGGACAAATTGTCCAGTTAGGTAGGTCTAACTTCGAGAAAGAGGTTAATCGAAGAATCCGACTCGGCTGGGGAGCGTTCGGGAAGCTACGCAATATCTTCTCGTCCCACATACCGCAGTGTCTCAAGACGAAAGTCTTTGACCAGTGCGTGTTGCCAGTGATGACTTATGGCACTGAAACGTGGTCGCTCACAATGGGCCTTATAAGAAGGCTAAAAGTCACCCAAAGGGCAATGGAGAGGGCTATGCTTGGAGTTTCCCTGCGCGATCGAATCAGGAATGAGGAGATCCGCAGGAAAACCAAGGTAACCAACATAGCCCGAAGAATTGCCAAACTTAAGTGGCAGTGAGCAGGGCACATTGCTCGCCGAACAGATGGCCGATGGGGCCGAAAGGTTCTGGAGTGGCGACCGCGTACCGGAAGACGTAGCGTTGGAAGGCTTCCTACAAGTTGGACTGACGACCTTGTGAAGGCTGCAGGTACCCGTTGGATGCGGGAAGCACAGGACCGCTCGAAGTGGAGGTGCTTGGGGGAGGCCTATGTCCAGCAGTGGACGTCTTTCGGCTGAAATGATGATGATGATGAACGAAAGGTAAATTGCGGTTTACGATTTATGACGAAATTTAATGAAAAAACTACTTACTAGATCTCGTTCAAACCAATTTTCGGTGGAAGTTTAAATGGTAATGTACATCATACTTTAATATTGTTTTTAGTTTTATCATTCTCTTATTTTAGAAGTTACAGGGGGGGGACACATTTTACCACTTTGGAAGTGTCTCTCGCGCAAACTATTCAGTTTAGAAAAAAATGAAATTAGAAACCTCAATATCATTTTTGAAGACCTATCCATAGATACTTACCCCACACTTAAGGGTTTGATGAAAAAAAATTTGAGTTTCAATTCTAAGTATGGGGAACCCCCAATATTTATTGTTTTTTTTTTCTATTTTTGTGTGAAAATCTTAATGCTGTTCACAGAATACATTTACTTACCAAGTTCAACAGTATAGTTCCTATAGTTTCGGAAAAAAGTGGCTGTGACATACGGACGGACAGACAGACATGACGAATCCATAAGGGTTCCGTTTTTTGACATTTGGCTACGGAACCCTAAAAATGAGGTTGAATATCAACTTCAAGAAGGATTGATGACAAACAAGTATCATGCGTGATTTGTTACTGCAGTAGATACAACTAAAAATTGAAAAAATAAAACATTATTACAAAAAAAACCACCAACTTCAAAAATAAAAACACTAAAAAGTGAAAAATAACTTTAATTTCTTTTTTTCACTTTGTAGAATTTTTTTTTGGTAAAAAGTTTGCATGCATTTTATTTACAACACCCAGCTATGTTTTACAAATAAAAACTTTGACCATTATTAGTAGCACGCCATGTAACGCAAACAAGCTACTGGGCTTACGTAGCTGTCTATAGAACGGGGCGGAAAACGGGTTGATGTTTAGTTATTAACGTTTAAAACTTTTCTGCGTTATACAAAGTCTTGAAAAATGTTTATTCTTCAATATCACTATAACATTCTGTACCCATGTATGATGCAGTATAAACAAATAATCGCAATGACGGGAGAAAATTGTGACTTATGGCGTGGTGATCGAGTTTTTACACCCGTTATGTTTTATTATAGTGTTCAAAAGTTATTAAGAAGATCGTTCCCAGTGCGTAAAGATTGGCAATGTTCTCAGCGCTGTTCAAAAAAACACATTTTTTAGTGTTCCTCAAGGAAGTATTTTAGGGCCCACTCTGTTTTTGATCTACATTAATGACCTTTGCAATCTTAAGCTAGAGCATGGCATTATTATAACTTACTCTGACGACAGTGCTCTACTTTTTCGGCTACTCAGAAAATGAAGTGTACAATCTTGCGCAACACGGATACAACATTGTAAATAAATGGCTTCAAAATAACTCACTAACCCTAAATGCAGATAAGACTAATTACATTAAGTTTTCGATGCGCAAGCAAATATCGAAGATCCTGTTCCTGCTGATAGCCAGTGTAAGTATCCTAATATTAAAAAAAAAATAAACAAATAAAATAAAATACCTGGGTATTATAATATAAGAAACCTTTTCCTTCAAACCACATATGGAAGCTCTAAATAATAGAATTCGTAAACTGATATACGTATTTAAAAAGATACGATTTATTGCAGATCCAAAAATAATTAGGCAAGTATATTTTGCTCTTTGTCAGCCAATTTTGACTTACTGTATTACTTCATGGAGTGGGGCGAGTAAAACTTTGTTATTGCCCATTGAAAGAGCTAATTCTCAAGATGGCCACTTGCCGCCCTTTTTTTTCCCCCACTAACATCCTGTATAAAGCTTGTATACTTACAGTTCGACAGTTATTTATAATGAGCACTGTACTAAAACAACACGCAGCGCTTCCGTACAGCACTGAATTTATAATAAGGAGACGGAAAGATATAGTTTGCCCTCAAAAATGTACAAAACATGCTTTCACAGACAAATATTTGCACCTCGGACTCTATAATAGGCTTAATGATAAAGAAAACATCTACTCCTTAGATTAGTAACTGCAAGAAGATCCTTATGGAGGCTCTTCAAACTATTGTCCTATGAAGATACAGAGAAGTTATTACTTGTGCTAAAGTAAATCCCACAAAAACATTTCACGTTAAATGTTGCCAAGACGAGACCATGTAGTTCGCACTGTCAAAAAGTAATCAGATCTCATGTAGAGCCAAGCTTCTAACTCTACACGCCCTAACTCTACAAGGCCTAAATTCGCAAACTCTACACCTTAGTCAAAATCTAAGGCTTGGCCGTTTCGTTACTACAAGAACCATTAAATGTATGAGAGTTTTTCACCTTACGCTCATGTGAATGTAGCGAAATGGCCAAGCCATATATTGGCTCGTCTTGGCGGGGGCACTCCTGTGCCCCCAGATATTGTTCGTATTATATAATTTTATACACCTTTTTACATATTATGTACCAATAAGATAAAGCATGTGAAGCATGTTATAAGTATGTGATTATTTAATCAATTAATGTTACCTTTAATCGCCTGAAACACAGGGTTACCTAGTTCAGGCACAAATCATGGGTGAACTCGAAATAGATTTAAGAAAAACTGTAGTTAACTTTAGTCTTTATGTTTTTGAATAAATGTTATTAAACATTATTCATCCTCATCATTTCAGCCGAAAGACGTCCACTGCTGGACATAGGCCTCCCCCAAAAGGGGGGGTTTGCCATAATCGCCACGCTTGGCAGGCGGGTTGGCGATCGCAGTATGATATGGTGGTGGAATGCATAGAGAACGCTGCTGCCCATTCTCCGGCACGCCCCTTAGTCGCCTTTTACGACACCCACGGGAAGTATGGGGTCGAGCTATTCTTTAAGTCCGGCACCACACAGACAATATATTATTAAATTATATTTATATTTAAATCTTTTATTTCAATAAATACATATAAGGTATATTTTTAAATATAAGAATCTAAAAACATTTAAAAATATAAAAAATAGTAGCCCACCGGTATCGAGAACAGGGGTACAAGCTACCGGCGTTCAGGGCTCCAGAAAGAGGAACCTCCTGACAATGCGAGCCGTGTCCAAAAGTACTGCTTTCTGAATCAAGCCCTGATCCAGCTACCCTATAAAAAGAGAAGTCAGTAGTACAAAGACAGTGACAAATGCAACAGGCGCGCCCGTAGCATGTGTGGCACTGCTGCAGGCGTGTCTGCCGGGTCCCATGCAGGCGGCGTACGCCATGAGGTGCGGCAGCTGGCTCTGCTCGTACAGCCCCGTGAACATGGAGTGGTGCGGCCCGCGCGCGAACACCGCCACGTCGTCGCCACCGTGCGTCTCCCACTCGAGCGGTACGTCCACGTGAGACTCCCAATCTAGTGCTCCTGCGAAATAATTTAATGAGCACATTACGCCACATGTCTATCACATCAAGAATCCTTCTTCCTAAGATTTATGAATACTTACGGAAATTGTCCTCAGCAGTAATGTTGGTTCGAACCCCGTTTACATGTGGGCGGAAACCAGGTCCATTGGTGTATGAGAGCGTCATGTAAGGCATATGGTCATCTCCCAAATCTCTGGAGGGACCAAGGATGTCGTTGCCACGTGGCGAGTAACCGTTGAAAGCCATGACGTGCGCGTGGTCCGCTGTCACCACAATGAGCGAGTCGTCCTCTGACAGCATCACTGCGGCGCGCGCCACGGCCGCATCCATCTCGAGTGTCTCGTCGAGTGCCAACTCAACGAGGTTCTGGTGGTGCGCGTGGTCGATGCGGCCTCCCTCCACAAATAGGAAGAATCCCTTCTCGTTCCGACTCAACGAGCGAATCGCCACCTCAGTCATCTCTGCCAATGTGGGTTCTGTTTGTAGATTCGATTGCATGTGATATTGCATATGGCTACTCTCGAACAAGCCCAAAATGTACTCCGGCAGGCTGTTGTTGACTTGCACTAGCTGCTCACGGTTCCAAACATATTCATGGGTTACTTCGTGATCTACCTTGTCTTGCTTCCACTCTTGTATAAGGTCTCGGTTGTCTGTCCGTATACCAGGTGTTCCTTCTTGGTCGATACGGTCAACTGGCAAAAAGCTACGTCTGCCGCCACCTAAAATAACCTGAACAAAAAATAAAAAAATCAAAAGTCATTTTAAAATTAGGCTAAGAATCGGCACTTTTCGAACGTCAAAATTACATACTTATGGCAGTCCCCCAAAACGGGGCAATCTAGGGCATTGATCAGACAAAAAAATAGCGTAGCGCAACATTTTTTTTTTCTTTGTCGGGGGAGGGTTTCGGGGAGTGTGGGATAGCTCAACCTGAGTAAATATGTAAATAGCATTTATAATGATATGAGCGGTTGGCTGATGACAGAAATTTCACGCGCCCCATGATTAAATATTTTTGTCTGATCAATGCCCTAGATTGATGAGGAAAGTGGTGTGATGACTGGTACCTAGGATCTACCGAATATTTTTTTAGCTTTTAGTACATTATCTACATCATTACTTTCATTAAAACCGTTTAACTTAAAAATATTTTTTTACTTATTATATAATTAAATGATGCGATCACACCGACTGCGTTTACGAGTTTCCGAACCGAACATGGGTATGGTATGGTATATATTATATCTATTAATAATAATAATAATATGTTTATTCATAAAAAAATAATACAGATAGTTACAGAATCAATGGGTAGATAGTTACATAATTATGTTAGGTTTTGTTGTTGTAAAATCTGTAACAAAATGTTTAAAACCCTGCCTCTCAAAGTAGGTGAAAACCTGTATTTTGAGAAACAGTGTTCGGCCACAAAAATCTTATCCACTATTACTGTTACAACAATTAATGAATAGTGTCGTTCTACCGCTGCAATAATTTATGTGATTCTGTTTTGACGTGTGTAAATGTGAGTGAGGGTGTGTGAGCATGTAGTGGAAGGTGAGGGTGTGTGTGTGTGTGCATGTGTGATAAGGTGTGGGTGCATGCGCGCATGATTAAATGTGTGTGTATACATCGAAATCGGAATGCGTGAGAGATTAGGTTATGTATGTTAGTAGAGACTCCGTGTAGGCATAGTCCCTCTCTAGTAGCCACTCTGTTACTCTAGTTTTTACCGTGTGTGTGTTTAGTTTTATGATTTTTAATTCTTTATTAATTTTATTATAAATATAATTACTTAAGGTATAAAATTGATGCGTTGCAAAGGCGGTTTTATGTTGATATCCCCTGATAAGTTGTAGTCGCTTATTTAGATTTAGCGGCGGCAGCTTAGCATGAGTTCTTAGAATCGATCGAAACACGAAAAGCTGACGTACCGTAAGGACTTTGCAGTTAGAATATAATTCAATTGTTGGGAATCTATAGGGTTTCCTAGACATTACCTTGAGTATGGCTCTTTGCGCTCTTTCTACTCTTAACATTTTAGTTTTTGCTGCACCGCCCCATGCAGTAATACAATATTCAATAACAGATTGGCAAAGAGCATAATACACCATCTTCTGAGTGTCAAGTTTGGCCGACTCCCTCAGTGACTTAAAGACGTGAATAAGGCGCATTGTTCTTGTGGTAAGGGCGTCAATCTGTTTGTCCCATCTTAGTCCATCATCAATCTGGACTCCGAGATATTTTATATTGTCAGATCTATGCTAGCTAGCTATGGTATACCTTCAGCTTGTTGCCAGGATGTTTGTGTACCAACTGCAGCGCGATGTCCGGGCAGCGCTCGGTGTCAAAGCCGTGTTGTTCCACGGGCAGGTTGTACTCCCAGTCGCGGTCGGCCACCTTGGCGTACACGCCCGCCGGCGACGCGTGCGTGATGCGTGTCGTGGTGACGATACCTGTCCGACACACAAAACACATCACAGGAATTTAGACATGGCATGTCATATTGCTCTCCAGAGCAAATAGGAATCTACTTACTTTGACTTGTCGTAGTGGTTGATCACTACGACAAGTCAAAGTAAGTAGATTCTTAAAGTCACTATACACTAGTTTCAGACACGACGGGAGAGATATCAGGCACAGGACCAACGGCTTAACGTGCCTTTACTCATTTCCCGCCCTCCTTTACTCTTTTATTTTATTTCTACGAATATTTTAGTTTATCATCCAGACGGACATATTTTTATGTAAATTTTCTCGATATTTTTTCTTTTTTTCTTTTGGTGTAGGGTAAGGGTAGGGTAGAAGTAGGGTAGGGGTAGGGTAGGGTAAGGGGTAGGACACCACGCGAACGAAGTTGCGCCGGGCAGCTAGTCTATCTTATATCTTATCTATATATATAAAATGGTAAACTGACTGATTGTTAATATATCAACGCACAGCCCAAACCGCTGGTCCTAGAGACATGAAACTTGGAGGGTGTATTCTTTGTGAAGAGTAAGTATCCACTAAGAAAGGATTTTTGGGAATTCTACCCCTAAAGGGGTGAAATAGGGGATGGAACTTTATATGAAAGTCCGTCAGTTTTGAAGTTAGGCTTTTCAAATTTTGTGTTTAGGCAGAGGATTGAAAATTAATTTACACATGTCTCAGCTTTTTTGACAAATCTACCCCCGAAGGGTTAAAAAGGGGGATGAAGTTGTGTATGGAAAGTCCTTAATTATAGAAGTAAAAGTCACTAAGTTTATTATCTAGGCTTATGGTTGGAAGGTAACGCAACGGTGTTGTTAGAATTTTAACCCTTAAGGGGGTGAAAATGGGGATAACATTTTGTTTTTAATTATACATATAATCTATCAACACACAGCCCAAACTGCTGGTCCTAGAGACATGAAACTTGGAGGGTGTATTCTTTGTGAAGAGTAAGTATCCACGAAGAAAGGATTTTTGGGAATTCTACCCCTAAAGGGGTAAATTGGGGATGGAAGTTTATATGAAAGTCCGTCAGTTTTGAAGTTAGGATCTTCGAATTTTGTATTTAGGCAGAGGATTGGAAATTAATTTACACATGTCTCAGCGTTTTTGACAAATCTACCCCCGAAGGGTTAACAAGGGGGATGATGTTGTGCATGGAAAGTCCTCAATTTTAGAAGTAAAAATCACTAAGTTTATTATCTAGGCTTATGGTTGGAAGGTAACGCAACGATGTTGTTAGAATTTCACCCTTAAGGGGGTGAAAAGGGGGATACAATTTTGTTTTTAATTATATAATCTATCTGTATATATAAAATGGTAAACTGACTGACTGACTGATTGTTGATATATCAACACACAGCCCAAACCGCTGGTCCTAGAGACATGAAACTTGGAGGGTGTATTCTTTGTGAAGAGTAAGTATCCACGAAGAAAAGATTTTTGTTAATTCTACCCCTATAGGGGTGAAATAGGGGATGGAAGTTTATATGAAAGTCCGTCAATTTTGAAGTTAAGATCTTCAAATTTTGTGTTTAGGTAGAGGATTGAAAATTAATTTACACATGTCTCAGCGTTTTTGACAATTCTACCCCGAAGGGTTAAAAAGGGGGATGAAGTTGTGCAAGAAGTAAAAATCACCAAGTTTATTATCTAGGCTTATGGTTGGAAGGTAACGCAACGGTGTTGTTGGAATTTCAACCCTTAAGGGTGTGAAAAGGGGGATAACATTTTGTTTTTAATTATATAATCTATATTATATAAAATTCAATGACCTGACTGAAATATCAACCCATAGCTTATACCGCTGGTCCTAGAGATATGAATTTGGGAGGGTGTGTTCTTTGTAAAGAGTAGGTATCCGCTAAGAAAGGGTTTTTGGATATTCAACCTTTAAGGAGGTGAAAAGGGGGGATTTTGTTAGTATGAAAAATATTATTCCTTGAGTTAATAACCTTGAAGCTTGGCACGAATACTTAGCCAAATCAATTATGAAGTTTGGCATATTTTGTTTTTCTAAACTACCCTCTAAAGAGGGATTGGGGTGTGTCAAAATTTGTATGGAAGAATTTTAACGCGCTGTCCGATTAACTCGAAACTGAGTATGTATACTTATAACTAAAAATGATGAACATGTTAATCATTATTTTTAGTTATAAGTTTTCTGAAAATGTACCCCTAACTGCGTGAAAAAGGGTAGTTAATTTTACACGGGAGGATTTTACTGCGTGACTTGAAAGCTCGAAAATTGGTATAAAATAATAATTAATCTATGAGTCAAGTTATGAACACATCTTAAACGATTTTTTAAATTTCCACCCCTATAAGGGTGAAAATCAGGGATACAGATTAAATGAAAATAAACTGAAAACTTTGCAAGAATACTATCTAAGTAAATTATGAAGGTTGTCATTTTTTGTTTTTCTAAACTACTCCTATAGAGGGGCGATCAAAATTTCTAAGGAAGAATTTTAACGCGCAGTTCGATTAACTCGAAACTCAGTATTCATACTTATGACCAAAAATAAAGAATAACGTATCAGGGTTTTTCGATAATCTACCCCTAACGGGGTGAAGCGGTGTAGTCAATTTCACAGGGGAGTATTTTATTACTTGGCTTGATTAACTGGAAAATTGGTATATATAATCCTTAAGTCAAGTCATAGAAACATCCCAGACGATTTTTCAAAATTCCATCCCTATGGGGATAAAAAGAGGGGATACAGTTTATATGAAAAATCTTATTTATTTGGTTTATAAACTTTATAGACTTCCAAAAACAACACTACAAAGTGCAAATAACTTTAATTTCGGAAGTCGGTGTCTTTCGATCTGTATTTTAGTTTTTTGCCACCGACTTCCGAAATTAAAGTTATTTTTCTCTTTGTAGTGTTTTTTCTTAAGTCGGTTTTTTATTTTGTTATTTTTTTATATCTTCATTTTGTAGTGGGTCTGTTTATAATTTATCTAAGTTACAATAGCCAACTTGCTCATCACCTTTACCAAAATATTACTTTTCCCGATGCAAGGACATTAATTGTTGAGGAGTTCTCCTGGTATTTCACCATCAGCAGCATTTCACCATTCGCATTGTGACGAGCATAAATTGCTGGGCAACCATATTAAAGTAATCGAATCGCAACCCGTGAAATACTTATTATTGAGTAGTTCTGGTGGCCATCTGTGGTCTTCATCATCAGTTCCACTTCATTAAATGATGCTTTTCGAGAGCAAATGCACGAGTTACTATTAAAAAATACCCAAATCGCTATAGGTGTGCCTATAATATTTAAAGCGTTTCTTCGATTTCTCCAGGATCCCATCATCAGATCCTGACCTGATGACAATGGACCACCTGGAAAGTATACCATTTCAAACAAAAAAATATTTTTTCAAATCGGTCCAGCCGTCTTCAAGTAATCGGGAACATACATAAAAAAAAAGGTTCCGACGAACTGAGAACGTCCTCCTTTTTTTGAAGTCGGTTAAACATAAAAAAGTGTGTTTTAGAGTTTTTCAAAAATCGACTCCTACCAAGGTGGAAAAGGGGAAATAAAGTTTAAGGGTTGGATTTTACTGCTTGCTTCCATTAACTCGAAAATGGGTATGGGTCTTTGAGTCAAGTTATGAACACATCCCAAACGAAATTTCAAAATTCCACCCTTGTGGGGGTGAAAAGGATATGGGATACAGTTTATTTGAAAAATACAAAAACCCTTTGATCTATGAACTTAAAAATTGGCCCGAATACTTATTTATCCTAAATAAATGATAAGATCATAAACATATACATTTTCGAAATTTTTAGAGAAAAGTACGAATTTCACGGGAACGAAGTCGCGGGCAGAAGCTAGTTTAAATATAAGGAGAAACTGACTGACTGACTGACTGACATATCAACGCACAGCCGAAACTACTGGGTCTAGGAATGTGGAATTTTGCACACGGCTTCCTTTTATAATGTAAGGGAACACTAAGAAGGGGTTTTTGGAAACTCAACCTTTAAGGGGGTGAAAAGGGGGGATTTCGTTTGTATGCAAAAACTTATTCCTTGAGTTAATAAACCTGAAACTTGGCACGAATGCTTATCTAAGTAAATTATGAAGATTGGCATTTTTTGTTTTTCTAAACTTCCCCCTAAAGGGGGATTGGGGGTGTCAAAATTTGTATGAAAGAATTTTAACGCACGGTCCGATTAACTCGATACTCAGTATTTATACTTAAGACTAAAAATAAAAAATGACGCGTATCAGGGTATTTCGAAAATCTACCCTTAACGGGGTGAAAAGGGGTAGTTAATTATACAGGCGAGGATTTTACTGCGTGGCTTGATTACTTCGAAAATTGGTATCAAAAATCTTTGAGTCAAGTAATGCATGTTCATTACTTGACTCAAAGATTATTGATACCAATTTTGTCCCAAACGATTTTTTTAAATTCCACCCCCGTGGGGGTGAAAAGCGGGAATACAGTTTATACGAAAAATCTTATTCATTTGGTTAATAAACTTGAAACTTGGTACGAATACTTATCTAAGTAAATTATGAAGTTTGGCATTTTTTGTTTTTCTAAACTACCCCCTTAAGGGGGATTGGGGGTGTCAAAATTTGTATGGAAGAATTATAACATAGATCTTAAGAAAATTGTTACTAACACTTATATGGACTCTGTCCGAAATAAATGCAATTATTATATTATTATATTATAACGCGCGATCAGATTAACCCGAAACTCGGTAGGTATTTATACATAAGACCAATAAAAACTTTTTTACAAAAAAAAACAACCGACTTCCAAAAAACACTACAAAGTGAAAAATAACTTAAATTTCGGAAGTCGGTGTCTATGGACCTGTATTTTAGTTTTTTGCCACCGGCTTCCGAAATTTAAGTTATTTTTCACTTTGTAGTGTTTTTTGGAAGTCGATTGTTTTTTTTGTTTGTTAAAAAGTTTTTATTTTTCACTTTTTAGTGATTCAGTTTGTAATTTATCTAAGTTACAATAGCATAATGTTAGCAGCTCATCACCTTGTACAAAATATTGCTTTTCCCGATGCAGGGACGTTAATTGTTGAGGAGTTCTCCTAATAAGAACCAGGAGAACTGGAGCTCAGAAGTGACCATCAGCTCCACTTCATCATACGCATTGTGACGAGCATAAATTGCTTATCGAATCACAACCCGTGAAATACTTATTATTGAGAAGTCCCGATGGCCATCTGTGGTCTTCATCATCAATTCCACTTCACCAAATGGTGTTCACCGAGAGCAAATGCACGAGTTACTATAAAAAATATCCAAATCACTATAGGTGTGCCTATAAAATTTGAGGGTTTCCCTCGATTTCCATGAGATCCCTTCATATGATTCCAAATTGGTGACAATGTGACTATCTCGAGACCATACCCTTTCAAACAAAAAAAGAATTTTTGAAATCGGTTCAGTCGTCTTCGAATAATCGGTGAACATACATAAAAAGTGAACAGTGGTGGCCAAGAGGTAACGGCCTCGACTTACGAGTTGTAGGTCGTAGGTTCGAACTCAGACAGGAGCTTTACTTTGTGTAAATTATTTCATCACCACTGCTCTCAAAACGGTGAAGGAAAACATCGTGAGGAAACCGGCATGTCCTAGAACCAAAAATTCGAAGACATGTGACATCTGCCAATCCGCACTGGGCCCGCGTGGTGGATTACGGCCCACTCCCTCTCACCGAGAGGAGGCCTGTGGGAACACGCCGCAGTGGGAACATTATTTATTATGGTATACATAAAAAAAAAGAAAACATATATAAAGTCGAACATATAACCTCCTCCTTTTTGGAAGTCGGTTAATAATTTCAAGGTTTGTACTTTTTCTGATGCTCCTGGCTTCAGCATCAGGTCTCTATGTATTTCGGTGTTCCTCATTAACAGTACGTTTATCCACACATCGAGCCCTTTTCAATGAGCCTAAACACGATATATCTGCTGTTAATTGTCGAGGAGTTAGGTATTCTGCAGACTATCCTGACTGCAGCATCAGGTCATGACTTGATGATCATGAGACCAAATGTGGCAAATGCCCTATCAAACATCAAAACAATTTACTAAAACAGTCTTTGCCTGTTCGAGTAACTTCTTACTGTTAATGAGTTGTACCTTCCATCATCAACCCAGCTACCTCAAATGGTGACAACCATACTCAAATACACAAGATACTTCATAAAATATGCGAAAAACAATAAGAGAGCTTTTAAAATTTGAGGGTTGCCCTCGATTTCTCTAAGATCCCATCATCAGATCCTAACTTGGTGACAGTGGGACTACCTCAGAACTATCTACTTTTGAACAAAAAAAGAATTTTTAAAATCAGTCGACAATTGGCGGAGTATTCGATGAACAAACATTAAAAAAAAAAAAAACAATCATCCGAACATAGTACCTCCTCCTTTTTGTGAAGTCGGTAAAAATAAAGAATAACGTGTATCAGGGTTTTTCAAAAATCTACCCCTAATGAGGTGAAAAGGGGTAGATAATTTTACAGGGGAGGATTGCGTGGCTTGATTAAGTCGAAAATTGCTATCAATAAATCTTCGAGTCAAGTAATAAAAACATCCCAAACGATTTTTCGAATTTCCACCCCTGTGGTGGTGAAAAGCGAGGATACAGTTTATATGAAAAATCTTATTCATTTGGTTAATAAACTTGAAACTAAAGGGAGATTGGGGGTGTAAAATTTAATATGGAAGAATTTTAACGCGCGGTCCAATTAACTCGAAACTCAGTATGTAAGACCAAAATAAATAATAAATTGTATCAGGGTTTTTAAAAAATCTACCCCTAATGGGCTAAAGAGGGATAGTCAATTTCACAGGGGAATATTTTATTAGGTGGCTTGATTGGAAAATTGGTACAAAATCTTTATGTCAAGTTACAGAAACATCTCAGACGACTTTTCAAACCTCCACCCCTATGGGAATAAAAAGATACAGTTTATATGAAAAAACCTAATTCATTTGGCTAATAAACTTGAAACTTGGCAATATTTGGCTCCGTTAATAATAAATAATGTAACTTTTAGTTTAAAAAAACCCCTTACAGAGGATTTAGGGGGTGACAAAGTTAATAGGTTAGAAAAATATGTAACCCGCTGTCGGATTAACTCGAAATTCAGTACAAATAACACACAAAAAAGTAGGTATGTTTTAGGGTTTTTCAAAAATGGACTCTACGAAGTTGGAAAAGGGTAATAAAGTTTATGGGGTGGATTGCTGGGAAATATAGTGGGAAATGCTGTATCCACTAGCAGAAATAGCGCCACCAGTGGTTCGCAGAGCGCTGGCAAGCTCCAGCGAAAGAGCTTAAATGGTCTCCGACACGCGACACCCTTTGCAGGTCAACATCCTTGTGCCACAAAGGCTGAAAAGCCGAAACAGTTTTTTAAAGTGTGTCGTCCCACTTTCTGGCGAACCATCACAAGAAAGACTGAAGCTGTGTCGAGCCCGTGCTTCCTTACCCAAACCATTTGTTTCACCCGCTGAAGACCTCCCACCTGGACAAGAGTTACCTTGGGTAACCTGGAAGTCTTTAAACAGACTCCGGACCCAGGTTGGCCGAAGAAAGGAAAACTTGTTCAGGTGGAGATCCATAGACGACTCCGCCTTGGAGTGTAAATGTGGTGCTGTTCTACAAACGATGGGACACTTAATATCGCGTCCTGCGAGTCCTGCCAGCAGCACGTAACGGAAACTGAACTGGTGGACGCTGGTGATGGCGCCAAACAAGTACCCGAATTCTTGGCCGAGTCCATTTAGATTGCTATCGACACGCTAAGATGATTGGGTGATTGGGGTGGATTTTACTGCTTGCTTCCATTTACTCGAAAATGGGTACCGCTCTTTGAGTCAAGTTATGAACACATCCCAAACGATTTATCAAAATTCCACCCCCGTGGGGCTCCAAAGCGGGGATACAGTTTATTTGAAAAATCTGATTCCTTTGATCTATAAACTTAAAAATTGGCACGAACACTTATTTATCTAAATAAATGATAAAGATCATAAACATACATTTTCGAAATTTTTAGAGGAAAGTACAACATAAACGCGGCCGTAGTCGCGGGCAAAGTGCTAGTTATTAATAAATGAACTGAACTATTGATTGAATAGGTAATGAAGACGTCACGAACACCGACCTGCGTCGCGGCCGTCTGCCAGCGCCCACTCGGCGATGGACTGCACGTGTCTGGCGGCGTCCGTGGAAGCCTCGCAGTCAGCGCGCTGCACGCCCGCATTTACTCCAATAGCACCAAACGTAGTTTTGACTCCACACAAATACGCGGTGGCTGTGCACGCAGAGTCTGCGATCTGGGCATTAGCGCAGTATGTCTGTAATATAGGTAATCAAAATTCTCGATCACGGTTTTATATGAGATCATTACAAGGAAGAAGAGAAGAAGCTACCCGCAATTTACCTTAACCATCCCAGTCGTTGGAAAAGTCTCAAAATGTAACTTGGCCTCCTCGCCGGTGGCGCCGCGTCGCTGGCCGAGCAGCGTGCGCGCGGCGGCCAGCGTGGGCACGGACATGCCATCGCCCAAGAACATCACCACGTTGCGCGCTTTCTTGACGCTCTCCTGGTGCGCTAGGCGCGCGTCGATGGCCGCCTGCGCCTCCTGCGTCCAAAAGGTGGAGTAGGCCTCGTCGTGGTTTTCGGCGGCCGCGCGGCCGGCGGGGTCCGCTGGGTGGTAGTGGTCGGCGCGCACGCACACCGCGCCTACGGCAACGATCACGAGCAGTGAGAGTAGCCACCTCATAGCGACACTGACTACTGCACAATGACGACCGATAAACTGCCTTTTGTGATTGTCAAGAGTATCTAATCTCCAAAAGTTTTAATCAATCCTCAGACATACATATAAATGTACAGTCATATAATTATATAGATTAAGCCAGACATTCTTAGAACCTGACATGCATTGATATAAAATATAATGCTGCATCTGATACAGAGACGACTAGTTTTATATTTGTTTTTATTTTTTTTTTATCTTTTTTTAGAAAAGGCTTTAATCGCGAAGCGATTATGCCAGCCTCGTAGTGTTACAAAATAAATAGAGAGTATTTAACAACTGGGATCTTAACTTAATTAATTTAACAATCAACTTAATAGCTAATTTTGATGTAGGTTTAGACAAGATCAAATTACACATGCCAACATCCCTTAACCTAAGCCCCGCTTCTGATTCCAAAGTTCTCCGATCTGTCCCGACCCGAGCACAGTCCACCAAAGCGTGGTAGGTGTCCTCCCTCGTATTATAAATCACACAATTTGGTGTATCAACAACCTTCATAGGATACCCAAACGCATTCAATGGAATGTGCCCGGATCGCAAACGCATGCTTGTTACCAACAATCGTCTATTCATCTGTTCTTCAGAGAACCAGGGAATCCTTGGCGGTTCAGACTGAATTGTTCTGTACCATAATTATACCCTTCTCCACAGACCTCTTGTCAAAGTATTCTTTCCACATCTTATTGCAAATTGTTTTAACATCTCTTAATATATCTGTGAAGAAGGGTGAATGATTGACAGGTATTCCTTAATAAGTTCCTGTTTTTGCCAACTTTTCTACTTGTTCGTTTCCTATCAGACTAACATGTGATGGTATCCATTGGAATTTAACTATTTTACCAGTTTCCCTCAATCTTAGGTATAAGTCTAGTATGGAATAAGTTACGGGCAGACCTCGTATGCCCGAGGTGCACCGAGCTATATGCTACAAAGCGCTTTTTGAATCACAAAATATCACAAATTTAGCATAATTGCATGACATCATGTACAGTCAGCTTCACAGTTAAGGTACCCCCCTTGGTATTGACATCAAACTTATATTATATAAGTTTTTTGTAATATAACGTAAATGGCGTGTTGGTCTAATGGTTAACACTGCAGCTTGGCAATGCGATGGTCACGAGTTCAAATCCGAGGAGCAGAAGATTTCTTTTTCTTTATTTTATTTATTTATTTACCCTTTTTAGGGTTCCGTAGCCAAATGGCAAAAACGGAACCCTTATAGATTCGTCATGTCTGTCTGTCTGTCTGTCTGTCCGTCTGTCTGTCTGTCTGTCTGTCCGTCCGTATGTCACAGCCACTTTTCTCCGAAACTATAAGAACTATACTGTTGAAATTTGGTAAGTAGATGTATTCTGTGAACCGCATTAAGATTGTCACATAAAAATAGAAAAAAAACAATAAATTTTAGGGTTCCCCATACTTAGAACCGAAACTCAAAATTTTTTTTTTCATCGAACTCATACGTGTGGGGTATCTATGGGTAGGTCTTCAAAAATGATGTTGAGGTTTCTAATATCATTTTTTTCTAAACTGAATAGTTTGCGCGAGAGACACTTCCAAAGTGGTAAAATGTGTGTCCCCCCCCCTGTAACTTCTAAAATAAGAGAATGATAAAACTAAAAAAAATATATGATGTACATTACCATGTAAACTACCACCGAAAATTGGTTTGAACGAGATCTAGTAAGTAGTTTTTTTTTAATACGTCACGAATCGTAAACCGCTATTTACCGTTCATTCAATCAACTCAAAAATAAAAATAAACATTTAATTTCATAGACATAAATCCGGATGTTACGGAACCCTCGGTGGGCGAGTCCGACTCGCTCTTGCCCGGTTTTTTTTAGTTTCTTTCATAGGTGATTTTCGTTAATTATTATATAAGAAATGAAATGGAGGTTTGTAATAAAAGCTAGGCATTTTGATAAACAATATTCATTTATTTTTCTATTTACATTTCTAAGACTTCATGGAATCCACTTCCTGGTTGAGTATACAGTTTTCTATCTGTGTTAAATTGGGGTTATTTACTTAGAATATTAACTAAACACAAAATATATACCCTGGATGAAGTTTTGAACGTTTAACATTAGATAACGGTTCGTTTATAGATATTTCTAGAAACATAACTACAATAATTCTTATTTATTTAAAGTTGTGAAAACAAAATTTTTTTATACTCTGTATGATGGTTCAAAATTCCTAATATAAAAACTCCGATTTATCATTCATCCTATTTTTATAATTCCGAAATTTCAATGTTCCTAACGTTTATAAGTACTATTCTCAAAATACCGAGTTCCAATAGATCGAATAACAAAAAGTCCGAATTAATGAAAATTCGAAAAATCAAAAATACGAATTCCGATTAATTAGAATTCCGAAATAAAAACGCCTTGTAAAACTGAATAGCAAGACAAATGTACAATATTGCGATGCACGTAACTCCGAAAGACCCGTCTCTGCGATGCCACTACACTTCCATGCACGGTACCGCGATAGATCTTCACTGCGATACTACTAGACTTCGATGCACGGTAAAGGTATTTATATTGTCATTCGCTCGCTCTTGCATCCTAGCGTCGACGGAGCTCCGCTTCGCGGGGCCCCTATTTCTGTTTAAAGGGTTTAAAGTAACATGCATGCAGCAAGCATGCAGCATGGAAGCAAACACGCAGCATGCTGCATGCCAGCAAGCATGCAGAAAGCATGCAGCATGGAAGCAAACACGTAGCATGCAGCATGCAAGCAAGCATGCAGCAAGTATGCAGCATGCAGCATGGAAGCAAACACGCAGCATGCAGCAAGCATGCAGCATGGAAGCAAACACGCAGCATGCAGCATGCAAGCAAGCATGCAGCAAGCATGCAGCATGGAAGCAAACACGCAGCATGCAGCAAGCATGCAGCATGGAAGCAAACACGCAGCATGCAGCATGCAAGCAAGCATGCAGCAAGCATGCAGCATGGAAGCAAACACGCAGCATGCAGCAAGCATGCAGCATGCAAGCGAACATGCAACATGCAGCAGGCATGGTTTCTGTCACGGCTCCGGCGCTGCGGTTCTCCGGCGGCCCCACGCGTGCTAATCGTCGCAGACGGCTTTTGCTCACCACCACGGCTTCGGCTTGCTGGCCGGCTTCGCCGGCCAACCTCAGCCGCGGCGGCTCGCTCACAGCCTCCTGCTCCTCAGCCCGCGGGCCGCCTCGCCCCTTCCCGCCTACGTGATTTTAAATTACACTCTAGGGGTAGGGCAGACAAGACTGCGTGGAGTCGGATTTACGGGTGCGCCAAAGTTCACCTAAATTTTCAACTCCGATAATTGGAAATCCGAAAATGTTCTTCCTAAAACTTTTCATCCTAACAATCACAATTCCTAACTACTCTGCCTCTAATGTTCATAATTCCGAAGCATTCAACTTCATAATGTCAGTAGCAATAAACATCTATTATACTTTTATTTGTTTTCCTATATTTTCTCAACATAACCATCTTTTACACTAGGTATTATTCAAAGTCATATCTTTTTTGTTTAGATTTTTTTTAATAGATTTTTTTTTGTTTACATTTATTTAAAGCGGTAACCAACATAATACACAAAAGTAACACATTTGTAATGACAACTTAGGATGCAAGAGCGAGCGAAGCGAGCTCGGGACTTGGGCACCCCGACTCGGACAGGTTAATAAAAAGGCTCGTACACACAGGCGCGACTTGTCGCGCGACAAGTCGCGTGGCGATTCTGCGATATTATCGCGCCGCAACACCTTTCACACAAGCGCGACGCGAATCGCGGCGCGACGAGTAGCGCGACACCGTGTAGCCGCGATATCGCCGCGACGCCATACAAAATGAACATTTAGTATGGTGTCGCGGCGATATCGCGGCCGCGACGCGACACGAGAGTTCGAGAGTATAAAAGGCAGTGCAATCCAAGCTGAGCTCAGTAGCAGACGATCATCATCAGAGGACGAAGGCAGGTCTGTGCGTGTTTGCCCCGCGGGGGTCCTAAGTTCGATTCCCCGGTCCGCCAACATCACCCAACCCAACCTAAGTAGGTACCTACTTATGTTAGGGTTTAGGTACGTAAGCTTGACCACACAAACACGAACGACGACACTGGTGAATTCAGACGTACCTACTTTTACGAAGTATTTGTTTACTAACCAAGATTTTTTAATTATAATTGTTAAGATTTATTTTTTACGGATTTCTCGGTTTCAAATTTATGTGATTTCGGAAAAATAACTTTAATTTCTACCTATTAGGTAATGCGTACTTTCGTCTGCAACACATTTGTATGGCCTTTATGAGTAGGTGGGTACTTACTTATCATTTTGAAATCAGTGGATATTTGTTAAAGTGGAAACAACATACGAGTACTTAAATTGGAACTAACCTAGGTAGGTACTTACTTCTAATTAACCTACGTAGCAAACTAATTCGGTAGGTATCTACGTGAATTCTTCTCCAGTAAAATTATGCTCAATACCTATGTTTAAGCATAACTGGTGAAATGTGAGTGTACCTATCTACTGACCCTTTGGGGGGATTACAGGCGTGATGTTATGTGTGTGTATGTTTAAGAAATAATCAATTATAACTTATTATGTGTAATGATTAACCGCTTGTGCCGTAATTACAGACACAATTAAAAAGCCATTGTGTCTCGCGTAGATCTACGTTCCGGCAGACTAAGGGTTAATGAATGAGTGACCTAATTACAAATATTAGTGATAAACTAACAGACTGCCTCGTTGGTGTAGTGGTCCCATGTGCAATTGCTCGTGAGGTTCTGTGGGAGCTGTAATGTACCTGAATGTACCTAACACAGCCGTTCGCATTCAGACGTCGAACTTGAACTGACTTACGCACAGCTGCTGTCACTAGCACTCGACTGCTAGCGAAGCCCAAACTACTTAGGACGGGTTGTTTCACGTTCACTTAAAAATAACGCTAACTACTTACCGTCAAACCTTTGATTAGGTATATAATGTCTAGATAGAGCATCAAATGCGCGCAAACGTGTCAAAAAATATCGGCCAACTGTTGGCCACGATCGGCACTAATCGGCGGGTAAGAACTTATTCTTGCCCGCCGATTAGTGCCGATCGTGCCGCTTTGGTGTCACTACCCACGTATGACGCGCGCCACGTAATAAACAAATAACAGCGATAAAATGACGGTACGTGCTATTAAACTGTACCGGAATTATAAAGGAAGGGTACAAAATACCAAACACTTCACGTATCATCGATAAGTACCAAAAAACTATATATTTATTTTTTGTTTTTATGAACACCAAATTACGCCATATTTTATCAGTGCTGCCAGTTTCTTGTTTCATTCTCCCAACTTAACGTCATTTTTTTGTGGGTAAATTAATTGATTTATGGTTACGTTAATATTATTTAGTTGGTGTACTTTTATTAATCGATTTAAAAAAAAGGTGGAGTTTTTCAATTCGTCTGTACTTTTTTATAATAACATAATGTTCGCGTATAACTTTTTTGTTTCCTAATATCTGTGATCTTTCATTTCGAATTTAAAATAAAAACTGCTTAAAAGTTAATTATTGAAATACTAATTAAATTAACTTAGCTGATTCAATAGAACATCACAACTCTAATTAACTTTAAATTGTGTTTTATTTATTTATTTAAGAAAGTAACTACTTAATAGAGAAAGAAAAGAAACTACTAAAACTGAATCATACTACATACATACACCTAAAACTTATCTTATTTAATTAGTCTATTTTTTAATATGTGATTTATGGGAGAATTTATTGTAGTAGCGCACACATGCTTGAAATTGTTGGCTCGTTTTCTTTGTTTTGATTGTAGGGCGACGCTCCGTCTAGACATTATACAATCAAAGCGTCAAATCAAAAAAAGCGTTGTTTCACAAAATTATTTGTTTTCCTGTAAGTACAGGGCCTGTACTTTATGATGTAAGTTGTGCTTCCTACAAAGACAACAGATTAAAAGACAGGCTATGGAGGCAAATTGCAACGGAATTGCAATCAACAAGTAGTTAGGTAGGTATAGGGACTTTTTTACTTTATAATAATGATTAATGAAGTAATGACCGACCATTGCATTTTTTTCAATTGCCCGGTTTCGATTGAAGTTAATTTTAACTAAGTACATAATTAAGTATCCCTAAGTAATTAAAAAATCTTGATTTTTTTATTAATATTTAAGTATCATAAAAGCACGTCCGAATTCGCTGGTTTCCTTGTTCATGCTTGTGTGGTCAAGCTTAGGTACAGTTGTTCTATCTCACGAAGTAAGGTGAGCAATACTTGTAGTTGTGTAAGTAGTATAGACAGACACGCGCATTGTGTGCGTAACTGCATGTACAATTACCGGCACGTAACTTGGCAAGAGATTTTCGTAGTGGGGGAAGTTCGCGCATATAAAAATGTATGAAATTGTGCATGCGCAAACTTCCCCCACTACAAAAACTCTTGCCAAGTTACGTGCCGGCAACTATAGCGTTAGCAAGTTCATCGTTATTGAACAAAATAATATAAGTAGGCACCTACCTAGTTAAAATTGTGTTTCGTTTAGTGATGAAATAATTTTTTCGTGATCTATATTTATTTACATATATTAACAAATAAAATTAAGATACATTCGGTACCTATCACAGTATTTAATATATTCAGCTTCTTTATTAATAAAATGCAAATTTGCTAATTGCATGTATGTACTACGCCAGGTTTCGCGTTGTGTTTTCAAAACTTTCTGGAGTAAGCTTTTCTGTATTGTCATATTTCGTTGGTTTCTTAAAACAACATAGTTCTAAGAACCCCATTATGTTCTCTATAGCATTTGAAGACTCTAAAACAAACAATGCATCATTAGAATCACGTAGGCATTCAATGTTACAATTAAATATTTAAACATTGCTTACTGTGAACAGCTTTTCTCTGTTTACGTTTTTCTATGTTGATGGTACGCGACGGAAAATTTTGGCGCGAAAGAAGTGCAGTAGTAGCCCGACCGGGCGACCGGCAGTTCGGGCGGGAGTCCATACTGACACAACCAACGGCTGACCAACCCGCCTTCGTGAGATACATAGAACAACTGTACCTACTTAGGTTAGGTTGGGTTATGTTGGCGGACCGGGGAATTGAACCTACTACCCCCGCGGGGCAAACACGCACAGACCTGCCTTCGTCCTCTGATGATGATCGTCTGCTACTGAGCTCAGCTTGGATTGCACTGCCTTTTATACTCTCGAACTCTCGTGTCGCGTCGCGGCCGCGATATCGCCGCGACACCATACTAAATGTTCATTTTGTATGGCGTCGCGGCGATATCGCGGCTACACGGTGCCGCGCTACTCGTCGCGCCGCGACAAGTCGCTCCAGTGTGAAGTGTCGCGCGCGTTTCCATAGAAATTGTTCTACGGATATATATCGCAGAATCGCGTCGCAGTGTCGCGTCGCGCGACACGTCGCGTGGCGATTCTGCGATATTATCGCGCCGCAACACCTTTCACATAAGCGCGACGCAAATCGCGGCGCGACGAGTAGCGCGACACCGTGTAGCCGCGATATCGCCGCGACGCCATACAAAATGAGCATTTAGTATGGTGTCGCGGCGATATCGCGGCGATATCGCGGCCGCGGCGCGATACGAGAGTTCGAGAGTATAAAAGGCAGTGCAATCCAAGCTGAGCTCAGTAGCAGACGATCTTCGTCAGAGGACGAAGGCAGGTCTGTGCGTGTTTGCCCCGCGGGGGTCCTAGGTTCGATTCCCCGGTCCGCCAACATAACCCAACCTAACCTAAGTAAGTACCTACTTAGGTTAGGGTTTAGGTACAACCTAAGCTTGACCACACAAGCACGAACGACGACACTGGTGAATTCAGACGTACCTACTTTTACGAAGTATTTGTTTACTAACCAAGATTTTTTAATTATAATTCTTAAGATTTATTTTTTACGGATTTCTCGGTTTCAAATTTATGTGATTTCGGATAAATAACTTTAATTTCTATTTATTAGGTAATGCGTACTTTCGTCTGCAACACATTTGTATGGCCTTTATGAGTAGGTGGGTAGGTACTTACTTATCATTTTGAAATCAGTGGATATTTGTTAAAGTGGAAACAACATAAGTACGAGTACTTAAATTGGAACTAACCTAGGTAGATACTTACTTCTAATTAACCTACTTAGCAAACTAATTCGATAGGTATCTACGCGAATTCTTCTCCAGTAAAATTATGCTCAATACCTATGTTTAAGCATAACTGGTGAAATGTGAGTGCATCTACTAACCCTTTGGGGGGATTACAGGCGTGATGTTATGTATGTGTGTATGTTTAAGAAATAATCAATTATAACTTATTACCTATGTGTAATGATTAACCGCTTGTGCCGTAATTACAGACACAATTAAAAGCCATTGTGTCTCGCGTAGATCTACGTTCCGGCAGACTAAGGGTTAATGAATGAGTGACCTAATTATAAATATAGTAGTGATAAACTAACAGACTGCCTCGTTGGTGTAGTGGTCGCAAGTGCAATTGCTCGTGAGGTTCTGTGGGAGCTGTAATGTACCTGAATGAACCTAACACAGCCGTTCGCATTCAGACGTCGAACTCGAACTGACTCACGCACAGCTGCTAGCACTAGCACTCGACTGCTAGCGGAGCCCAAACTACTTAGGACGGGTTGTTTCACGTTCACTTAAAAATAACGCTAACTACTTACCGTCAAACCTTTGATTATATAATGTCTAGATAGAGCATCAAATGCGCGCAAACGTGTCAAAAAATATCGGCCAACTGTTGGGCACGATCGGCAGTAATCGGCGGGTAAGAACTTATTCTTTCTTACCCGCCGATTAGTGCCGATCGTGCCGCTTTAGTGTTACTACCCACGTATTACGCGCGCTAAGTAATAAACAAATAACAGCGATAAAATGACGGTATGTGCTATTAAACTGTACCGGAATTATAAAGGAAGGGTAAAAAATACCAAACACTTCACATAACATGGATAAGTAACCAAAAAACTAGGTATATATTTATTTTTTGGTTTTAAGAACACCAAATTACGCCATATTTTATCAGTGTTGCCAGTTTATTGTTTCATTCTCCCAACTTAACGTCATTTTTTGTGGGTAAATTAATTGATTTATGGTTACGTTTACATTATTTAGTTGGTGTACTTTTATTAATCGATTTAAAAAAAGGTGGAGTTTTTGAATTCGTCTGTATTTTTTATAATAACATAATGTTACTATACTGCGATCGCCAACCCGCCTGCCAAGCGTGGAGATTATGGCAAACCCCCCCCCCCCCCCCCCCAAGAATTGGGGGAGGCCTTTGTCCTGCAGTGGACGTCTTTCGGCTGAAATGATGATGATGATGATGACAGGGTCTGTAATTTATGATGTGAGTTGTGCTTCCTACAAAGACAACAGATTAAAAGACAGGCTATGGAGGCAAATTGCAACAGAATTGCAATCAACACGTAGTTAGGTAGGTATAAGGACTGTTTTACTATATAATGATTAATGAAGTAATGACCGACCATTGCATTTTTTTCGATTGCCCGGTTTCGATTGAAGTTAATTTTAACTACATAATTAGGTATCCCTCAGTAATTAAAAAATCTTGATTTTTTTATTAATATTTAAGTATCATAAAAGCACGTCCGAATTCGCTAGTTTCCTTGTTCATGCTTGTGTGGTCAAGCTTAGGTACAGTTGTTCTATCTCACGAAGGGTGAGCAATACTTGTAGTTGTGTAAGTAGTATAGACAGACACGCGCATTGTGTGCGTAACTGCATGTAGCGTTAGCAAGTTCATCGTTATTGAACAAAATAATATAAGTAGGCACCTACCTAGTTAAATTTGTGTTTCGTTTAGTGATGAAATAATTTTTTCATGATCTATATTTATTTACATATATTAACAAATAAAATTAAGATACATTCGGTACCTATCACAGTATTTAATATATTCAGCTTCTTTATTAATAAAATGCAAATTTGCTAATTGCATGTATGTACTACGCCAGGTTTCGCTAGTTGTGTTTTCAAAACTTTCTGGAATAAGCTTTTCTGTATTGTCATATTTCGTTGTTTTCTTAAAACAACATATAGCTCTAAGAACCCCATTATGTTCTCTATTGCATTTGAAGATTCTAAAACAAACAATGCATCATTAGAATCACGTAGGTATTAAATGTTACAATTAAATATTTAAACATTGCTTACTGACCTCACTGTGAACAGCTTTTCTCTGTTTACGTTTTTCTATGTTGATGGTACGCGACGGAAAATTTTGGCGTGAAACAAGTGCAGTAGTAGCCCGACCGGGCGACCGGCAGTTCGGGCGGGAGTCGATACTGATTCATAGAACAACTGTACCTACTTAGGTTAGGTTGGGTTATGTTGGCGGACCGGGGAATCGAACCTAGGACCCCCGCGGGGCAAACGCGCACAGACCTGCCTTCGTCCGAAGATCGTCTGCTACTGAGCTCAGCTTGGATTGTACTGCCTTTTATACTCTCGAACTCTCGTGTCGCGCCGCGGCCGCGATATCGCCGCGATATCGCCGCGATATCGCCGCGACACCATACTAAATGTTCATTTTGTATGGCGTCGCGGCGATATCGCGCTACCCGTGTCGCGGCGCGACAAGTCGCGGCGCGACAAGTCGCTCCAGTGTGAAGTGTCGCGCGCGTTTCCATAGAAATTGTTCTACGGATATATATCGCAGAATCGCGTCGCACTGTCGCGTCGCGCCTGTGTGTACGAGCCTTTAAACCCTGTAGACAGAAATAGGGGCCCCGCGATGCGGGGCTCCGTCGACTACGCCTAACCATATATTTTTGTAGATAAAAAAAAAACTTTGGGATTTCTTTTCAGTGATCAGTTCGACGCGAGACTAAGCGGACGTGTTTTTTGTGTTGATTCTAACGATATTGATTTATGTAATTATGAATAATGTTATTGCAATAATTTGCAGAGTCAGTTTATTGTGTAAGTGACGAATGTGACTAACATCTTTTTTGATCGTGAAAGATGTACTAAATAGTTTTTATAGACAATCAGCGTTTTCGGTGTTAGTAGTATGTCTAACCCAGGAGATAGCCCCTTCGGCCGCAGCAAATTGGTAGGACGAAGTCCTCCACCGACGCCATCGCCTGCCGAACAAAACCAGACAAGAGAACCAGCGCCGCCAGTAGCCACGGAGAACGAATTACCGACTGAAGTCGTCTCTACGTCGGAGATTCAGAGATGGCTTGGGTCCATCGACACAATTTTGACCGAAGTTTGCTCGATTGTGGCGGAAGGAAAAATGAATTCAGACCAAAAACTCCGTGTCACCAATCTCTGTCGCAAAGTAAACCATGGGACGTCTCAGATGGCCGTGCTGTACCAATCCCTGAAGCAGAAGTCCATCCAGGCGCACACAACCATCCAGCACCTTCAGGTGCAGCAGAATGTTGCGGAATCCCTTTGCCAGTTTAAGGAAGTCGTGGAAACGAAGATGAGCCGAACCGAACCAGAAAGTACTTCCTACGCTAACATGGTAAAGAAAGGCTCTGATAAATTTATTCGCCCAGCAAATCTCAGTTCGGTCGCTATATATCCCAGCGATAAAACCAAAACCAGTGACGACACTAAGTCCCTGTTACAAAAAATTATCTCGCCTGAGGAATTAAAACTCCATGTCCGCGGCCTAAGGAAAATTAGAAACGGAGGCGTCATCATTAGGACGGATAACAAAGACGACATTGATAAATTAAAAACATCCCAGAAGCTAGTTTCCTCAGGCCTTACAGTTGAAGAACCATCTAAACGCCGTCCTAGGATTGCTGTAATTGGTGTCCCCGTAGCCCTGACTGAAAAAGAGGTATTTGATTGCATTTACGTCTAAAACTTGACAGATAAATTGCCGAACATTACTCTTGAGTCCTTCTTAGAAAGTATAAAATTGAGCCATAAGTCAGGAAAGAAAGATCGTCCTACCTGCAATTATATATTGGAAGTTCCTGCTAATATCAGGAAAATTATGATGGACCAAGGCCGAATTTTCATAAACTGGACATCATGTCCAGTGAGAGATTTCACTATTGTGACCAGGTGTTTCAACTGTCAGCAGTTCGGACACGCAGCCAAATTTTGCAGAGAAACGAGCCCTACTTGCAACCTCTGTGGCGAAACAGGACATTCTTTCAAGGAATGTAATAATAAAGGTTCTCCGCCCCAATGTGCGACCTGCCGACGATTCAAGAGGAAAAACGATCATCCAACTGGTGATGTAATTTGCCCAGCACGTAAATATGCAGAAGATAATTACATTAATTCCATTGACTATGAAGGCGCCTAGGAGCGCCGCCGACTAACTTGTCAATTAAGCACATAGATAGTAGTTTAACTTCTACATATAATTTTTATTATGGCTAATCAGCTAATATGTGATCTAGATGGGTTTTCCGTGTCTGAAGCTAAAATCTGTAATATTGAGGAGTGCAAAAACATAGTCTATACTGGGGATAAAACATTGACTTTACTTACACAAAACATACGCAGTATAACTCGAAATTTTAACGGTTTCCAAGTTTTGTTACAAAATCTTGATATAAGCTGCGACATTATCGTTCTAACAGAATGTTGGTTATCCAAACAAACAGCAAATATACCATCTATCGATGGATTTAATCTTCACAAAAGCGATAGAACATTCAACCAGAATGATGGCATAGTGGTTTATATTAAAAATAATTTGAAAACTTTAGTAGATGAACCCCATTTTCTAGACTGCAACTGCTTAGTAATTAAAATTATTCCCGAAACAGTAATTATAGCTATTTATAGGCCTCCATCCCAAAGTATTCAGGGGTTTTTGGATTCGCTTAACAGTAATTTAGAAAAATTATCTTCGTTTAAAAATATCGTACTGGTAGGTGATATCAACATTAACATTGCTGCCGGAAAAATCGATACTCATTCACATAATTACCTGAATATTTGCTCATTTCATGGACTATTACCAGCTCATTATCACCCAACCCACCAGAGCGGCTCATGTCTGGACCATATCCTTATAAAATCGAAAAGTCCATCCAAAACATTGGTTACTAATTCGTCACTTACCGATCATCAAGCTGTTTTACTAACATTACTAATTTCTTCACCCAGAAATAACTGCATGCGCAGCTATACTAAACTCAATATGACGAGTCTTGAGATTGACTTACGCGGCATTAACTTTGACCCCGTTTACAATTCACGCGATCCAAATGTTTCTCTACAATATTTTGTCGATTTATTACGATCTACGATAATCAAAAATACATTTACTAAAGTAATACCTAGAAAGTATAGTAACATTAAACCTTGGATTACGCCCGGACTTGTTCGCTGTATCAGACATAGAGATAAACTACACCAAAAATCTAAAAAAGCACCGGATAATGAACTATTATCGAGTATTTACAAACGATATAGGAATTTCTGTAATAATCTGTTGAAAAAGCTAAAAAACCAATATGATCATAGTCAATTACAGAAAGCAGGTAAAAACAGTAAACTTATATGGAAATTCATAAAAACCAACACTATTAGGTCAAAAAATCCCGAACCGGCGCTAGATCTTTTATCTTCGGAGCAAAGCCCTACCGAAGCAGCAAATAAAGCTAACAACTTCTTCATTCATGTAGGAAAAAGCTTAGCAGAAAAAACCTTAATATCTAATAAAGCTTTTTCCATTCAAAGCCAAACTAAGTCATATGCAGCACGAAACTCTTTTGTCTTATTATATACAGATGTTAATGAGGTAATAAGTATAATAGATGGATTAAAGGAAACTTGTGCCGTAGGATGTGACGACATACCTAATAGCATACTCAAAAGATTTAAATATATCATTGCCCCTCCCCTGACTCACATTTTTCAGTTATGTTTAACAAAAGGAATATTTCCTAAATTGCTTAAAAAAGCCATAGTCACCCCTGTGTTTAAAGCTGGAGACAAAAATTGTGTTAATAACTACAGGCCAATTTCAGTTTTAACAGGCATCTCAAAGATTTTGGAAAAAATTATAAACAGTAGATTAGTAAAATATCTTGAAAGTAATAAATCACTCTCTGATCAGCAATTTGGTTTTAGGCCAAAAAGATCAACAAGTCAAGCTGTTCATCAACTCACAAATTTTATAAGCACAAACCTGGATAACGGCATGTACACCATAGGGATATTTTTAGACCTTGCCAAGGCTTTTGACACAATTTCTTGTACTTTGCTTTTGAACAAGCTGGAAATGCTGGGAATACGGGGGGTACAATTGCAACTATTATCTGATTACCTTACCGACCGCCATCAGTGTGTAAAAATAGGTACGTGCATGAGTTCCGAACTTAAGAATAGCTGTTACGGAATCCCACAAGGCAGTATTTTGGGACCTACATTGTTCTTGATCTATATAAATGACCTGTGCAATTTGACACTCCAAAAAGGTGTAATTATCTCATATGCGGATGACACAGCTCTACTGTTCGCAGCTAAATCAAAGGCTGAAGTCTATGAGGTAGCACAGAATGGTTTTAATACTGTGTCTAATTGGCTTCATAGAAATCTCTTAACATTAAATACAGATAAAACCAAGTACCTTTTATTTACAATGAGAAACACTAATCCAACGCTTACTAACCTAATCATCCAAGCTCATAACAATTGCAATTTACATTATGCTGACATTGCGTGCACTTGCCCCACTTTAGCTAAAACCGACCATATTAAATATCTAGGCGTCACGATTGACACAAATCTGAACTTCCGCAAACACATCGATTTATTATGCACCAGAGTGCGCAAACTAATATACATTTTTAAAAACTTACGTAACATTGCCGACTTTAAATTAATTAGACAGGTTTATTTGGCTTTGTGTCAATCTATTATTACCTACTGTATAACGTCCTGGGGTGGTGCCGCTAAATCAATTTTACTGCACCTAGAACGGGCCCAAAGAGCAGTTTTAAAGGTTGCTACTTTTCGTCCATTTCGATTTCCTACACACCAGCTTTATATGGCATGTAAGGTGCTAACAGTACGTCAATTATTTATTTTGAATGTAGTTTTATTGCAACACACTGAAATTTATTTTAACCCAGTACCTCCAGATAAGAGAAGAAAAGATTTGGTTTGTGCTAACTCGCATACTAAACATGCTTTTGCTAACCGATTTTATTTATTTTTAGGACCCTACTTGTATAATCAGTTTAACAGAGTGCTAAAGATTTATAGTTTAAGTTATAATAGGTGTAATTTATTAGCACAGGAATATTTGGCAAAACTCAATTATGCAGACACGGAAAAACTACTAGAAATTTTAAAATAAAATCTATCTACCGAATCTAATAATATAAGTCTCTTCCTTTACCTAATTAATAATAGTCTCCACTTTATCTGCTTTAATATTATTCGTTAATTTATTTAAACATAGATATATCTTGTATAATCTAGTTTTATAATAATATACTCTATAAGACATTGTAAATACTATACCTTCTTTTCAATTTAGCATCTAATACATTTATTGTTGTCTTCTTTTTAAATATTTGGTGTAAATTGATGGCCTGAAACACAGGTTTTTCATAAACCTAGATCAGGCAGGTCTATATTACAGTTAGAATTTAATTTTCCTCGATTGTAATTAATGTAAATCCTATTTTTAGTTTACTTTATACTTGAATAAAAATTTTATTATTTTATTTTTTATTATTTTCTCGGCCACTATGATTTTGCGAACTTTGTGGTTTTCAAATTTACACTAAAAAAGAATCTATATAAAATCTATATAAAAAAGAGTCTATTCTGTCCAAAAAAAATAGCTACTATCAAAAAGCGCCGGGTATGGAAGTACAGTGGTTCCATAGACACAACTCAGTACGTTATGTAAAGCATACCCCCAAATAATATTCATACCCTCAAATTAAAACTATAAATATCATCTTCTAATATTATGGTAATTATGTTTAGGGATAAAAGCGTTATGATAAAAACAGTAGCGGCCTTATTACAAAACAAGATTTATCTTTAGACCCAAGTTTAAACCATCCAGCTATTTTTAAATTTCGAAACTGACGTTGAACCCGAGTCTAAGTTGTCAATTTTGCATTAAGAACTTTACAGTTGTCGGAATAAAGTTCAAAATTTAAAAATGGCTCGATGGTTTAAACCTGGGTCTAAAGATAAACCTTGTTTTATAATAAGGCCGTAGGAGTTTAAATATATTTACATTAATGATATTATTAATTACAATTTTCGGAAACATGAGTGTTATGAACATCGCCGGTAGAACTACAAATAGTATGACTGAAAACTTTAGGATGAAAAATTTTAGGAAGACTGATCATTCGGATTTCAAATCATTAGGAAGAACAATTTCGGGTAAAGAACTTTAGGTGAGCCAATATGGACCCCGGATTTACAGCGATTCGTTTCTGTCATTAAAACCTAATTTTTAGCAAATGTTTTAGAGCTAACAATTTTATTATAAAAAATTAAATTAAAAACTTAAAAAACCCCCGACACAAAAAATAATAAAATTAAATGTAAGTAATTGGAAAAGGATCAAATAATTTAAAAACCCCCAACTTAAAGAATCTAGGTAACGAGACTAAAACAGATAAATTCATATGGCAGTCGGGGGACCTCTTAGAATAGAAGGTGGGAACAGAACGGTCCCCCGACTTCCATATGAATTTATCTGTTTTCATAAGTAAGATGATTTTAAGCATGCCCTGATAACATCGGCGCGTGTTCCTTTTGTTATTACAGGCAGTGTTTGCCGAAAATCACCCGCAAAAACAAAAGTAACACCACCCATAACAGTATCTGAGTTTCTGAGGTCTTTGAGCGTTCGGTTTACTGCTTCAACATGAGCTCGATGACTCATGGTACATTCGTCCCAAATAATTAAAGATGTCTCTTGTAACAGTTTCCCGAGCGGTCCATTTTTACGTATGGAACAAACTGACTGTTGTTCCAATGATACTGTCAGTGGTAGCTTAAAGGTGGAGTGTGCTGTTTTCCCATCATTTAATAGAGTTGCGGCAATCCCTGAAGAGGCAACAGCTAGCCCATTTTTCCCGGATTGTCTGACTTTTGCCAATACCAAATTTGCGAGGAACGTTTTCCCAGTGCCTCCTGGGGCATCTAGAAAAAATATTTTACCCCTGTTATTTATCACACTGTCAATAATAGCATCAAAAGCTTGTCTTTGGTCTCTAACTAATTTCGGTAAATTTTCATTAATAAAAACTGACAACTCATTGTTGTCGTACGAACGTGTCAGTATTACATCCGATGCATTGGTATGCGGCCTAATTAGAGAAGGTAAATCAAAATCACCTACGGCCTTATTATAAAACAAGGTTTATCTTTAGACCCAGGTTTAAACCATAGAGCCATTTTTAAATTTTGAACTTTATTCTGACAACTGTAAAGTTCTTAATGCAAAATTGACAACTTAGACTCGGGTTTAACGTCAGTTTTTGTAATAAGAACTTTAGCTTCGTAGGATTATAGTTCGAAATTTAAAAATAGCTGGATGGTTTAAACCTTGGTCTAAAGATAAATCTTGTTTTGTAATAAGGCCGTTAAGGTTTTCTCATTTAGTTCTAATAGTTTATTTTCTATTTGTAATAGACCTTCATTGTAGATGTCATCATTATAATGTAAAGTGAAGTCCTGATTTTGCTGTCGTATTCTATATCTTATGTCATCACCTAAATCGTTTTTGAAGGTTTCCCACAATTTGAGTGGTTCAGATGGGTAACAAAATAATAATATCACCACAAACAACTCCCTCAGCTTCAAAGGACATTGAGAAATCGAGGCTTCTCTCAAAGTGTTTTCCCATTGGTTATCGTTTTCTAACAAACCTCTCTCACGGCAAGCAGCTTGGTATGTTTCTTGGACAACTCCGTTCACAGTTTTTAAGTCCCGGAATGAGGTGGGACCACGTACGTGGTGAAGCAAAACTCTAAGATAGAAACACTCTGACTGAGAAGGATGGACACTGTATACTCTTCCCAAAGCAGGATCTTTTTTTATTCCGGGATGGCCAGCGACATCTTCTCCGCGTTTTCTGCGGGAAAATTTGTTATTAGCCCAAGTATAATAGTGGGGAACTTCGTGGTAAAGTAATGTTTTTGCGAAGTTGTCGGAATTGCACAAGTCAAAGAATGCGGTCAAAGTTGTTTTTGGTGGATTTTCCACTATTCTATGCACATTGTCCGGTGAAAAGTATACTCTTTGGCCGTTTTCTAAATGTACAGCTAACTGCACTACAGTAGGATGTCTGTCATGTATAGGAAATTCCAACAATCTCCATACCGCTTCCGATGTACTAATGTACCGGCCGTTTAAATAATTTTCGACTTCATCATGAGCATTTCTTACACCAAACGTTGCCTGATCCGACCCTTTGTTTATATACTTACAAATGTATTTTATAGCTTGAACAGAATGACAGTATTCCACGTTTATGTGGGCGTTAAAAGTTCGACAGAGAATTGGAGAGTACGGGACGATCCATGTGTTGTCTATAGTAACAGTCCTTCCACGAATACTCATAGTAGCTACCTGACCGCCGTTATTAACGTCTCGGCGTCGATAAACAGGATACCCATCTTCCCCGGTTTGGGTATCAGTGACAAAGCGGCGTGGATATTTTTTTGAACATATGCCATTCTTCATACTTTTTGTTCATCAGTTAGATTTTGTTCCCCACATGGCCCGTGTACCATGTTCTTGGTCACAATGTCAAACAATGCCGGATCATTATCTTTATCGGGTAGCTCAGCAACTATAATCTTGTCAATTTCGTCAGGTTGTATTTTATTTTCAAGCCAAAACAACATGTGACAGTGTGGTAAGCCCCGTTTTTGCCACTCGACACTGGCCATATGGCATTTGACTTTTCCGAAAATTTCTTCTTTTATAAATAGTTTAATAAGTTTCTTCATTTTTAAATGGAAGACCCTCGCTATAATGTCATGTCGGTCGAAAGATCGTTGTCCAGAAAAAAGTTCTTGCTTTATTTCTTCCCACTCGGGGTTGCAAGTGAAGGTAACAAATAAGTCAGGCCTTCCATAATTTCGCACGTATGTCATAGCGTCTTGCGTTTTTTCATGCAAGTATCGCGGCGATCCCGTGAAAGATGAGGGCAAGATAACGTGTTGACCAATATTTGCAGCATTTACATTAGCATCTCTATTTAAAGCATCTCTTAAATGTATATAATCATCAGCTCTTAACTTTTGTTGGTTTCGGGATATAAAATTCAATCTTTCCGATATCATTTTAGCCATCATGTCAACGCAGTATTGACTGAATAAATCTCGGTAATGATGTAAAGTATTGAAACGGTTATCTTTGACCATTAGTCTGTATGCATAGAACTGCATACAGGAAACTGTTTTGTTTTGTGCAGAACCTTGTTGCTGTATAGTCAGATAATAGCCATCTTCCCCTTTCACAAACATCAAAGGATACTGCAGGGGATCGTAAGCGCGATGCAATTCGGACACTCTTTTTAACTGACCATCTTTACAATGCAGTATTATATCTCTGGGTCCTTTGTCTTCATCTACTAACAGGACGGCAACTTCGTTTGTTGTAGGAGAGTTGTATCTTCCTCGATGTTGATTTTGTGGTGATCGATCGGCGTGAATTATTAATTTTAAATTGTCGAAGGAAGAGTTGCTTTCTAAATTGTATTTGAAACTGCGTATGTATTCGTTATGACTATTTAATACGGTCTGTAACTCATTGATCAAATCGGTTTTTAAAGTGGGGGCCATGTTTGATCGCAAAGAAAGTTGGTCCGCATCAGAAATGAAATATATCTGTAAAAATTTCGGGCTTTGACCTGTTGTAGGAAGCAAACTACCAATTAAATGATAAATCTGACCCTCTATCTTAAAAGTAGGCACAAAGCCGCAATTATTTGTGGTGATTTTAATATTAATATTTTGGAAAATAATTCTAATAGCAGTAGATTATTAAGCCTTTTTAAATCGTTCAATTTATCAAATGTTTTTACAGAACCGACTAGAATAACTCCAACTTCTGCTACTTGTATAGATAATGTCTTTTGCGATTGTGATTATTTAGATAAAGCCATCGTCAATTATCTGCCGTCTGATCATAGTGGACAAACGGTATCTTTTAAGTTTAAAACACCTTTGCAAAAAGTGCAAATACAATTTAGACCAATAACGACTGGTAAACTAAATAGATTCAATAGTACCCTAAATAATAAGTTAAATGATCTGGGCCATGATATGGATGATGCAAATAAATTGTACGAGGATTTCTTTTCAGTAGTGTACACTCAATTCAATACAACTTTTGAAAAGAAAACAAAAAACATTTACCCTAATTTTATATTTAGTGACTGGGCAACTAGAGGTATTAGGATAAGTAGGGAAAGACTGTTCGAGCTGTATGGCCTTAAGCCTTACATCAATACTGTAACTTTCAGCAAGTATGTTGCTACATATTCCAAAATTTTTAGAAATACATGCAAAATAGCCAAAGCCCTGTACATTAGCAATAAAATCAAATCAGCTGAAAATAAAATAAAAACAGTTTGGAAAATTATAAATAACGAAACTAGTAGAAATAAAAAACGAAACACTGATTACACATTGGAGACTTCACGTGGAGCCATAAGCTCTAACTTAGAAGTAGCTCAGGAGTTTGTAAATTTCTTTACTAATATACCATCAAAAACGACGGAAGCCTTAAATTCCTCATCCGACGTATCAATTGATTTATTAAGAGCAAACGTTCCAGCCTGCCCGGTTGAATTTCAATTTACACATATTAACCCCGTAACAGTAATAAAAGCTTTTAAGCAAATTAAGATCAAATTGACCGAAGATCTTTGGGGAATGTCCATTAAAGTCTGTGCCTCCATAATTGAGACTATTGCACCTTATTTAGCCTTAGTATTTAATTCGTGTGTTGATCAAGGAGTCTTCCCCGATTTAATGAAATTCAGTAAGGTAATACCACTTTTCAAATCTGGGGACAGTAAAGACACCAATAATTATAGACCCGTATCCGTGTTGCCGGTTTTCAGTAAGGTGTTTGAAAAGATAATGCTTAATCAAATGCTCAATCATTTTAACACGAATAAAATCCTTCACGATCAACAATATGGTTTCACCAAAGGACGTTGTACGACCGATGCCGGTGTAACCTTATTAAAACACATTTTTAACGCGTGGGAAGAGGCCCAAGACGCCATAGGAATCTTTTGTGACCTCTCTAAGGCATTTGATTGCGTCGATCACGAAACCTTGCTTTTGAAACTTGAGCATTACGGGCTTGGAAAACTTGCGCTCAGTTTAGTTAGTTCTTATTTAAATGACAGACAACAGCAAGTTCAAATAAATGATGTCAATTCACATGGTTTAACAGTAAAAATGGGTGTGCCACAAGGCTCGATATTGGGTCCTTTCCTCTTTTTAGTGTATGTTAATGATCTACTCCATTTATTAAAAAATCAACCACAAATGGTGTTATTTGCTGATGACACTTCCTTAATTTTTAAGGTAAATAGACGTGCTACAAATTATGACGACGTAAATAACGCCCTAGTGCAGGTCCAAAGTTGGTTCACTGCTAATAATTTAGTATTAAATGGGAAAAAAACTAAGTGCATAAGATTTTCTTTACCAAATGTAAAGAGTAGTGATTGTGAGATAGTATTGAATCAAGAGAAACTAGAATTCGTCGATAAAACGGTTTTCCTGGGGATCACGCTCGACTCAAGGCTACAATGGGGTCCTCATTTAACATCTCTTGCAGGACGGCTAAGTTCAGCAGCTTATGCTGTCAGAAAAATCCGCCAATTTACTGATGTAGATACCGCTAGACTGGTCTATTTTAGTTACTTTCATAGTATCATGTCTTACGGTATTTTGCTTTGGGGACGGGCTGCAGACATCGATTCTATTTTTATTCTGCAGAAAAGAGCCATCAGAGCCATATATAACCTCTGCAGGCGTGATTCTCTAAGGGAACTGTTTAAGGAAATTAACATCATGACGGTGCCTTGTCAATATATCTACGAAAACATCATGTATGTAAGAAAACACTTACATCTTTTTGGTAAAAGAGGTGAAAGACATAATTATAGTACTAGGAATAGGGACCTATTAGTTCAACCAGGTTTCAGACTCGCTAAAGTAGACTCATCTTTTATGGGGTACTGTTTAAAATGTTATAATAAAATACCTCCCCACATTCTTCAACTGAATGAGACAAAATTCAAGTCTTGTATAAAACGCACACTATGCAGTCAGGCATATTATAAGTTAGGGGATTACATCGCTGATAAAAATGCCTGGCTCAATGCTGGTCCTGCTCCACAACCACAACTAATTGATTAACACTGGAAAATACTATTGGAGCTGCTGAAGATTGTAAGATTATCTTTGCATTGTATAAACTCAATTTCCTTTGCATTGTATAACTGCATAGCACAGATGTGAGTTCTATGTAAGTATACCTTCTTTACCATTTACCGGGTAATATGTCTTTCATTGACTTGAATGTGCCATGGCGGCTGATAGTATGTCATGCTCACACAAATGTCTCGCTGACGGTGGCGTGTGTATTGGATCATTTAGCTCCCTTCAAAATGGTTGAGCTGAATGGTGCTGATCTATGCGTCATGTTCGTGAACGGGCGCCGTCAGTTGGGGCTGGTCATCACTCAGCTGCCTCGGCTTATTTTTAATTATTTTATGATTGTTGTCTTCTTACTATTTGCTGTACTCTGGACGCTCTTAACGCGTACGTATTTTTTTTTACATCGTTCTCACATTTACTTGTAAATTCAACATTAATGATGTAACTAATATTTTTGTAAAAATACAATTTAAAAGAGTGTCCATGGAGTTTCTTGCCCGTTCTTCTCCATAGGTACCTACGCTTTGGAATGGGCAACTAGCTTCATATTTTCTGACTGACCGACTTCTTGACAATTCAAAAGTGCCTGTAAATGGTTTAATTGAAATAAATGGTTTGAGTTGAGTTTGAGTTTGTTTCCTTCACGAATTTCTTTAGCACCGAACGACGTCATTTGAAACAGTGTATTATACTTGCGTATGTTTTTTAAAAAGTGCACAGAATGTGGATGATTACCAGTTAAGAGATCTTTTATTGGTTGTGGCGGTTCTTGATTATCAGGGATAACCACTTTTCCTGCAGCACAACACATACCATTTGGTTCATTACTCCATTTATTTGCAGAACACTTAGGACATGTTTTATTCATTTTGCCTATTTTTACAGTGTTTTGCTGAGCATAATCTACATTGGCATCGTAATTGAAAGCTGATCTATGTCCATGAGCTAAATTCCGATTACGTGCTCTGACTGTAACTGCCTGTCTTTGTGTTGCTAGGCGCTGCGCATGTTCAGCGCTAGATTCCCGAGCACGGGCCTGCGATGTTCTCGCGCTTTGGCTAGCGAGCCGCTGCGAGCGCTCAGCGCTAGACTCCCTGTCCCTTGTTGCAGACATGCTGCCTTAAATCAGCAAGACGCTGCGCACGTTCAGCGCTAGATTCCCGAGCACGGGCCTGCGATGTTCTCGCGCTTTGGCTAGCGAGCCGCTGCGAGCGCTCAGCGCTAGACTCCCTGTCCCTTGTTGCAGAGACATGCTGCCTTAAATCAGCAAGACGCTGCGCACGTTCAGCGCTAGATTCCCGAGCACGGGCCTGCGATGTTCTCGCGCTTTGGCTAGCGAGCCGCTGCGAGCGCTCAGCGCTAGACTCCCTGTCCCTTGTTGCAGAGACATGCTGCCTTAAATCAGAAAGACGCTGCGCACGTTCAGCGCTAGATTCCCGAGCACGGGCCTGCGACGTTCTCGCGCTTTGGCTAGCGAGCCGCTGCGAGCGCTCAGCGCTAGACTCCCTATCCCTTGTTGCAGAGACATGCTGCCTTAAATCAGAAAGACGCTGCGCACGTTCAGCGCTAGATTCCCGAGCACGGACCTGCGATGTTCTCCAGCTTTGGTTAGCAAGCCGCTGTGAATGCTCGGAGCTAGATTCCCCAGCGCGTGCTTGCGAAATATTTTCCCTATTCCTCGAGAGGCGCTGATGATTTTCAAGAGCAGACTCTTCCGTACGGCGTACTCGAGCTGCTCTTGTCTGGGATGTCTGACGGGAAAGTTGTGATTTCCTTTTAGGCATGACAAACAATCGCTAAACTGTCCGATATCCCAAAAACAGAAATACCACAGCTGGCACAGCTTCAAACTCGAATAATGAGAACGAAGTAGGAAATCGAGCAACCAAAAAAAATTTTATGATCAGTTTTAAGAAACCGAGCAACCAAAACAATTTTAAGACCAACGACATCCAACCAAAAGCGTACAACACACCTAGTCACCTACCTAACGACGAAAGTTAAAAAATTACTGGAGAGGGTCATTAATCCTCGGAAAATCTTGACACCGCGATTCAGAAAAATGACGTAATTGCACAACGCCATCTATGGGTAAATGGATAAAACGTCCGTACAAAGCATGTTCTAATGCGGTTCGTGAATGGACGGCGGCATTTTGTGATTTAGTAATTTTATATTATCTTCGAAACTACTTAACCAATTGACATACTGTTTTGGGCAAATCGTATCTCTATGATGTTCTTGTGATCAAAATAATATTTTTTTCGATAAGCTTTAATATTTTGTTGTTTAAAAAATCGTCCAAAGGTAAGTACGTCGAAAACTACTTTTTTTAACACATAAAAGCTACTATATCTGCTAAAATATAAAATATAGAAATATGGTGTCGCGGACTTTTTTGTAGAACTATTCAAAGCGGACCAGGTTGCCATACGTTATTTTCAATTATATACAACTGTTAAGGAAGCGCATGCAAATAACTCTGTTGTAAGAGCTATTTTTTTCCGCCTGGCTAGACAAAAATTGAGATAGTTCGGCTAATATGCATGATATCTTTATAATTTATAGCCTATAGCACTCACGAATAATATAGCTTTCTACCAGTGAAATAATTTTTAAAATTGGTTCATTACTTCCGGAGATTACCCCCTACATACAAACTTACAAACTTACAAACAATGTTACCTCTTTATAATATTATTATATAGTATAGATTCATATTAAGGGAGTTGTGAAAAAATATGTAGTCCGCCATTTTGTGGCGGCGGCCATCTTGGACCGATTTTCATCAAACATAGCTAAGAACACTCCCGACTAATTCACCTTTCAAACAAAAAAAAAACAAAATCAAAATCGGTTCATCCGTTCGGGAGCTACGATGCCACAGACAGACACACACACACACACACACACACACACACACACACACACACACACACACACACACACACACACACACACAGACACGTCAAACTTATAACACCCCGTCGTTTTTGCGTCGGGGGTTAATAAATGAACATTCGGATTAATACTCATTATATAATACAATACCTAGGACATATGACTTTATTTCATGCAAAATTAGGAGATTCAATTATTATAGTACTCGGTATTATGACAGAATAGATTTAGAAGTAAAGATAATTATGTTAAACAAAATTTCGAATTTTTGAACATTATGGTTACTGAAGTTTATAGCAAACGTGTTATGGATAATGACTTTTGGACAAACAATTTTAGGAGAAGAAAGGGGGTACCAATTTTAACAGGTTATTCGGAAAATTGAAATTCAGAATGACGTTTTTTGGACCGAGAACCCATCGAGCATTTGATTCTTCGAACATATGAAAATCGGAAAACAAGCAAATCGCATTTATGACTTTCGGAAACATAAATTTCGCGATTTTTAATAAAAGACATTATAATTCTTAGGTATTATGAAATTCGGACTTTTGAAAATCGGAACATTGAAATTCGGAATAAAATATTTCGGAATATTTGGGTGTTCCCTGTATGATCTTATCGGAAAATAACCTGGTTAAAAATGAAATGTTGACATTTGTGTCTGTGAATTACAGAGAAAGAACCAACATGCTAAACTACAACAGTATAGGAATATACATCTTCCACTCAAAATCAAAAAAATCAAAATCCAAATGTTTTATTTCACATAAACCAACATGGGCACTTATGAAACGTCAGAAGCTAGGTGCACGGTTCCAATTGGTTGTTTCCTATGGAGAAGAACCGGCAAGAAACTCCACGGTTACTCTTTTTAAAAATAATTGGCTTTTACAATGTTTCCAGATTACAGTAGGTATGGGAGGACAGTGCAGGCCTGTCAACAAGTCCTGTCAGGCCTGTCAACATTTACAAAATAAGAATCTATCAAAAGGATAAATAAAAAAAATAAAAATAAATAAAAACCTACTAAAACCAAGTGTTATGATTAGTAGTGTCGGCCTTAAGGGGTTAACGAACTAAAGTATTGTCGAAATGAAGACTTATATCTGGGGGCACGGGAGTACCCCCACCAAGTCGAGCAAAAAGGGGCACGGCCTTACCATCCTTTTCTCGAAGCAATTCAGGCCATTTTCGACACCCTATAACTTCGTTGTGGATAAAACTAAAGGCCTGAATTTAAAAATTATAACTAGTCAAAGTTTCTTAATTTTGTCACTCACTGACTGACTGACCGATCATCAAAACTCTAAGGCACTTCTAGCAGACATAAAAGCTTCAAATTTAGAAGACAATTAGTGTTTAGTGTATAAACCAAGGAAAAACTAAAATATTTTGCAATTTCGTTCCACTTTTCTAGATACACCAACTGCATAAATAACTTTGTAATCCTATATAAATATATAGTATTACAAAGTTACATTTGCAGTTAATGAATCAGTGTACCTGTTTATCACTGCATAGTATAAAACAAAGTAGCTTCCCGCTGTCTGTCTGTCCGCATGTATGCTTAGATCTTTAAAACTGCGCAACGGATTTTGATGCGATTTTATATGTATAATACATGCATAATATAGTAGAGAAACACTGATCATTTTAGAGGTTTCTAATGTGGTGTCGTAAATAAACACATTTTTTGCGCTTATATTGCAAAAGCTAGCTGAACCCTACGAGATAGATCAAAATAATGTACTAAAGTATTGTACACCTTAAAAAGGTCTACAAAAAAGTCCGCGATGGTATAATATGTCTATCTCTTAGGGATAACCCACAATAACCATTTTTTATCCTTTACTTTTTACGAGAAATAATGGCTTATTTACGAAGCGATTTTAAGCAATACAGCATTAATCCTTATCCGATTAAGTACATACCTTAAGTACATTGTACATTTAATATAGATCAATTTGGCCCTTACAGCATGTAATTTAAATGAATATTTTCGAAGATATTACAGATTTCAAATGTAGGGGCATAGCGGTAGCGCTGGTGAGTTTACTTAAGGCAACCACAGGATAGTCCGGTTAAGTAGTCACGACCTCTCATCGTTTGGGGTGGGGTGTCCATCGAGCACAGCAACTCCCCTAAATATCTTGGTGTTACCCTGGACAGGTCTTTAACATATAGCAAAAACTGCAAGAATATCAAGCGGACTACTGGACTGGCGCTATCTTTTTCTGCGGGAGAATTCGCGTGCCCCATGTGGAGCCGTTCTGCCCATGCAAAGCTGGTGGATACAGCTTTGAATGAAACGTGCCGGATCATCACTGGCTGGCTAAAACCAACCCCGGTACAAATGCTGTATCCACTAGCAGGAATAGCGCCACCAGTGCCTCGCAGAGCGGTGGCAAGCTCCAGCGAAAGAGTCAAAATGGTCTCCGACACACAAAACCCTTTGCACGACAACATCCTTGTGCCACAAAGGCTGAAAAGTCGAAACAGTTTTTTAAAGTGTGTCGTTCCACTCACTGGCGAACCGTCATAAGAGAGACTGAAGTTGTGGCGAGACAGTGCTTCCTTACCCAAACCGTTCGTCCCACCCGCTGACCTCCCACCTGGACATGAGTTTCCTTTGGGTAACCTGGAAGTCTTTAAACAGACTTCGCACCCAGGTTGGCCGAAGCAAGGAAAACCTGTTCAGGTGGAGATTCATAGACGACTCCGCCTTGGAGTGTAAATGTCTATAGCACTTTATGATTAGTAGCGATCGCACGCATTTATCGGAGCTCTTTAGCGAGGAAAATAACAATTATCCATACCGTACTAATTATTATAAATTCGAAAGTAACTCTGTCTGTCTGTATGTTACCTTTTGACGCCTAAACCATTGAACGGATTTCGATAAAATTTGGCAGAGAGATAGATTGCATCCCGGGAAAGGACTTGGGATAGTTTTTATCGACATACCTCGCGGAAGCTAGTGTATAATTGAATATACCTAGAGGTTCAAAGGTAACTTGTAAAATGGTCAACGGATTAGGTTAAAAAAAAAAAGTTAAAAGGGTACCGGAAAGGAAAAAAAGTAGGACAATCTACAAAAAGAAGTAAGATGCCATCAAAAACAAAACTTGTAAAAAAACCAAGTCTCGCAACTCAGTTCTTCTACCATAAAAAGTTGTGAGATCCATGTAATACCAAGTCGGTTAATTTATTCAGTCCCTACTTAAGGGACCTTCTGTCTTAAGTTATTACATAATTAGCTAACCTAACGACATCTTGTAGTGACCATATCAATATTAAAAATCTTTTATGTTTAAAATACATAGATTGACTTGGCAATCGCACTGTGAGATACATTGTGTTTTCATGCGATGGCCAAGTCAATCTATGTATTTTAAACATAAAAGATTTTTAATATTGATATGGTCACTACAAGATGTTGTTAGGTTAGCTAATTACGTAATAACTTAAGACAGAAGGTCCCTTAAGTAGGGACTGAATAAATTAACCGACTTGGTATTACATGGACCTCACAACTTTTTATGGTAGAAGAACTGAGTTGCGAGACTTGGTTTTTTTACAAGTTTTGTTTTTGATGGCATTTTATTAACATAATCTATCTGTCTTCCGATTAAAATGTTTTGAAGATAAGATACTCTTGACAATCATAAAAGGCGGTTAAAAGGGCGTCATTGTACAGTAGTCAGTGTCGCTATGAGGTCGCTACTCCCACTGCTCGTGATCGTTGCCGTAGGCGCGGAGTGCGTGCGTGCCGACCACTACCACCCGGCAGGGGCCGCGGGCCGCGCGGCCGCCGCCAACCGCGCCGAGACCCAGTCCGCGTTCTGGACGCAGGAGGCTCAAGCGGCCATCGATGCGCGCCTCGCACACCAGGAGAGCGTCAATAAAGCGCGTAACGTGGTGATGTTCTTGGGCGACGGCATGTCCGTGCCCACGCTGGCCGCCGCGCGCACGCTGCTCGGCCAGCGACGCGGCGCCACCGGCGAGGAGGCTAAGATGCATTTTGAAACTTTTCCTACGGTTGGGATGGCTAAGGTAAATTGAAAATAATGGATATGTACTTTCTCCTGTCGCCAGTGAAAGAAAAAATTAAGGGAATCGTTAGTCTTGGTATGGTATGCATGTGGTGAATTAAATGGTGATGGATGGAGGCGGAGAGGAAGAAACTGAGATGGACGGATTGTATGAGGGCTGATAGAAATGCAAAAGTAATAAATGATAGCGTGACCTTTGACAGGGTAGAAGAAGAAAGAAAAAAATGTTTTGCGCCGCCCCAAAGTTAAGGTGCGTACAGATTTGCTCAATTTTAGACGCTCGCCACGAGTCAGCAAACAAAATAAGGAAAATGTGTAAGCACCAGACGATCGACATTGAAATTTTGTCGATTGCCATAGTGGATCCTTTATTTCAACCGATAAATTAACAAGTGGTTTACGTCTGACTCGATTTTCACTTTGATATTTATCGATCCGTAACAGGCGACAGGAACGATCGATAGAATAGAGCAAATCTGTAAAAAGCTGACAGATCTCATTAATTTTTAACCGACTTCAAAAAAGGAGGAGGTTTCTCAATTCGACCGTATATATATATATATATATTTTATGTGTGTTCGCGGATAACTTCGTCGTTTATGAACCGATTTTCAAAACAAAATACATCGAGTGACAGGAGCGATCATCAAAAATCGATGAAAAAATTGTTCACCATCAAGACTCTGGCCCATGTCTATAGAAGACATGGGACAGAGTCTTGTTGGTGAACAAGAAAAAGCACATCTTCCTTCTCTTTTTCCTCCACCGAATATCCCACTGAATCGGACTATGTTTCAGACATACTGCGTGAACGCGCAGATTGCGGACTCTGCATGCACAGCCACCGCGTATTTGTGTGGGGTTAAAACGAATTCTGGTGTAATCGGAGTAAACGCCGCTGTGCGACGCAACGACTGCGAGGCTTCCACGGACACCAACACTCACTTGCAGTCCATCGCCGAGTGGGCCCTGGCAGACGGCCGCGACATCGGTAAGCTGGCGAAGTTAAGGTTACACACTAATTACACGCTAGCTACAGATAATCTGTTAGGGAATAAATTATATATTTTTAAAGTTATACTACGTCTGTCGTTCATGTCGGTACCTTGAGTTGTCCAGTTTGTCCTATCTGAGTATTGCTCAAGACAACTCAACGATTTGGCAAACATTTTGAAGTTATATCTTCATCGTTCGTTATGTCTTCGTTCGTCATTATCAAATACCTATTAAAGTCTCCGATCATTAACAGGTATTTAAGAATGTTTTTATTTCTATTCTCCCTGGCATGGTAGGTGGCACGTAGGTTATCTAACCGTTTGACAATACTTATAAACTTACGTTATTTTAATTTTCGGTCCTAAGGTCGTTCGATGTTTTGAACATTGACATTTTACCAGTAGGTATTTTAATTTTCAACGTTCAAATACCTATGTACCCTTTTAAATAGCATAGTCCTAAGAGCGGTCTTTACCCTATTTGGCAGTTTGGATGCAATAAGAATATTATGACACTTCTAAGTAGGAACGTAAGTTGTTTTCATGTCTGTTTTATTTGTATCACAGGTATCGTTACTACGACGCGTGTTACGCATGCGTCTCCGGCGGGTGTGTATGCCAAAGTGGCAAATCGTACGTGGGAGTTCAATGAGCAGGTGGAAGAAAACGGCTTCGACACAGAGCGCTGCCCGGACATCGCGCTGCAACTGATACACAAACATCCTGGCAACAAGCTCAAGGTCCGTAACTGTTGTGGGTTTGTACGATTACTATCTTCGCAAGAGCAGTTACTGTGGCTGCTCCATTATACGAATCGATTCAGCCCAATGCACGAAGTGCTATTAAGAAGATGTGGGAAAAATAACCGACTATCGATTATAATAGTACAAAGTGCAAAATAACTTTCGTTTTGGAAGTCCACCTTATTAAGCGACGCTCATGAGTGCGTGATGCGCCATAAAGCGACGTTCTCTAGAGCTCTTTAATCATACTTCTTTTTCTTTATTGAGAGCCATGCCAGCACTTCCGTATTATGCTATGAATTCGACCATTGAATTCACACATTACATTTTTTTTTCACATTAATATTTTGTGTATTCAGGTAATTTTAGGTGGTGGTAGACGTAACTTTTTACCAAACGATGTTCTCGATGAAGAAGAAACACCTGGTAGACGGACAGACAACCGAGACCTTATACAAGAGTGGAAGCAAGACAAGGTAGATCGCGAAGTAACCCATGAATATGTTTGGAACCGTGAGCAGCTAGTGCAAGTCAACAACAGCCTGCCGGAGTACATTTTGGGCTTGTTCGAGAGTAGCCATATGCAATATCACATGCAATCGAATCTACAAACAGAACCCACATTGGCAGAGATGACTGAGGTGGCGATTCGCTCGTTGAGTCGGAACGAGAAGGGATTCTTCCTATTTGTGGAGGGAGGCCGCATCGACCACGCGCACCACGACAACCTCGTGCAGTTATCGCTTGACGAGACACTCGAGATGGACGCGGCCGTGGCGCGCGCCGCAGAGATGCTGTCAGAGGACGACTCGCTCATCGTGGTGACGGCGGACCATGCGCACGTCATGACTTTCAATGGATACTCACAACGTGGCAACGACATTCTTGGTCCCTCCAGAGACTTGGGAGATGACAATATACCTTACATGACGCTGTCTTACACTAACGGGCCAGGATTTCGCCCGCATGTGAACGGCGTTCGACCCAACGTTATTGCTGAAAGCAATTTTCGTAAGTATTTTTTCACACCACCGTCTAAATAAGGTCAAATAATCTTACAGAAAGTGTGAAAAGTACAGTTATTCTTTCGTCTTAAGGGGACTACATTACCTAAAGCGCGGCCTCTTTCGGACTGCATAGAAAAGAAACAGAAGCGCGATGACACAACACTGGTAATTTATTGCAAAATATAAAGCAATTATCTATTTACAAAAATCTATTGTTCAAACTAAAAAATTAGAACACTAGTACTTTTTTAGTATGTTTCTTGTTGAATAATCTGACAAAAATCAGAATGATTGTATGTATATTAGCATGGTTTTTTATTTTGAAAAGAATGTTTATATAGGTATCTTCATGATTTTTTTCTATCATAACAAATTAGTTGTATTATGTTTTTAACACACTATCTAACTAGCATATATCCTGAAGAATAACATATTATATTTTTCTGATTTTGTTTACTGTAATCGATCATAATTATACTTTTAGGCATTATAAAACTTGCGTTTTTTGCGTTTAGGTCCTGTAGTCCCCTTAAGCGAGTTTGAATCGCTGCGCTCGGGAGCACCCATACAACATACAACACCGTAGTTTAGGTCCTGTAGTCCCCTTAAGCGAGTTTGAATCGCTGCGCTCGGGAGCACCCATACAACATACAACACCGTAGTTTAGGTCCTGTAGTCCCCTTAAGCGAGTTTGAATCGCTGCGCTCGGGAGCACCCATACAACACCGTAGTTTAGGTCCTGTAGTCCCCTTAAGCAAGTTTGAATCGCTGCGCTCGGGAGCACCCATACAACATACAACACCGTAGTTTAGGTCCTGTAGTCCCCTTAAGCGAGTTTGAATCGCTGCGCTCGGGGGCACCCATACAACATACAACACCGTAGTTTAGGTCCTGTAGTCCCCTTAAGCGAGTTTGAATCGCTGCGCTCGGGAGCACCCATACAACATACAACACCGTAGTTTAGGTCCTGTAGTCCCCTTAAGCGAGTTTGAATCGCTGCGCTCGGGAGCACCCATACAACATACAACACCGTAGTTTAGGTCCTGTAGTCCCCTTAAGCGAGTTTGAATCGCTGCGCTCGGGGGCACCCATACAACATACAACACCGTAGTTTAGGTCCTGTAGTCCCCTTAAGCGAGTTTGAATCGCTGCGCTCGGGAGCACCCATACAACATACAACACCGTAGTTTAGGTCCTGTAGTCCCCTTAAGCGAGTTTGAATCGCTGCGCTCGGGGGCACCCATACAACATACAACACCGTAGTTTAGGTCCTGTAGTCCCCTTAAGCGAGTTTGAATCGCTGCGCTCAGGAGCACCCATACAACATACAACACCGTAGTTTAGGTCCTGTAGTCCCCTTAAGCGAGTTTGAATCGCTGCGCTCGGGAGCACCCATACAACATACAACACCGTAGTTTAGGTCCTGTAGTCCCCTTAAGCGAGTTTGAATCGCTGCGCTCGGGGGCACCCATACAACATACAACACCGTAGTTTAGGTCCTGTAGTCCCCTTAAGCGAGTTTGAATCGCTGCGCTCGGGAGCACCCATACAACATACAACACCGTAGTTTAGGTCCTGTAGTCCCCTTAAGCGAGTTTGAATCGCTGCGCTCGGGAGCACCCATACAACATACAACACCGTAGTTTAGGTCCTGTAGTCCCCTTAAGCGAGTTTGAATCGCTGCGCTCGGGAGCACCCATACAACATACAACACCGTAGTTTAGGTCCTGTAGTCCCCTTAAGCGAGTTTGAATCGCTGCGCTCGGGAGCACCCATACAACACCGTAGTTTAGGTCCTGTAGTCCCCTTAAGCGAGTTTGAATCGCTGCGCTCGGGAGCACCCATACAACATACAACACCGTAGTTTAGGTCCTGTAGTCCCCTTAAGCAAGTTTGAATCGCTGCGCTCGGGAGCACCCATACAACATACAACACCGTAGTTTAGGTCCTGTAGTCCCCTTAAGCGAGTTTGAATCGCTGCGCTCGGGAGCACCCATACAACATACAACACCGTAGTTTAGGTCCTGTAGTCCCCTTAAGCGAGTTTGAATCGCTGCGCTCGGGAGCACCCATACAACATACAACACCGTAGTTTAGGTCCTGTAGTCCCCTTAAGCGAGTTTGAATCGCTGCGCTCGGGAGCACCCATGCAACATACAACACCGTAGTTTAGGTCCTGTAGTCCCCTTAAGCGAGTTTGAATCGCTGCGCTCGGGGGCACCCATACAACATACAACACCGTAGTTTAGGTCCTGTAGTCCCCTTAAGCGAGTTTGAATCGCTGCGCTCGGGAGCACCCATACAACATACAACACCGTAGTTTAGGTCCTGTAGTCCCCTTAAGCGAGTTTGAATCGCTGCGCTCGGGAGCACCCATACAACATACAACACCGTAGTTTAGGTCCTGTAGTCCCCTTAAGCGAGTTTGAATCGCTGCGCTCGGGAGCACCCATACAACACCGTAGCTACATCCCCGGTTGAGTAGCAGTGCATCATTATCTGGTAATTTTAAGAAAAAAAAAAATGACGATACCGTATGCGACGTGATGGAACGTGTTTCAGGAATTCTACAGTGAAGGTAAAAATATGCCTATGGGATAATTTTCATAATGTGTTTAAATTATATTTTGCAGGAGCACCGGATTGGAGGTCTCACGTGGACGTACCGCTGGGGTCAGAGACGCACGGAGGCGACGACGTGGCGGTGTTCGCGCGCGGGCCGCACCACTCCATGTTCACGGGGCTGTACGAGCAGAGCCAGCTGCCGCACCTCATGGCGTACGCCGCCTGCATGGGACCCGGCCGACACGCCTGCAGCAGCGCCACACATGTTACGGGCGCGCCTGTCGCAATTGTCACTATCTTTGTACTACTGACTTCTCTTTTTATACAATGATCTTTCATTTTAAGTCTACACTATGTGACTTAATGATAATAATTTAAGTATAGTAAAATAATTTATTTATTTATTACTTTTATGATTCCTTGATTATATAATGATTCCTTTTTAAGTAGGAATGGAAAGGTACTTTAGAACGTAGACAATTATATATTAGAATTACATAATATACTATAATCGTTGTATCGGTGTATTTAATTCTGGCTGTGTCTAATTACAATAAAGATACTGTCGGATGCGTAGATCTGGAGGCACGGGAGTGCCCCCGCCAAGACCAGCCAAGCGAAGCGCAAGGGCGCTACCTACCTTTTCTCGAAGCACTTCGTCGTATTTTTGAACCCTCTTAACTTGGGTTTGGATTATACCAGATAAACAAAATTTTCGGAATATGATGCCAGTGGTTGACTTATTAAACCTATAAAGTTTCAATTGCATAGCTTTTATACTTTAGATTTTATTGATATCTAAAATACCCCGATTTCGTCACTGACTCACTGACTGATGATCATCAATATTCTTAAGGTCCTTCCTGAAGTCCTAGAAAGCGGAAATTTGGTATGTAAGCTAGTAATAGTACACAAACAACAAAAAAATACTAAAACTTGAAACTTTTACCCCTCCAAAAAAAAAAAAAAATTCCGTAAATTTTGATGCTAGAGGTCTGAAAATTTATATAGGGGGTCCTTGTTATAAATAAACCCCAAAAAAAGAAAGAAAAAATGAACAACAGCAAAAATACTCGTATAAATATCATAAGCAACTTACAAAAAGAAATGAAATCCCACAAAAACATTTCATGTTAAATGTTGCCAAGACGAGACCATGTAGCTCGCACTGTCAAAAAGTAATCAGATCTCATGTAGAGCCAAGCTTCTAACTCTACACGGCCTAACTCTACAAGGCCTGACTTCGCAAACTCTACACCTTAGTCAAAATAATATGGCTTGGCCATTTCGCTACATTCACATGAGCGTAAGGTGAAAAACTCTCATACTGTTAATGGTTCTTGTAGTAACGAAACGGCCAAACCAGATATTTTGACTAAGGTGTAGAGTTTGCGAAGTCAGGCCTTGTAGAGTTAGGGCGTGTAGAGTTAGAAGCTTGGCTCTACATGAGATCTGATTACTTTTTGACAGTGCGAGCTACATGGTCTCGTCTTGGCAACATTTAACATGAAATGTTTTCGTGGGATTTTTTTTTCTAACTCTTACTCACCTTCGCAAAAACATGTCGGTGTTTATGATGTTCAAGATAAACTTAGAAATTACATTTATGAATTGCTCAGGTATGTACTCCCAACTTCGTGCGCTTTAACTGTAATGTATAGCAACCTTATATTGTTTATGATCTGTTAAGGTGGCAAACAGTCACAGCGATGGTTTGTCATGGCCGTTCCGAATAAACCCAATTTAGTAATCCGGCTAGCGGCGGGGGTGTAGCTCGTGCTACACGTCGCGGTTTTACTCATACGTTTCACTCACTTCATCTCACTGAACCATCAGAAATAAGTCGATATAGGTGAACGTCCGGTGACGTCACATGGATTAGTTCACCACGTGCATCGCTCACTGCCGCATGTCGATTATAATTGCGGTGAGAACCGTAAAATACTGTAACAAGACTTATCTATGTGAGGGTAGATTCATATTAGTAATATTATAGAAAACAGTCCATGGATAAGCTTGTTATAGTCGAGTTATGCTGTGTCATTTTAAATCGTTAAAAAGTCACTGTCAGTAAAAAATCGTTTTGACATTAAAGTGAATTGTCAGTTTAACAAGTTGTCAACGAAGCAGTCTTGAACGAGGCACCGGAGTGATAAGTTTAAGGTTAGTAAATGATGTAAAATGTACTGAATAATTTATAATACATATTGTTATTGCGTTGATTTATTTGTTGTTTCAATTCTTTGATTCCCTTCTGAGGTAAGTTTACATCTCAGAAGTGGGATTCGCGAGACATTTTGTTTTGTGGTGAACCACCCCACGAGCTCGACCGCCGTTAAACTAAACTATATTCATTTTAAAACGGAAAATCAACGCAATTACAAGAAGAATACAAGAATTAGTGGGTTTTAACATTACATGATAACATTGTGAACCCCGATTTGACCGATTAAAGCGGATGTGTTCAACAGTTTCTTTTAAAAAGCAAATCTTTGGTCATAATAGAATAGGTAATTAGATAATATATTATGTCGAAATATTGGTATAAAATAGCAATCGAGTAGAATTAACATCAAGGAATGATATTTTTTTTATAAAATTATCAACAGTTTTCGTGATGAATATAGATTAAAAAGAAAAAAAAAACCGGGCTAACTATTTTCGTTTCCTGTAATCTATCAATTTTGTGTCCCTGTCGTTGGAGGTAGTATGATAGGAGTAGAAATACAACTTTAAAAGAGAAATATAGTGAATAAAATGACTAGAAATAAATAAAGAACCCCAAAATGTGTTACCATGTTTGTGATGCATACAGATTAAAAACATAAATCCGATTAATATATTTAAATAAAAAAAAAAATAAAAAAAAAATCAATGTGAATACGATAGACTGAGACTAGCAAATAGTAAAAACAAATATGTTGCCATACCTACGTTAAAATTTTAATTCAGTGACTGTTTTGCAAGATTTGTACACCATACGTTAACAAAATGTTCTGAGTTCCAGAAAAATGAGCGACAAAGAACCAAATGCGGATTATCGACGCACCAGCAACCCTTCTTGCAACTACGAAAGACAAAGGATGTATAGTGAATCATCTTGTAGTCGGAAGCGAGACCTAGGGGAAATCGAGAGGCGCAGTCGTAGCCGCAGTCGTAGTGGCCTTGGTGATGCTCAACAACAAATCCGAGGATCTCGGAGGCGCAGTCCAGCTCTTGACCGTCGGCACACCAGCGCAACGCGTCATCAGCTGAGAAGCCGAAGCACAAGCAGCACACGAACGCTACTCGAGCAGGAACGTGAGCTGTCCAGGGAGAGGGAAAAATTAAGAACCCTTGAAAACCAGGTACGCAAAGAACGGGAGAGATTAATAGAACGGAACAGATCACGTAGGCGTTTCGAGACGCCTGAGCCTGGACCGAGCAATCGTGGGCAGATAAATGCTGGCAATAAAAGCTCAACTCGGTACCGTTCCTTAATCACTCCCGCGAAACGACACACGCCCAGTGATGAAAAACATGAAGCACATGACAACAAGAAAACTAAATATATGACTACAGACCTCTTTGAGGATTTCTTTTCAAAACTTCTCAAGTCTAAAGCAGGGGATCGTGAATCGTTTTCTAGTTCAACTTTAAATAACGTCGTTCCAGACTTCGACCCTATGTCGAAAGAACAGACTATTCATATCTGGCTCGATAAAGTTGATGAATGTTCCGAAATTTATAATTGGAATGATAAGCAAACGGTTCACTATGCCCTGCCTAAACTCACCGGACTGGCTAAGACATGGTTCCAGGGTCTGCCCTCTATTAAGCATACTTGGCTTGAATGGAAGTCGATGTTAAAGGAATCATTTCCTGCTACCGAAAATTATGCGGAACTTTTGACAGATATGCTTAATAGACGGGTACACTCTGGAGAATCATATGAACTTTATTATTTTGCGAAAATTAATTTATTGAATAGATGTAAGATATTTGGAAAGCAAGCAGTGGACTGTTTACTTTATGGGGTCGAAGACAGGGGAGTTCGTGTAGGTGCTCAAGCAGCAAAATTTGATAAACCGGAAGATGTACTTGAATTCTTTAAAACCATTAAGTATCATAATAGAAATCAGTCGGACTCTAATAAGGATAAGCGTCCTAGCAATACATCGGTAGGTAATAGCTCGGCAAAGAATGCAGATAATACGACGTCAAACAAAAATAGTGGTGTGAAAAAGGAAATTAAGTGCTTTAACTGTCAGGGTGTCGGTCACCCCAGCTTTAAGTGTCCTAAACCGATCGTCAAATGCACTAACTGTCATTTTATGGGACACGATAGTTCCCGCTGTCCTAGATTAAAGGATCAAAAGAATCCTTCAAAAGATAAGGAGGTCCTTGAGGTTTCTTTCACTGCAAATAGTAACGACAAGTACAAGGTTATGATAAAAATTAACGGAATCGCTACAATGTGCCAATTGGATTTAGGAAGTGAGGCAACGTTAATTCGTAAAAATAATGCTTTGAGATTAGGATTGAACTGGGAAGGCGTTACTGGCCCATATTTGAGAGGACTAGGGAACGTACCATACTTACCGCTAGGGCGTACTTTAGTGAATGTAGATGTGCAAGGTATTTCGGAAAGGGATGTCGAAGTATTTATTGTAGATGATCACTTAATTAATTATGACGTGTTGCTTGGACATAGCTTTACTGAAAGACCCGCACTTAAGATTATTAAAACTCCAACAAATCTAATATTTGAACGGGTAGGACAAGATGACTATTCTAAATTACATCTTTATACAATTAGTGATGTTACAGTAGATATCGGTGAGATGGTATCAGTCCCTGTAAGGTCAAATGTTGCTTGTACCGGAAATATCTATGTAGGTGGTTCGGTGAGGGGCTCCGCGGGTCATGAGTACTATCTGTTACCGGGAGAATATGAAATTCATGATTCTGAATGTCACTTATTAGTCCAAAATGTTGGTTTGAACCCAGTGTGCTTCAAAGAAAACACCCTCATTACACGTGCTCAGCTTGTAGGATCGGGAAATTCAGACTTACATGTTTTAAGAGTTACGAATGATTTGAATAATTACGTCTCTGTCACTCCTAATTGCGGAAAACAGTTGTCGGAAGGTCAAAACCAGCAATGCGTAAAATTGCTGGAAAAATATAAGGACTGCTTCTCTACTGGGATGCACGACTTGGGATTTACAAACGTTACAGAAATGGAAATTCACCTCAAGGATTCCACTCCTGTCGTTTATAGGCCGTACCGGCTACCTTACTCTGAGCGTAAACTAGTTCAGGACATGGTCGGTGATATGATCGACCATGGTATCGTGCGAGAGTCTAACTCCCCATACGCTAGTCCAATTGTCTTAGTCAAAAAGAAATCAGGCGAAAAGCGTCTCTGCGTTGACTACCGCGCCCTGAACAGCCGCACCAAAAGAGATCACTATCCCCTGCCGAGAATTGACGACTTGTTGGACCAGCTTTCAGGTCAATCATTGTTTACATCGCTTGATTTGGCTTCAGGCTATCATCAAATTGCTATAGCCGAGCAATCTAGAGAGAAAACTGCATTTGTCACGCCCGACGGGCAATATGAATACAATCGTATGCCCTTCGGGCTGGCAAATGCCCCAGCCGTTTTCCAGAGAGCGATCCACAAAATCCTCAGTAAGTCCAAAGTCGGATATATAGTTATATATATGGATGACATTATGATTCCATCAAGAAATTTTGAGGAGGGACTAACACGCCTCGGAGAAGTGCTAGACTTACTACGTGAGGCAGGTTTAACTCTCAAGATGGAAAAATGCCATTTCTTCCAAGAACGAATCGATTTCCTTGGATTCGAAATAGATAAAGACGGTATCAGACCTGGGATCCAAAAGATTGAAGCGGTGTCCAGGTTTCCTGCTCCCCGAAATCAACATGAGGTTAGGAGGTTTCTTGGACTCGCTAGTTTTTTCAGAAGGTTTGTGAAAGGATTTGCATTAATTGCTAGACCTTTGACAAACCTTTTGAAAAAGGACACACCTTGGAGCTGGGGAGATATACAAATGGAATCTTTCCAATCCATTAAAAAGCACCTAACCGAAAGACCTGTCTTGGCCTTGTACAACCCCAACGCCGAAACACAATTACACACCGACGCGTGTAAATTCGGAGTTGCAGGCATCTTATTACAGAGAAACGATTCCGATCCCTGGCGGCCTATAGCATACTTTAGTCGTCAAACGTCAGCGGATGAGATGAAATTGCACTCATTCGAGCTAGAGACGCTTGCAGTCGTTTGTGCCTTGAACAAATTTCGCACATACCTCATTGGAATGAAGTTCACTATCATAACCGACTGCAACGCGTTACGCTCTACTTTCACCAAAAGAGATCTCATTCCTCGCATATCTAGATGGTGGATTCAATTTTTAGAATACGACTGCGAAATCGAGTATCGTCATGGTGAAAGAATGTCACATGTAGACGCACTCAGTAGGGGCCCAGTGTCAGTACCATCTGAAGACATTCACGTTCTAGACATTTTGTCGGTTAGTACGGAGGACTGGATTTCTACTGTACAGTCTTCCGACGAAGAGGTTAGGCGCATTAAAGATGTTCTAGAAGACCCGGAAACATCTAAGATTGCAGGTATTTATAAGGAATACACAATTAAAAACGGACGAGTGTTTAGGACTTTAGGTGAGGGTGTTACCAGATGGGTGGTCCCAAAAGGCGTGCGGTGGCAACTCTTGAAAGCTAACCATGATGACGTAGGTCATTTTGGCTTCGAGAAGACACTGGACCGAATTAAATCACTCTTTTGGTTCCCGAAGATGCGAAAGTTCATAAAAAAATATGTAGCTGCTTGCCTCGAGTGCGCTCATCATAAACTGCCTTCGGGAAACAAAGAGGGATTACTTCACCCGATTCCGAAAATAGATATACCATTTCACACTTTACATGCGGACCACTTAGGTCCTTTTCCACGAAGTAAGCGAGGCTACACTTACATACTTGTGATCGTCGACGCCTTTACAAAATATGTCAGCATTACACCTGTTCGGAGTACGAAAACCAAAGAGAGTATAAAAGCATTGAAGACTCTCTTTAGTTACTTTGGATCTCCCTCGCGGCTCATAACAGACAGAGGCACAAGTTTCACAAGCAAAAAGTTTAAGACATTCGTGCAGTCGATTGGTGCAAAACACATCCTCAATTCTGTCGCCACACCGAGAGCAAATGGGCAGGTCGAACGGTATAACCGAACGATTTTGGCATCCCTGGGGACCATGGCTCATGGTAAGAATAGAAGCTCGTGGGACGAACTTCTACCGGACATTCAGCTAGGACTTAATACTACCGTTCATGATGTAACAAAGAAAACACCTACAGAGCTATTGTTAGATAGGACGGTGGCGAACCCGGGCCAAGGCATATTAAATAACGTAATTGATGACATAGGACAGAGTAGTAATCAAACTTTAGAAGAAATTAGGTCTGAAGCGAGTGATCGAATTCAAATAAATCAGGAGAAAAATAAGAATCGGTATGACAAACACAGGAAAAAGGCCACGAATTACAAGGAGGGCGATCTGGTTAGGATAGCTAGGGCAGTAGTATCGGCGCCGGGCCAATCTAAAAAGTTAGAAGCGAAGTGTCAGGGTCCATACAGGATAAAGAAAGTCTTACCAAACGATCGATTCCTCGTTGTAGACACCCCTTTGACTAGAAAAGGGGCAAAGTACGAATCAATTGTTGCTATTGATAAAATTTATCCATGGTTGAGTTTTAATGCCCCTGCTTGCTCGTCCAGCGATGAAAATGACAATGAGAGTGATAGCAATTAAAAGGAATAATATTGTTATTTAAATGTGAGTCATTTTGATGAATTATTTGATTTGTAACTTAATATTATACATGATATTATTTAGTTTAAAACTTGAGGTGATTGTGGTTTGTAATGTACAAGCTATGTGATATGGTGTCTGGCATAAACTTGCCAGTACCTTAGAGATATTAAGTGAGGGTGCTTTGAGTCGGGCAGGATTGGCATTGGGATTTGCCGCCCATGATTGGCTCAAAGTACTGCTGCCGATGACGAAGTGATGGTGAAGGAAGTAGCCTCACTTGGCTCGGCAATAGATTGAGTGAGAATGTTTGAACTGGGCAGGATTGGCGTATGAACTCGTCGCCCATGAGTAGTTCAAAACATTGCGGCTGAAGCGGTGTGAGAGTGAAGGAAGTAGCTTTCACATCGTTCAAGCTATAAAATTAATGCAAATTATTATTTAGGATATTTTTTTATTTTTGTAAGAATTAAGAGAAAACTGATTGATGATATTATTTTTGTTCAATAACTTAATCTAATTATGTACAGATTATTTTGTAAGTATCAATGAAAGATATTTGCTTTCTATAACAATAATGAGAAACGAAGGGACTCGTTCTTGAAGGATGGCCGACTGTAACAAGACTTATCTATGTGAGGGTAGATTCATATTAGTAATATTATAGAAAACAGTCCATGGATAAGCTTGTTATAGTCGAGTTATGCTGTGTCATTTTAAATCGTTAAAAAGTCACTGTCAGTAAAAAATCGTTTTGACATTAAAGTGAATTGTCAGTTTAACAAGTTGTCAACGAAGCAGTCTTGAACGAGGCACCGGAGTGATAAGTTTAAGGTTAGTAAATGATGTAAAATGTACTGAATAATTTATAATACATATTGTTATTGCGTTGATTTATTTGTTGTTTCAATTCTTTGATTCCCTTCTGAGGTAAGTTTACAATACATAGATGACTCCCTTTTAATTGTATAAGTATAAATATATGAAGAATTGTATAATCTGAAACATTGACAATATTCTTTGCAAAGAAGAAATAATATTCGGATACAGTGGACGCCTGCCATCGGAAAATTCGTTCAATACGTTGCGTGTGTTGCGGACCAGTGGACGTTCATCTTTAGTCAGCCCGTGCTAGCTTTTTTTTGTGTGACGATAAATTAATTTTCATGTTATCAGCAAAACATAATAATTCGGATGATGCAAGGCTTGGATATATTATATCGTACTGTAAATGATCTCATGCAAGTAATTTCTTCCAAGAATTGAAACTTCTAATGATGATATTATGTGACAGCAATGAAGCATGGATGTCCTCTTTGATTGCTGTCATCCACAGAGTACTTCTTGATACACTGACAATGCCACCTACACGTTATCATGAGTGTTCATTCCGCTTATTTTTACGAATATCATGTACCTACCTGTACACAATGCTAGATCCATGAAAACCGCATAACTACCTGAAAGGCTAAGGTGAAATGATTTTCATCGAGATAATTTCTGGTAATTCTCTGTGAGTAAAGAACTATTTTCCGTATTTTTTTTCAAAATAGGCTCTGTTGTTTCGGGGATTATCGTAAATGAAAATTTAAAGAATATATATTTGAGAGTCTCAAAATAAGCGTTTTCATTTAATAGTTGCGTCTGCCCGCAACTTCGTCTGCGTAAAATTAGTTGTCCCCATGCCCCAGTCGCATCGCATCGCCTGCCCGCGGTAGTACTACACGTTACAGTTTTTTCATTTAATAGTTGCGTCTGCCCGCAACTTCGTCTGCGTAAAATTAGTTGTCCCCATGCCCCAGTCGCATCGCATCGCCTACCCGCGGTAGTGCTACACGTTACAGTTTTTATCAAGCTTTTTATCACTGAAGCTACATTAGCATCTCCGAGATGGAGGACCTACTCAAAAATCAGAATCAGATTATGCAGGGCATAGAGTAACTTTTGCGCAATTTTAAAAAGGATGGAGCTGAAAGAAAAACCTCTATTTACGTCAAAAAACGTTAGAGCTTCTCGATAAATATTGGGAAGAGTTCCATTCCAATCATATTCGGTTAGCAGAATCTGAAGAGCGTGGATACAGCTATTATTCAGAAAATTATTATCAGAAAACTAGGAAGCTTTACAACGAGGCACGGGCGTATATTCAGCAGTAGAAGGTCACCATGACCGATCCCAAGATTATCGAAGCACCGACTACTCCGCAGCCATAATTTCAAGCAGCAGAAACGGAGATGAGTCAAGAGCACGGGAGAGGATCAACAGATCAAGATGCAGGAGACAATCAACAACAATCAACCAGCAAGGTTAGGGCAAAGTCTCCGACCTTTTACACTTCGCAAGGTAACAGCAGTAAGCTGGAAGAGATGCTGCGTAAACAGAAAAGCAATTTTAAGGCATTCTCGCGTACCATTGTTATCATAGATTTAGATAAAATATCTGAGAAATAGGAGTTCGAAGATATTTTGCAGACCATTCAATCAAGATGGTCAACCATAGACATTGGGACATTTATAGCGAGTTGTTTGAAGAAAATTAAGAACACGAAGAGTCGTTCAGCAAATATGAACAACTTTACCTCGACATCAAGAAATCTATCAACAGTAAGATGTGGTCTGTCTCTCACCGTTAAAAAAGTACCCCAACGATAGACATCCCAACATTCTACGGAAACTATCATCAATGGGTAGCATTTAAAGACTTATTCACGGAATCAATACACAATAACCGTTCTATCTCCTGCGCACAGAAAATGCAGTTTTTGAAAGCTAAGCTTAGGGGGGAACCGGAGAGACTTATCCAGCACTTGCATATTAGCACCGAGAACTATAAAGTCTGTTGGGACATATTAAACCACATATAACACTAAGTTAATATTTAGTTCTCATATCAATATTCTTTTATTATTACCAACTATGCAACAGCAGTCAGCTTCACAAATCAAGAAAATGTATGACACCACTAACGAGTGTCTGAATGAAGTTAAAAACCTTGGAGTTGACGTAGAATCGCGGGATCCATTTATAGTTCATGTACTAGCATTGAAACTGGATCAGCAGACCCACTCTGACTACACGGATTCTCTGAAAAACCCACGAGATTTGCCAATATTGAGTGAATTCTTGGGATTTCTAGAGAACAAGTTTACATCATTGGAAGCTTCACGGCGCAAGTAAGATAGTCAGAAATCAGATAACAAGTCTCAGCAAGAGCCCAACGGCAAGAAGCATTTCCATAAGTGCAATAAATCATTTTCTAACTATTCTGCGACTAAAAAGCAATGGAAATGTCCGGTTTGCAACGAAAATCATCATTTATTTAGTAGCAAAACTTTCTTAGAATCAACATCGGATTCTAAACGCAAGACATTGAATAAAGTGAATTTATGCAAAAACTGTCTTTATGATCATAAAGGTATAACATGTTTTTCCGACAAAAGATGTCGTGAATGTCAAGGCGATCATAACACCTTGTTACATGAGACCTACTCGGGTTCCAGTAACTCGAAGTCTTACGCTAGCGATTCTACTTCAAAGGAACGCACAAACGTCACATACGTTTCAAATCCAGAAATATCAGAAACCCTGTTGGCAACAGCTCAAATTAAGGATATGGGGATTAATAGGGTATACTACCCTATGCGAGCCTTAATAGATCAGGGATCCCAAGTATCACTGATCACTGAGGACGCTGCTCAGCGATTGGGACTTCTTCCACGAGCATGCAAGGGGATTGTAATGGGAGTTGGTGCCAAGGAAAGTAACTGCAAGGGTGTTATACAAATTGACGCATCAGCAGTGTATACAGACTTCACTTTTTCCACCGAGGTACTTATCATGAAAACTCTGCTTTATAATTTGCCCAATCGCTCATTCCAAACGTCATCATGGGCTTGTCTAAAGCATGTGAATCTAGCGGATCCTGAATATAGCCTCAGTCGTCCAGTCGACATACTGCTCGGAGTAGATGTTTACTCATTTGATTGACCATTATGAATGGCCTCATCAAGGAAGCCGATTCCCAGGTAGTGGCGCAGCAAACACGCCTTGGCTGGATTGTAAGTGGGAAATTAATATCATATCAATTTAGTGTTGTTCTAAACAACATAGATGATATTCAGAGGTTCTGGGCAATCGAAGATGTTGCTGACGACAGTCAAAACAATTACAAAAGAAGTTATCAGAAGAAGAGCACAAGTGCGTACAGCTTTACAAGGCAGATACGTCAAGAAGAGAAGATGGTCGTTACGTCGTCAGATTACCTCTGAAGGCAAACATTGAGGAAAAATTAGGGGAGTCCAATCACAAGGCCATTGGACAATTTTATCAACTGGAAAAGAAGTTTTCGAATAACTTCAATATTCAAACGTCCTATAAATCATTCATACATGAGTACATCGAATTAGGCCACATGCAAGAAAGTACATACGACAAAAATCAAGTCAGCTGCTATTTACCACATCATTGTGTAATAAAATCAACGCGTCAGCGAAAACATCGTCGGGGCTGAGTTTGAATGATTTGATGTACAGCGGCCCTAAACTACAAAAAGATTTGTTTTCTTTGATTTTAAAATGGAGGCAATACGAAATCGCGTATACAGCCGACGTGGAGAAAATGTTTCGACTTTATTGCCACAAGGATGATTTGAAGTATCAAAAAATTATTTGGCGTGACTCTCCAGATCAAGTTCTTCGTGAATACGAACTCATGACCGTCACATACGGTACAAAAGAAGCGCCATTTTTAGCAATAATGACGTTTAAGCAGTTAGCAAATGATGAACGACACAAGTATCCAGCAGCAGCGAAGGTCTTAGAAGAATACTTCTATATGGACGATCTTTTGAGTGGTCATCATACCCTGCAAGAAGCAAAGCAGCTGCAGAAAGATTTAATAGATCTTCTGAAATCAGGAGGTTTCAACCTCCGCAAATGGTCATTGAACAAGGCCGAGTTGACGTCAGCAAAATAGATGAGGTATTTGATTTTCGTCATCAAGAGTCCACAAAGACTCTCGGGTTGCGCTGGCACCCTTCTGAGGATCAATTCACATTCAAAAGCAAAATCATTGTCTCATCAACAACAATTGTGACGAAAAGATCTCTCTTATCAGACATATCAAAAATCTTCGATCCTTTGGGGTGGCTGTCTCCAATTACCACCAAGCTCAAGCTACTATTCCAAGCAGTCTGGCAGTTGTAACTCCAATGGGATGATCATGTTCCTGAAGAGATTGTTAAAATCAAAATCAAAATCAAAATGTTTTATCTATATACAATGTGTTGATTTGCATCCTAGTCAAATTCAAGGACGTAATAATGCTAATGATTCTCGACCCAAATCAACAATAAAATGAGTATTTTTTTATTTTATTTTCTTATTTAAGGAAATCCGTAAGTGTGAACCAGCCGTATTTAAACGCGGCCCGTCTGTTACTAGCCCTATAACCGCGCTTCACACAAACACAAATGCAAACCATTCATGCAATTCTCATTCGATAAATTCATAGGTAATCAATCCCATCCTCCAATCACACTCTCCCGCGCCGCTCCTAGCCACGCCCCTTTTCCCCGCCGGCGCTGCGCGCCGCGGCGCCGACGCCGACAGTGTGATTGAACTCGCCGAAGTGTTCGCGAGTGCGCTTTGCGAATTTCCGTACATCGAGACGTAGTTACAAAGTGTGATGACGGACAATTACTCAAATGCCGAGTTGGTGGAGATGGTCGCCATCAGTGGAGACAGCCTACGTGGAGCCATCCGGATGTTCGTGGAAATGTATCCCGATCGGGCACAAGACATTCACCCAGGTGATAATGCTGTGCGGGTTACATTTTGGTCGCTGGTTCCTGGAACACCAAGACGCCAACATCCTGTGGATGGACGAGTGTTTACCTAAGAGTTGAAAGTAAGTATACCACGTACTTATACTTAACTAGCACGTCTTTCCATTTCATCAAACGTAGAAAACATCATTTTTAGACTTAGTAGATCGGTACACTAACTAAGGTAGGTATTATTGCCGGCCCTAAGCCCGTTATGTAGGAAGGAAAGTTTCAAATCAACCAATTTAATCCACAAATAAAAACAAAATCATTTAATCATCTGATAACAGGTCAGTGAACTTTTCTTTGGCGCACTAGTATTACTGTCATTAGTAAGATTTCCGTATTCCAATGATGCTCAAAAATGAATTTATGACAATAATGTAGGTGATTTTCGAAATAAAATTAGGTAAAATTATTGCTACCGGTCGGGTCATTGCTACGCGGCGCGACGGGCGGCGCTACCATTTCGGGGAAAAACAGCTGCATGCATTGTCGCTGTGTGCGTAGTCGGGTGATTCTGTTTTATTTGTATTGAATTAAGGGTGTAATTCTGAAATACTGTTAAATTTCAACAACAAAAAAAAGCAGGGCTTACTAGTTATTGCCCCATAACGTACTTCAATTGATTATTTATGTATTTTATGACAACCTCCTGAACTTTGACGAGGATGCAAATCAACACATTGTATATAAAATGGTAAACTGACTGATTGTTGATATATCAACACACAGCCCAAACCGCTGGTCCTAGACACATGAAACTTGGAGGGTGTGTTCTTTGTTAAGAGTAAGTATCCACTAAGAAAGGATTTTTGGGAATTCTACCCCTAAAGGGGTGAAATAGGGGATGGAAGTTTATATGAAAGTCCGTCAGTTTTGAAGTTAGGATCTTCAAATTTAGTGTTTAGGCCAAGGATTAAAAATTAATTTATACGTGTCTCAGCGTTTTTGACAATCCTACCCCCGAGGGGTTAAAAAGGGGGATGAAGTTGCGTATGGAAAGTCCTTAATTTTCGAAGTAAAAATCACTAAATTTATTATCTAGGCTTATAGTTGGAAGATAACGCAACGGTGTTGTTAGAATTTCAACCCTTAAGGTGGTGGAACGGGGGTTTAAATTTTGCTATTTGCTATCTATATATATAAAATGGTAAACTGACTGATCTATAACTTTATTTCTTTGCATCATAAAAGTACCTACAACCTGCACTTGAATACAATAATGTGATTATATTTCTCACCTTTCTAACGTCATACAAATGTTGTTCGTTAAGTACTTACGTTACATGATAATCATTTAGCACTCATTTAAGCACTAACACTCACCAACAAATTAATTACAATGATATTGATAGTTAGGTTGTAGCATTTGATTCACACTGTCCTCCGTACTAGTCGAAACTGTATCACGGTAGGACAGTCTTCCTCTTACACAATTAACCAGTTCTAAATACAAATAGTATTCCACTAAGTATTATTTCACAGTACAATAATTTTGTATCTTTGATATTATGTTCCAATGTAAACAGGTAGGTAACAGAACATTTTGTATTATCTACGAACAGAAGTGATCACAATGCAGGTAGTGTTAAACTAAAATTTAGTATATGCAAAGTTTAAAGACAATCGATACGATTCCTATCCTATAAGACTTACTTAATTATTATTTTCGTAGGAAATTACATAAACATTGTTAATAGCTGCAGGCTCAAATAATAAGTTTAGAATTTTTGATTTTAATCATAAGTAAATGTATAAGCAAGTGATATGAGTGTGTGTGTGAGCGTGATATTTTGAATATGGGTTTAGATGTTTGTAAGGAGTGGTGTGTGTGTTGTTTGTTCGTGAATATGGATGTGTTTGTTGTTTGTTCGTGAATGTGGATGTGTTTGTTGTTTGTTCGTGAATGTATGTCTATGTCAAGCTTTTCAATAGTTTCTCCGTTTTATCATAGTTAAGTTGTTTTAAATATTCAACAAGAACTTTCTTACAGGCAAATGAAGTCATATTACGTAGGTTAACGCATTTTGATATTTTATTATATAGGAATGGACTTAGATATTGCATAAATTTACAAGCAAATACGGTTTTGTAGGATGGGACTAAGTATACTATGTCATTTCTTCGCCTTCCTGTGTAATGGGGGGGGGGGAGATTGTGTTGACGAAGTATCACACTTAATATAAATAGCTGTCTCACTGTTAGTACAGGCAATTCACAGTATAGTAGTTCAGTTGAGAATCTATACCTCTTAAATGTCATAACTTTCAGTATAGCACGCTGCGAGCGTTCTAAGCTAATCATAGTTGACTTAGATGAGCCTCCCCATGTGGAAATACAATATGTTAAAATTGATTGACAAAGTGCATAATAAAGTGTTAGTAGTAGTTTTCTGTAACAAAAGTGGCGGATTTTTTTAAAGACATAAATCATCTTTCTCACTCTAGCTGTTAAGGTCATAATGTGCTCATTCCAGTTTAGGTTTTGATCTACAATTAGTCCTAGATATTTTATTGATTGTGTTTTAGAAAGAGAGTAGCATGAGCAGGTACTGGATTCGCAACATGTGTGATGTTTAATATGAAAGGTATTTAATGGTGGTTGTGTCTTATTTTGGATGCTAAAGGCAATGTATTTTGTTTTTTGTGTATTTAAAGTTAGTAGATTGCGGTCGAGCCATGTAGATACCACCTTAAAACCATCATTGGCCTTTAAATAGTAGAACTGTGTCGTCCGCGAAAGTAATTATTTGACCTTGATTGAATTGCAAATTACACAAATCATTAATGTATATTAGGAACAATGTAGGCCCCAGGATACTTCCTTGGGGCACACCGTACAAAATTTTTTCAGGTTGACTCACATAATCACTTACTTTTACGCACTGTTCCCTGTCAGTTAGGTAGTCTTTTAGTAAATTATGGGTAATCCCGCGAACACCAATTAATTCTAACTTCCTGAGAAGAATGGGAATAGAAACGGTATCGAAGGCCTTGGCTAGGTCGAGAAAGATGCCAATAGCTTTTTCTCCTTTGTCTAGGCTATCTACTATGAAAGAAGTTAGCTTATGCGTAGCATTTGCAGTTGATTTTTGTGCTCTAAACCCGTATTGATTCTCAGAGAGAATATTGTATTTTTCTAAATAATGCCTTAGCCGAGACTCGACGATTCGTTCCATAATTTTTGACAGTGACGGTAGCAGGGAAATTGGCCTATAATTTGCGACATTGTCTGTATCCCCACCTTTATGTATAGGTACAATTATTGATTTTTTAAGTACTGACGGGAATATACCTTTGTCCATGCATAGATTACAGATCTTAGCGATTGGAGGCGCAGAGCGTCTGAACTCATTTTCAGCACTGCCGTAGGTATTCCATCCCAACCAGTAGACTTAGAGTTCTTAAGCCCTATAATAACCCGTTTTACCTCAGTTTCGTCAGTAGGCAAGAGAACAAAGGAGTTTGGTGAAGGTTTTGTTTGACTTATCATTTTTGCTAGGTCTTGCTCATTTAACTGTGTTCGCGATTTTATATTATTAGCCAATTGGCATCCCACGCCTGTAAAGTATTCATTTACATGATTTAATGAATCATCGATGTTTGTTTTTATGCCTAAAAGGTCAGTATTTTTATTAGAATTAGCATTTAGGTAACATACATCTTTTATGAGGGACCATTGTTTTTTAGGGTTATTTTTGTTGAGATCAATTTCCGATTTTAGGTAATTATTCTTGAGTCTTTTAAGTATCTCATTGCACGTGTTTCGATACCTAGTATACGTTATTTTGAGGATAGCATTTTCAGGGTCTTTTTTCAGTCTTAGATGGAGCCGGTCACGATCTATATATATATATATATAAAATGGTAAACTGACTGATTGTTGATATATCAACGCACAGCCCAAGCCGCTGGTCCTAGAGACATGAAACTTGGAGGGTGTATTCTTTGTGAAGAGTAAGTATCCACTAAGAAAGGATTTTTGGGAATTCTACCCCTAAAGGGGTGAAATAGGGGATGGAACTTTATATGAAAGTCCGTCAGTTTTGAAGTTAGGCTTTTCAAATTTTGTGTTTAGGCAGAGGATTGAAAATTAATTTACACATGTCTCAGCGTTTTTGACAAATCTACCCCCGAAGGGTTAAAAAGGGGGATAAAGTTGTGTATGGAAAGTCCTTAATTTTAGAAGTAAAAGTCACTAAGTTTATTATCTAGGCTTATGGTTGGAAGGTAACGCAACGGTGTTGTTAGAATTTTAACCTTTAAGGGGGTGAAAATAGGGATAAAATTTTGTTTTTAATTATATAATCTATCAACACACAGCCCAAACTGCTGGTCCTAGAGACATGAAACTTGGAGGGTGTATTCTTTGTGAAGAGTAAGTATCCACGAAGAAAGGATTTTTGGGAATTCTACCCCTAAAGGGGTGAAATAGGGGATGGAAGTTTATATGAAAGTCCGTCAGTTTTGAAGTTAGGATCTTCAAATTTTGTGTTTAGGCAGAGGATTGGAAATTAATTTACACATGTCTCAGCGTTTTTGACAAATCTACCCCCGAAGGGTTAAAAAGGGGGATGATGTTGTGCATGGAAAGTCCTCAATTTTAGAAGTAAAAATCACTAAGTTTATTATCTAGGCTTATGGTTGGAAGGTAACGCAACGGTGTTGTTAGAATTTCACCCTTAAGGGGGTGAAAAGGGGGATGCAATTTTGTTTTTATTTATATAATCTATCTATATATATAAAATGGTAAACTGACTGACTGACTGACTGACTAATTGTTGATATATCAACACACAGCCCAAACCGCTGGTCCTAGAGACATGAAACTTGGAGGGTGTATTCTTTGTGAAGAGTAAGTATCCACGAAGAAAAGATTTTTGGGAATTCTACCCCTATAGGGGTGAAATAGGGGATGGAAGTTTATATGAAAGTCCGTCAGTTTTGAAGTTAGGATCTTCAAATTTTGTGTTTAGGCAGAGGATTGGAAATTAATTTACACATGTCTCAGCGTTTTTGACAAATCTACCCCCGAAGGGTTAAAAAGGGGGATGATGTTGTGCATGGAAAGTCCTCAATTTTAGAAGTAAAAATCACTAAGTTTATTATCTAGGCTTATGGTTGGAAGGTAACGCAACGGTGTTGTTAGAATTTCACCCTTAAGGGGGTGAAAAGGGGGATGCAATTTTGTTTTTAATTATATAATCTATCTATATATATAAAATGGTAAACTGACTGACTGACTGACTGACTAATTGTTGATATATCAACACACAGCCCAAACCGCTGGTCCTAGAGACATGAAACTTGGAGGGTGTATTCTTTGTGAAGAGTAAGTATCCACGAAGAAAAGATTTTTGGGAATTCTACCCCTATAGGGGTGAAATAGGCGATGGAAGTTTATATGAAAGTCCGTCAGTTTTGAAGTTAAGATCTTCAAATTTTGTGTTTAGGTAGAGGATTGAAAATTAATTTACACATGTCTCAGCGTTTTTGACAATTCTACCCCGAAGGGTTAAAAAGGGGTATAAAGTTGTGCAAGAAGTAAAAATCACCAAGTTGATTATCTAGGCTTATGGTTGGAAGGTAACGCAACGGTGTTGTTAGAATTTCAACCCTTAAGGGTGTGAAAAGGGGGATAACATTTTGTTTTTAATTATATAATCTATATTATATAAAATTCAATTACCTGACTGAAATATCAACCCATAGCTTATACCGCTGGTCCTAGAGATATGAATTTGGGAGGGTGTGTTCTTTGTAAAGAGTAGGTATCCGCTAAGAAAGGGTTTTTGGATATTCAACCTTTAAGGAGGTGAAAAGGGGGGATTTTGTTAGTATGAAAAATATTATTCCTTGAGTTAATAACCTTGAAGCTTGGCACGAATACTTAGCCAAATCAATTATGAAGTTTGGCATATTTTGTTTTTCTAAACTACCCTCTAAAGAGGGATTGGGGTGTGTCAAAATTTGTATGGAAGAATTTTAACGCGCTGTCCGATTAACTCGAAACTGAGTATGTATACTTATAACTAAAAATGATGAACATGTTAATCATTATTTTTAGTTATAAGTTTTCTGAAAATGTACCCCTAACTGCGTGAAAAAGGGTAGTTAATTTTACAGGGGAGGATTTTACTGCGTGACTTGAAAAGCTCGAAAATTGGTATAAAATAATAATTAATCTATGAGTCAAGTTATGAACACATCTTAAACGATTTTTTAAATTTCCACCCCTATAAGGGTGAAAATCAGGGATACAGATTAAATGAAAATAAACTGAAAACTTTGCAAGAATACTATCTAAGTAAATTATGAAGTTTGTCATTTTTTGTTTTTCTAAACTACTCCTATAGAGGGGGGATCAAAATTTCTAAGGCAGAATTTTAACGCGCAGTTCGATTAACTCGAAACTTAGTATTCATACTTATGACCAAAAATAAAGAATAACGTATCAGGGTTTTTCGATAATCTACCCCTAACGGGGTGAAGCGGTGTAGTCAATTTCACAGGGGAGTATTTTATTACTTGGCTTGATTAACTGGAAAATTGGTATATATAATCCTTAAGTCAAGTCATAGAAACATCCCAGACGATTTTTCAAAATTCCATCCCTATGGGGATAAAAAGAGGGGATACAGTTTATATGAAAAATCTTATTTATTTGGTTTATAAAATTTATAGACTTCCAAAAACAACACTACAAAGTGCAAATAACTTTAATTTCGGAAGTCGGTGTCTTTCGATCTGTATTTTAGTTTTTTGCCACCGACTTCCGAAATTAAAGTTATTTTTCTTTTTGTAGTGTTTTTTCTTAAGTCGGTTTTTTATTTTGTTATTTTTTTATATCTTCATTTTGTAGTGGGTCTGTTTATAATTTATCTAAGTTACAATAGCCAACTTGCTCATCGCCTTTACCAAAATATTGCTTTTCCCGATGCAAGGACATTAATTGTTGAGGAGTTCTCCTGGTATTTCACCATCAGCAGCATTTCACCATTCGCATTGTGACGAGCATAAATTGCTGGGCAACCATATTAAAGTAATCGAATCGCAACCCGTGAAATACTTATTATTGAGTAGTTCTGGTGGCCATCTGTGGTCTTCATCATCAGTTCCACTTCATTAAATGATGCTTTTCGAGAGCAAATGCACGAGTTACTATTAAAAAATACCCAAATCGCTACAGGTGTGCCTATAATATTTAAAGCGTTTCTTCGATTTCTCCAGGATCCCATCATCAGATCCTGACCTGATGACAATGGACCACCTGGAAAGTATACCATTTCAAACAAAAAAAAATTTTTTCAAATCGGTCCAGCCGTCTTCGAGTAATCGGGAACATACATAAAAAAAAAGGTTCCGACGAACTGAGAACGTCCTCCTTTTTTTGAAGTCGGTTAAACATAAAAAAGTGTGTTTTAGGGTTTTTCAAAAATCGACTCCTACCAAGGTGGAAAAGGGTAATAAAGTTTAAGGGTTGGATTTTACTGCTTGCTTCCATTAACTCGAAAATGGGTATGGGTCTTTGAGTCAAGTTATGAACACATCCCAAACGAAATTTCAAAATTCCACCCTTGTGGGGGTGAAAAGGATATGGGATACAGTTTATTTGAAAAATACAAAAACCGTTTGATCTATAAACTTAAAAATTGGCCCGAATACTTATTTATCCTAAATAAATGATAAGATCATAAACATATACATTTCCGAAATTTTTAGAGGAAAGTACGAATTTCACGCGGACGAAGTCGCGGGCAGAAGCTAGTATTATATAAAATTCAATGACCTGACTGAGATATCAACGCACACCTTAAACCGCTGGTCCTAGAGAAATGAAATTTGGAGGGTGTGTTCTTTGTGAAGAGTAGGTATCCACTAAGAAAGGGTTTTTGGAAATTCAACCTTTAAGAAGGTGAAAACGGGGGATTTTGTTTGTATGAAAAATCTTATTACTTGAGTTAATAACCTAGAAACTTGGCACGAATACTTATCTAAGTAAATTATGAAGTTTGGACTTTTTTGTTTTTTAACCGACTTCAAAAAAAGGAGGAGGTTTCTCAATTCGACCGTATATATATTCTTTTTTTTTTTTTTTTTATGTGTGTTCGCGGATAACTCCGTCGTTTATGAACCGATTTTGATTATTATTTTTTTGTTGGAAAGGATATATGCCAAGGGTGGTCCCATGATAAGGAAACCAGGATCTGATGATGGCATCCCAGTGAAATCGAGGGGAACTTTCGAAAATCGTATGAGCGACTAGTGCGTTTGTTAATTTTTTCATTAAGTATTTTAAAGCACTACAATTTGATGAAGGCCTGGAGTCGATCTGATGATGGAGCCGAAAGACAGTCGAGGGGACTCCTCAACGATTTACAGCAGTTACCTTGTGTTTGGGCTTGATTAATTTGTATTGATGTGAACTTTACACCTAGATAGGTGACTGTCATTAAGGGTCTGATGATGAAGACGAAGGACAGTTAAGGGACCTCCTCAACAGTTTACAGTAGCTACCTTGTGTATGTTCACCGATTACTCTAAGGCGGCTGGACCGATTCCAAAAGTTCTTTTTTTATTTGAAAGGGTATACTCTCGAGGTGGTCCCATTATCATCAAGTTGGAATCTGATGAGAGGATTCCATGGAAATCGAGGGAAACCCTCAAATTTTATAGGCAAAGCTACAGCGATTTGGATATTTTTTAAAGTAACTTGAGCATTTGCTCTCGGAAATCATCACTTGGTAAAGTGGAGCTGATGATGAAGATCACAGATGGCCATCGGAACTACTCACTGACAAATATTTCACGGGTTGCGATTCAATTAGTTTAATATGGTTGCGAAGCAATTTATGCTCGTCACAATGCGTATTGCGAGTGATTGTTGAGGATCTCCTGGTTCTTACCGGGAGAACTCCTCAACAATTAACGTCCCAGCATCGGGAAAAGCAAAATTTTGTAAAAGGTGATGAACAGTTGGCATTAGGCTATTGTAACTTAGATAAATTACAAACTGACCAACTAAAAAGTGTAAAATAAAAACATTTTTACAAAAAAAAAACAACCGACTTCCAAAAAAAACACTACAAATTGAAAAATAACTTTAATTTCGGAAGTCGGTGTCAATAAACGAAAACGCGGAACCGAAGACACCGACTTCCGAATTTAAAGTTATTTTTCAATTTGTAGTGTTTTTTTTGGAAGTCGGTTGTTTTTCTTAACTACCCTCTAAAGAGGGATTGGGGGGTGTCAAAATTTGTATGGAAGAATTTTATCGCGCTGTACGATTAAGTCGAAACTGAGTATTTATTCTTAAAATTAAAAATAAAGAATAACTTGTATCAGGGTTTTTCGAAAATCTACCCCTAACTACGTGAAAAAGGGTAGTTAATTTTACAGGGGAGGATTTTACTGCGTGGCTTGATTAGTTCGAAAATTGGTATAAATAATCTTTGAGTCATGTTATGAACACATCTTAAACTATTTTTCAAAATTCTACCCAAATTCAAATTCCAAATTCTAATTATTCCATATAAGGGTAGAAAAGCGGGTATACAGATTAAATGAAAATAAACTGAAAACTTGGCACGAATACTATCTACTAAGTAAATTATGAAGTTTGTTAATTTTTGTTTTTTCTGAACTTCCCCCTATAGGGGGATTGCAGGGGGTGTCAAAATTTGTAAGGAAGAATTTTAATGCGCACTTCGATTAACTCGAAACTCAGTATTTATACTTATGACCAATAATAAAGAATAACTTATCAGGGTTTTTCGATAATCTACCCCTGACGGGGTGAAGAGGGGTATTCAATTTCACAGGGGAGTATTTTATTACGTGGCTTAATTAACTGGAAAATTGGTATAAATAATCCTTAAGTCAATTCATAGAAACATCCTAGACGATTTTTCAAAGTTCCATCCCTATGGGGATAAAAAGAGAGGATACAGTTTATATGAAAAATCATATTTGAGTATTTGGTTTATAAACTTTATAGACTTCCAAAAAAAAACACTAAAAAGTAAAAATAACTTTAATTTCGGAAGTCGATGTCTTTGGATCTGTATTTTAGTTTTTTGCCACCGACTTCCGAAATTAAAGTTATTTTTAATTTTGTTTTTTTTGTTAAAAAGTTTTTATTTCTCGCTTTTTAGTGGTTCTGTTTATAATTTATCGAAGTAACAATAGCCTAATGTCAACTTGCTCATCGCCTTTACCAAAATATTGCTTTTCCCGATGCAGAGACATTAATTGTTGAGGAGTTCTCCTGGTATTTCACCATCAGCTGCATTTCACCATTCGCATTGTGACGAGCATAAATTGCTTAGCAACCATATTAAAGTAATCAAATCGCAACCCGTGAAATACTTATTATTGAGTAGTTCCGGTGGCCGTCTGTGGTCTTCATCATCAGTTGCACTTCACCAAATAATGCTTTTCGAGAGCAAATGCACGAGTTACTATAAAATATACCCGAATCGCTATAGGTGTGCTTATTTGAAGAGTTCCTTCGATTTCTCCACGGTCCCATCATCAAATCCTGACCTGATGACAATGGGACCGCCTGGAAAGTATACCCTTTCAAACAAAAAAATATTTTTTCAAGTCGGTTTAGCTTCGAGTAATCGAGAACATACATTAAAAAAAGATTCCGACGAACTGAGAACCTCCTCCTCTTTTTGAATTCGTTTAAAAATAAAAAAGTGTGTTTTAGGGTTATTCAAAAATCGACTCCTACTAAGGTAGAAAAGGGTAATAAAGTTTAAGGGTTGGATTTTACTGCTTGCTTCCATTAAGTCGAAAATGGGTATGGGTCTTTGAGTCAAGTTATGAACACATCCCAAACGATTTTTCAAAATTCCACCCATGTGAGGGTGAAAAGTGGGGATACAGTTTATTTGAAAAACAAAAAATCCTAAAAATTTGCCCGAATACTTATTTATCTAAATAAATGGATCATAAACATACATTTTCGAAATTTTTAGAGGAAGTACGAATTTCACGCGGACGAAGTCGCGGGCAGAAGCTAGTTTCATATAAACCTACATGGGCACTTATGAAACGTCAGAAACTAGGTACACGGTTCCAATTGGTCGTTTCCTATGGAGAAGAACCGGCAAGAAACTCCATGGTTACTCTTTTTAAAAATAATTGGCTTTTACAATGTTTCCAGATTACAGTAGGTATGGGACGACAGCGCAGGCCTGTCAACAAGTACGAAGTACTTGATAAAATAGAAAATGGTCTACATATCTAAAGTCTATTAGGCCTACAAAGTCCTCACATTTACAAAATAGATATCTATCAAAAGGATAGATAATAAAATACGAACTACAAAAATAAAATCTAATACCAAGACGCGATTTTTCTGTCGTGCGACAAAAATAGCATGTCTGATTTGTTAAAATTAAAGCAAAACTATACTGAATTCATATTATGTTTACAAAAAGAGTTTCATTTATAAATTTAAAATAAAAAAAAAAAATTATTCTTCAACTTCAATTCAATTAATACCTAATTATTTTTTGACGGATAAAAACCTGATTAAATACCGAATTACCTGAATCTTAAAACGCAAGAAAAAAAAAGGAATGAAATACAAAAATTAAGGAGTCCCTACAAAAAGCATAAAATAAAAAAATAAATTTAAAATTTAAAAAACCCCCGACACAAAAAATTTAATAAAATTAAATGTAAATAATTGGAAAAGGACAAACAGATAAATTCATACGGCAGTCGGGGGACCTTTTAGCATAGAAGGTGTTCCACAGAACGGTCCCCCGACTGCCGTATGAATTTATCTGTTTGTCCTTTTCCAATTATTTACATTTAATTTTATTAAATTTTTTGTGTCGGGGGTTTTTTAAATTTTAAATTTAATTTTTTATTTTATGCTTTTTGTAGGGACTCCTTAATTTTTGTATTTCATTCCTTTTTTTTTCTTGCGTTTTAAGATTCAGGTAATTCGGTGTTTAATCAGGTTTTTTATCCGTCAAAAAATAATTAGGTATTAATTGAATTGAAGTTGAAGAATAATTTTTAAGACTAAATCAGATTTTTTTCTATATATTATTATATCCTTCTCTAGTTCTTCCTTTAGTTATTCAACTTTCGTACAAGTATTTCATAGCTATTAGATATCTTAGGTATTTCAGATCTAATTTATAAAATGGGACTGCGACACTATCTGATGTAGAAATACCTACGCTTTTTAAGTAGGATAATTCCATTCGTAATAAAAATAGTCAAACTCAGTTGTCGTAGGTACCAGTCATCACTCCACTTTCCTCATCATTCTAGAGCATCAGACAATAAAATTTTTTCAAGTTTTTAGTTTTCATTTCGTTAGTTAATATTCCTCATTCCCTTTCAATATAGTGTACATTATTCTTCTTGTCAAGCCCTTGCATTAGATACCTATATTGAGGGAGTTGTGAAAAAAAAAATGTAATTCGCCACTTTGTGGTGGCGGCCATCTTGGATTTGAAATTTGTAATAGCGTATAGTATTCTACTAGTCAAGCCCTTTCATTTGATACCCATATTGAGGGAGTTGTTAAAAAAACATGTAATTCGCCACTTTATGGTGGCGGCCATCTTAGATTTGAAATTTATCATAGTGTATAGTATTCTACTATTCAAGCCCTTTCATTTGATACCCATATTAAGGGAGTTGTGAAAAAATATGTGATCCGCCATTTTGTGGCGGCGGCCATCTTGGACCGATTTCCATCAAACATAGCTAAGAACACTCCCGACTAATTCACCTTCCAAACAAAAAAAACAAAATCAAAATCGGTTCATCCGTTCGGGAGCTACGATGCCACAGACGGACACACACACACACACACACACACACAGACACGTCAAACTTATAACACCCCGTCGTTTTTGCGTCGGGGGTTAAAAAAGAAAAGTAATAATAAAAACCTACTAAAACCAAGTGTTATGATTCTCATTAAAACCACTAATAAAGGGGTGAAAAATTTCAAGTGTCTGTATATAATGTCAAATAATAAAGAAATTATGTCAAAAAATATGTAAAAAAAAAAATTAAACATCGCAATTTGAGAGCAGTTAATAGACATTTACATAGTTATGCCGTTAATGAGAAGCCAGGGAAGCCACATGTGCAGAAGGAATTATTGCCAGACTAGCTTGTCTTCAACGTAGTCTTTAAAAGATTAAAGACTACGTTGAAGACAAGCTAGTCATTTGCTTTTTCTTTCTTTTTTTTTTCTAGTAATATGCTTTTTTGATAAGGACACGTTTGATGAGGGTTTTGAACTTTCCATCGCTAAGTTCTGTAACCGGCTTTGGCAACTTGTTATAAAAACGGATGCTGTTTACGTGTATTTATATTATGGAAATCGCTTCTTATTTTGAAGAGTCCTAAGTTTTTGCGAACATACAAAATACTTTCTAAAATATAAAGAGAAGGCAGAGTTAGTATATCAATTTCTTTGAATTTGTTTCTAAGAGACACGCGAGGACCCATTGTATAGATTGCGCGGATTGCCCTCTTCTGTAAAATGAAAATTGAATGGGTAGTATTTAAACGCAAATCAAAAATATCCTTTTTCTATGCAATAAGATTCCGAATTCCCATCAAAATTATTGATTGCACAGCAAAATATTCAACTCAAAATATCACTAAACACACTACAATTTATTTTCGCAGCTTACAGCGATTTTTCCTAAAGCAAAAGCTTTTTCATCAATGCACAGCTAATAATCTTAATGCACATTATACATGTTAACTCTTTTTTCTTTTAAATATAGCTTCTATTTTTATATTATTTACAGCAGTTTTTCTAAATAAAACAGCATTTTATTAGTCACAGTCGTCTTATAATTTATTAATTACCACATAATGAGATCAGCAAAAAAAATATAAAATTAGATAGAAAAAAGTAATTTATTGAATTATTAAAGCGGGTCTTGCTTTCGCTTCGCTTTTTTGATTTGCCTTTAAATACTACCCTTTTTTTTCTATATAATCTAGTCGTTTCTGGCACTCGCCGGCCGCTGCCGCGGCACCGCTCGCTTCGCTCGCTCGGCTCGTGCGTAGGAGGTCACAGTTTTAACCTAACCTAACCTAAGCATTTTTTTAAAATAATTAACCTCGTCTAACTAATGTGGTTCTTGATAGCCTGCTAAAAATAATCTCTTTTCCATATATTTTTTCTATATAATATGGTCGTTTCACGCCCGCCGGAAAAAAAAAAAGAAAAAAAAAATGGATAAAGACGACAGAATTAATCGAATTCTACAACACAATTCTGAATTCTCCGAAATAAAATTGCTACAACACATGCGAAGAAATGAGAGAAATAGCAATCGCAAAAAAAGTCACCTCCTCGCAAGAACAATCATATGACGTCATCGAAACAATACTGAGCAAGTATAGCAGCTTTGCGAAATCAACACGTATACTAGCGAGGATACTACGTATATCATCAAAATCGCAACTGATCACTGAGTTAAGAAGAGCGAAGCACATTTTAATTAAGCATGTACAGCAACATCAGTTTACGGAGGAGATCAAAAGCCTTCAAAAACATAGCAGTGTAAACTCTAAAAGCAAGCTACTTAACCTAAATCCGTATCTAGATGAAAACGGATTTCTTAGGGTTGGTGGCAGGATAAGCAATGCAAGGATAAGCAAAAACATGCAACATCCTATTATCATTCCTCACAGCGGATTACTTACCGATCGACTGATTAATCAAGGCCATCAGATGACCTTCCACGGTGGAGCTCGCCTAGCACTGGCGTGGTTAAGACAGGAGTTCTGGATTATTGGCGGTAGCCGTGCTGTCAAAAAACGCATACATAACTGCGTCACATGCAGAAGGCATAATCCTGTAAAAAATACACAATTAATGGGAAACTGAAATCATACTGGGGTTGACTTCACCGGCTATGTGGACGTCAAAGCAAATAAAGGTCATGGCATCAAAACGACCAAGGGCTATTTGTGCGCGGTGTTGGTGTGCATGGCGACCAAGGCCGTGCATCTAGATCTCGTTTCCGACCTGAGTTCAGCTGCCTTTCTAGCAGCTTTAAGGAGGATGGCAGCTCGCAGGGGAGTTCCCACCCATATCTATAGTGATAATGGGACAATCAACTTACAATCAACCCTTAACGACGAGTTCTTCAGAGAAATCACAGATATGCAAATACAATTGTTTATTGTTAATTAAAACGGTAACACCAATTACATTATTTACATAAAAAGTCAACTACTGACATATAATAGAGGACGCCCTAGCATACTTCTTCTCACAAAACATCAAACATACCCGCATAAAACCGACGGCACGGTTGGTGCAGTGGTTAAGCGCTTGACTGCTGCGCTGCGTGTCGCGGGTTCGATTCCTGCACGGAACAAATATTTGTATGACCTACAAGTAGTTGTTCCGGGTCTGGCTGTTTGTGTATGTGAGTTTAAATGTCTGTAAACGCACCCACAACACAGGAGAAATTCCTAGTGTGGGGCAACGTTTTTAAATTTTTATTTTTTATTATGATAATTCTACTCCATTCATCGGCAAACAGATCACATTCAGGATTGGTGGCCAGGAGGGCATTAAGCATCCTTAGAGTACGACACACAGGGGACTCAGCTCTGGCGACAGTTTTAGATGACGGCGGTGCAAACAGATTGTGTCGACGGCTTAGGCGATGTCCGATGTATTTGTCGGGAACAAATAGCCGACAGAAAAGATCGTGGAGTTCAGGACTGTCGATGCGTCCTCTGAGAGTTTTGCAGGCTACTGTGAGCTGTTGAAAGCCACGTCTAACCTCCAACGAGTTGAAGCCCAATAGTCCTAGGAGGTAATTAGTAGGGTACATGAAAGGGAAGAAGTGGAACGCCTTTTTATGTAGAAATCTCAAGACAGTTTTTTGTACCTTTTCCAACAATGGCACTTTAACGCGCCTTCCTGGCCGAGCACTGGTGGGCTTTGGGAAGCGGTTGTCAAAAGTCTCAAACACCACATCAAGAGAGTTGTAGGTGAGCAGAAACTGACGTATGAGGAGTATTTCACATTACTAGCACAGTTGGAAGCCTGCCTTAATACGAGACCTCTTTGCGCCATCAGCGAAGATCCGGATGACATGGATTACCTTCGCACTTTTTATCAAGTGGTCCCACACTTACCATCATTGAGACGGAAAGAGACGCAAGAACTCGATGGCAGCTTACCCAGAAGATTTTTGATGACATCTGGAAACAGTGGAAAACCGAGTACCTGTGTCAGTTACCAGCACGTAGCAAGTGGCGGCAGCAGCGAGCAAACTTAAAGATTGACGACATAGTTATCATCCAAGACGCTAACTTACCACCTGGGAAGTGGGCCCTTGGCAGAATCATAGAGCTGCCCCCCTGCAAGGACGGTTATGTTCGTGTGGTATCAGTAAAAACCAAAAACCGGGCAAGAGCGAGTCGGACTCGCGCACCGAGGGTTCCGTAACATCCGGGTTTATGCATAAGGTTTATGTTTATGAAATTAAATGTTTTTTTTATATTTTTGAGTTGATTAAATGAATGGTAAATTGCGGTTTACGATTTATGACGTATTAAAAAAAAACTACTTACTAGATGTCGTTCATACCAATTTTCGGTGGTAGTTTACATGGTAATGTACATCATATATTTTTTTTAGTTATATCATTCTTTTATTTTAGAAGTTACAGGGCACACATTTTACCACTTTGGAAGTGTCTCTCGCGCAAACTATTCAGTTTAGAAAAAAATGATATTAGAAACCTCAATATCATTTTTGAAGATCTACCCATAGATACCTCACACGAATGGGTTTGATGAAAAAAAAATTTTTGAGTTTCGGTTCTAAGTATGGGGAACCCTAAAATTTATTGTTTTTTTCTATTTTTGTGTGAAAATCTTAATGCGGTTCACAGAATACATCTACTTACCAAGTTTCAACAGTATAGTTCTTATAGTTTCGGAGAAAAGTGGCTGTGACATACGGACGGACAGACAGACAGACAGACAGACGGACAGACAGACAGACAGACAGACAGACAGACAGACATGACGAATCTATAAGGGTTCCGTTTTTGCCATTTGGCTACGGAACCCTAAAAATGGGGTACTCAAGAGGCCAATCACAAAACTTTCCCTGTTGCCAGCCCACGAAGATCAACAACCTGGAAAAAATGCAGAGCAAAATAATACCTCAACAGAGGAAACCGATCAACCTTCGGTATCAAATGAGAATGAAATATCAAAAAACAGATCAAGACGTCATCGGCGGAGGGTAAAAATCGGCAATTTTATTTACATCGCTCTCATGTTTTTGATGTTAATCATTACCATCTAGTTGTGATTACAAAAGAGCCAACCTTTGAATAGCAGTCAGAGCATTTATTTCGACAAGATCTCCAGTATGCGTCTCGAACGAGACGAGTGGAAGTTGATTATATATTATGATAGGAGCCCTATTGGCAAGGATTAAATCTGCTTAAAAAATACGTTAATTAATCATCTGAGTAATATATGTTCTAATACAACAAAGATATCATAGTGTGACTCAATCCTCATGCAATTACGTCACGGTAGCAATGAACTTGCCCATTACAATAGCATGTTGCTTGGTCAGCAGTTTACGAGGAACGTGCGACATAAGCGCAGTCTTATCAATCCTATAGGAAGCATAGCGCGAAGTTTGTTTGGTATCTTAGACGAACGAGTTCGCACAAAAATATGCCAAGGATATCCAACAAATCAGACGTAGACAAAAGCTTTTGGCTTCATTATGGAAAAACAACACATCTATTGTTGAAGCAGAGAACAACATCATCAAAAGAGTAGAAAATGCGATGGATAGACATCACAAGGTGTTTAATCAGCACCTGATCAGTCTAGAGAAGGGATTTAACACAATTCAGGTAGGAGTTAAGGAATCACTAATGTCCAACAGCTTTAGTGTATCATCTATCATTGCCAACAGTATCCTGATGAACTTGAAAACCATCCAAGAATCCGTCGTGGATATTATTATGAACCTACACCACACAGGGTTCAATTTCCACCTTCTAACACCAAAACAGCTGACGGACAAACTTAATATCATAATAGGACTATCATAATAGGACAGTTAGCAAAAGAATTGACTCTTCCAAAAGATAATATTCAATCGGATTTATCTAAACTGTATCATTTACTGAAGACTAAAGCCAGAGAAATGCAGCAGTTTATTATCTTCGAAGTTAAAATCCCGTTAGTGATTGGATACAGCTACGACATTTACAGAATAATAACAGTTCCGCAGCAGGTTGGAAAGAATATGATCAGCTTAATTCCCATTGCGGATCTTCTCGCAATGAATATACAAAGGGACGCTTAAATTCCAATGACGGAAAACGATGTTCAAACCTGTATGTCGTACGACACAGAAACATACATCCCACAAAAACATTTCATGTTAAATGTTGCCAAGACGAGACCATGTAGCTCGCACTGTCAAAAAGTAATCAGATCTCATGTAGAGCCAAGCTTCTAACTCTACACGCCCTAACTCTACAAGGCCTAAATTCGCAAACTCTACACCTTAGTCAAAATCTAAGGCTTGGCCGTTTCGTTACTACAAGAACCATTAAATGTATGAGAGTTTTTCACCTTACGCTCATGTGAATGTAGCGAAATGGCCAAGCCATATATTTTGACTAACGTGTAGAGTTTGCGAAGTTAGGCCTTGTAGAGTTAGGGCGTGTAGAGTTAGAAGCTTGGCTCTACATGAGATCTGATTACTTTTTGACAGTGCGAGCTACATGGTCTCGTCTTGGCAACATTTAACATGAAATGTTTTTGTGGGATTTCATTTCTTTTTGTAAGTTGTTTCTTTTTGTAAGTTGCTTATGATATTTATACGAGTATTTTTTCTGTTGTTCTTTTTTCTTTTTTTTTTTGGGGTTTATTTATAACAAGGACCCCCTATATAAATTTTCAGACCTCTAGCATCAAAATTTGCGGAAGTCTCATACAAACTTTCACCCCCTAGTTTAAGGGGTTGGGGGGCTAAAAGTTTCAAGTTTTAAGATTTTTTTGTTGTTTGTGTACTATTACTAGCTTACATACCAAATTTCAGCTTTCTAGGACTTCAGGAAGGACCTTAAGAATATTGATGATCATCAGTCAGTGAGTCAGTGACGAAATCGGGGTATTTTAGATATCAATAAAATCTAAAGTATAAGAGCTATGCAATGGAAACTTTATAGGTTTAATAAGTCAACCACTGACGTCATATTCCGAAAATTTTGTTTATCTGGTATAATCCAAACCCAAGTTAAGAGGGTTCAAAAATACGACGAAGTGCTTCGAGAAAAGGTAGGTAGTGCCCTTGCGCTTCGCTTGGCTCGTCTTGGCGGGGGCACTCCTGTGCCCCCAGATCTGCCCTTTGAAGGGTCCGATTCATCAAATGAGATCGGATGAAAACCTCTGCATCAGAGATCAACAGTCCAGTCGTTGCAGCACAGCATCTAAAATCTGCACAAACCGTTGGACAGAGCTTAATAAATTAAACTCATATTTATATTTTTGTTGCGGACCGTGCTCCTTACGAATCATAATATGCGAGTATCAAGTTACGGCCGAACAATTAACCAAGGCTGGCGTTATCATGCTCGGCGATGGATGCGTCATCAAAGGCGATACTTACACAGTTTACTCACATAAGAAGCTGTCCAACATTCTGAAGACTACGGCAGACGTTCTGAGGATTGATATTCCACCTATCAACAACATAATCAACTTATCGATACCTATCGGTGCAATCGACGAACAGTCTGACCATACCCACATCGAAACTCAAAGACTGGTAAAGGAACTCCATGATAAGTTGAGTCAGATGAAAAATGAACCGAGCATTGATGAAGATTTGGACGACGGGTTCTCATATCACGACGTGCATCACTACACGGTGATATACCTAGTGGTGTTCGCCCTGTGCGCGGCAGGAGCCACTTTCGGCGTGTGCGCAGGGTGGCTCTGCCCGCGCGCTCGTCTCATCAGCAGCTTCAGAGTGCTAGTGTAATCAGTGTTCCGCGTATCAGTGTAAATAAGCAATCGGGACCTAGTGAAATTGAGCTCAATACAATTTCGAGTGTAATCAGTGCGCGTAAACATAACAAGGCTACGTCGCCTGTGTTCCGCGAATCTATTTTCGGTGAAAATGAATAAGACTTGTTAGAGACTCATCGCGTATCTACCCAAATTGTGCTTTCGATTATCATTGCTTTCTTTAAGTATAGGTACTTACATTTTTTAATGCTTCGATTTTTGTATTTTTACTTTTCATTTTTAACTTAGTGTCTCGTGTTTGGGAGCATGTACGGCCCAACCGTACATCATAATATTGTTTTATGCACAATAAGCAGTTTTGTACCTCGTGCGTAATTTACTTCAGTTTGCGTTCTGTCTTCGCCGCGTGTACTCATTATCATCTTATATCAATTTATACTTATCAACTCTATGACACTCTATCATTTAAAGTTGTCCCGTACAATCACCTTATGTTTATAATAAATTGAACCTCAAATTGAATATTTACCCCATGTTGTGGTACGAATGTAAAAATACTCTAACGAAATGGTTAAAGTCACAAACGTACGACGAAATTGAACTTATATTAACCAGAATATGCATATATATAACCTGAATCCAATCATATTATACATCAGTTTATTACACACACAAACACCCCTTCACACCCACATACACACACACTACACATACCTGAACATGCTACAAAATTTAATTATTACAAATCTATACATATAATAAAACAGTAACGAAAGGTACATTGTGAATTTTCGAGAAAAAATAAGTGGCTTTTGTTAGAAAAACGTAACTGATGACAAAAAGTGACTTTTTAGAATTTTTGTCTGTTTGTCTGTTTGTCTGTGTGTATGGTACGGCTTCACGCCAAAACTACTGGATAGATTGAATTGAAATTCAGCAAAAATGTTCTTAGTAAACCAAGGAAGGCTTTAGGCTACATATTATCACGCCGTATGTTATGGGAGGTAAGCAATATTGATTTTAAAATGTGTTTGTTCGGAATTGAATGCACAAAATAATTGAATGCACAAAATGACATGTTTATTTATTTATTTAGCTAAAAATAAAACTTTAACTCTGGGAACTTAATAATCACGCTATTTTTATAAAGGAGCGGGGCAGTAATATTATAAATTGCAAGGGAACAGCTATTTCAACAATATGTCAACGGGGAATTCAGCGGTAAGGTCAGGCAACCGTTTACCGCACTAAATGGTGCGAGTTCAAATCCCATAATATTGTTTTAAAAAATCGTAAAATTCTTTTTATTTAGTTTTTGCATTTTTTATGTGCATTAGGAACGATACTGTTATGAAATCTGAGAACTTCACATGTCCTATCTAATTGTATGGAGAGTTTCACACCAATATTACTAAACAGATTGATTGGCGGTACAACAAGCTACACTATCATGAAGTCAAGTCAAACTTTTGGTTCTAAGCTATATCTTACCAAGCACATTTGTTGTAGGTAATTCATTTAAGTATGTAATTCTTAGTTTTGATCCTTGCTGCTGTTTCCATATTTTTTTTAAATGCAAAACTAATGTAGTTGTCTGTTAAATTAACGACAATTTAGTTTTATTCATAATTTAATTAATTTGGGTAAATAACATGTAGTTTCCGTTTTCTAACTAGATGGTGTTGGCGTCGAGTTAGATCGCGCTATGGTTTTGTTCCCAAAAAGTGATGTTATAGGTGCCGATGTGCCGCTCTCATCCTATAGAAACGGGGGTTACCTTTGCTGTCTGTGTTGGTTGATGTGTTTAATTTTCCTGTTGGCCTTCACAGAGTACTTTTTGATAGACTGAAATTGGCCTTTTTCAGACTCTGTGAAGGGGACAACTTTGCTAGATCACTCACCAGCCTATGATGAGGTGCCGTCGTACTACACGTACGACAAGCAAAGAGGTGTATTTAATCGACGTCGAAGCGGACACGCCGTGGACGGGTTTCCGGGAATTTTTAAGGACACCGCATTGGGACGGGTTTACACTGTGCACCCAAATAATGGCGAGTGCTATTATTTGCGAATGTTACTGCACACAGTGCACGGCCCAACATCATTTGCGTTTCTAAGGACAGTCGATGACATTGAGTATCCCACATACCGCGCTGCTTGCGTAGCACGCCACCTTCTCGACGGTGATCAGCACTGGGGCAACGTACTTGAGGAGGCCAGCATTAGTGACAATCTCAGTCGTTTGCGACATCTGTTTGTAGTCATGTTAGTGTTCTGCGGTATTGCAAATCCGCTTCTGTCCGAAGACTTCCTAAGAGGTCTGAGACGCACTACTGAAGATAATACTGAGGCAACTGATGAGCGCGTTCTAAACAGTTGCCTTAGTTCACTTCAAGATATGGTCATTTCGATCTGCGGCAGTTCTCTGGTGGATTATGGGCTACCGACTCCACAACATCTGGATGTACAAGAGCTTGGAAACAGAAAGTACAACTCTGAAATAAATTATGATCCAGGAGCTATGAGTACCGTCGTCAATGACCAAGTCTCTAAGTTTACCTCAGAGCAAAAGCAAATTTTCGACACCATCTTTGACTCGGCTCGGCCAAGGTAAAATGTTTTTCTTGGATGCTCCTGGTAGAACAGGGAGAATATTTGTCACCGCTGGCATTCTCGCAGAGGTCAGGAGGCAAGACAAGATTGCCATTGCAGTAGCATCGTCAGGAATCGCCGCAACACTGCTTCCTGGTGGCAAAACAGCGCACGCAATGTTTAAGATTCCCATAGATTTAAAGAGTAATGAAACACCTGTTTGTGGAGTGTCACGCAACAGTGACAAAGGGCGCGTGCTTAAAGATTGCTGTTTAATCGTGTGGGATGAATGCATTATGGCGAACAGAAAAGCAGTAGAGGCGAAACAGGACTTTGCAGGACATCCACAGGAACCAGTAAATGATAGGTGGCGTTACAGTTCTGTTTAGCGGCGATTTCCGACAAACGCTGCCTGTGGTAACGCTAGGAACTAGGGCTGATGAGGTAAATGCTTTGTTGAAATACTCTTTCTTATGGCCACATATTCATAGGTTGCGCTTAACGATGAATATGAGAGCACATCTTGGCGGGAATGTACACGCCCAAGAATTTTCTGATGTTCTCTTAAAATTGGGTGAGGGAACGCTACCAGTAGACGGTGACCAGGTGGTTCTACCTGAGATACTTGGGAGAGTGGTGTCCACCTTAGAAGATTTGATTCGCCTGGTGTACGGGGACATCAATAGGATACCGCACCAACATAATTCTTGGGTGTGTGAACGAGCCATTTTAACACCCAGAAACGACCAAGCTTCAGCGATCAATGAATGCATTCTCGTGGAAATTGAGGGAAATGAAGTGATCTACACTTCAATAAACACTGTTGTCGACCAAGATGACGCCACACATTACCCCGCAGAATTACTCAATTCCCTCAGTGCAAGTAGACTACCAGCGCACACCATTAAGTTAAAGGTCGGTGTCCCAATTATGCTTCTTCGGAAACTCACTCCGCCGAAACTGTGCAATGGGACCCGGCTCAAAGTCGTCTCGCTGCAGAGAAATATCATTGAGGCGGAAATTGAGGGCGGAGCCCGGAGACGGGACGGGTTGTGGTGTCTCGCCGACACCACAACCCGTCCCGTCCCCGGGCTCTTAGAATTCGACATCAGACGATTCAGATCTTTGATTTTGACGACCCCGTTGTCAACGGCATAAGCAACAGGATCCGCGTACGAAGTCGCGGGCAGAAGCTAGTATTACATAAAATATTACAAATATCCTAGAAATTAAACTTTTTCTTTTATTTTTTAATGGCTTAGGTTTAAGCAATCACCAGATATAAAGAAATATAACGCCCAAAAAATCGTAAGTACTTACCAGAATTTAATCCCCATTTTAATATAAAATTATCACCAATAAACGTAGTCTGATATCCTAAAAAAGGCAAGTATCTTCAGGATAATCGCTGAGCTACCCAAAAAGGTCACGCATGCACCAAATATGTACTCGAATTTTATTTAAAAATTTCATCCAAATTATGTTACACAATTTTATCCTAATAAAGTAAATTAATATACAAAAATCATTGTTTATCCAAAAAATATAAATGAAGTTCTAAAGGTTCACCGATTCTACCGTAAAATGTTTACTAAAGGCTGAGCTTCTTAGAGCTTTCAATAAAATAACGGCCACAAAAAAAAAATAGTTTATAAACCACATGTTTTATTTCTACATACAAATAAACTTAAAACTTAATAAGGCAGTCCTTAGTGTAATTTTAAAATTTTAATGTAGAGAGGATCTTCAAAAAACTTAATCTTAGTGATAAATGAAGAGTCTTCAAACAACCAACATTAAAACAGTCATTTGTATAGGTAGTCATAATTATTTAAAAATATTAATGAAGAATCAGTCTTCAAATAACATAACATCACACTCCTTTGTATGGTAACAATTGTTTTAAAATATTAACGAATAAATCAGTCTTCATAAACATAAAATACAATTATTTTGTGTAGTTATAATCATTTTAAAATCTGCCGCGAGACAACTAATTTGCCATCAATATAATATACTTGGTTATTTGCATTCATTTTATGGCAAACGTAGTGATATATGGGTAGTAAAAAAAAAAAACTTTTACAAAACTTTGGTAGGTAATTAAAATTTGGTGCATGTGTGGCCTTTTTGGGTTATGAAAAGTTTTTGTAGTGCAGGCATGACTTAAATAGCCCGAAAGATTTTGGTACAAGTTTCATTTATTTGTACATATTATATTTTTTTTTGGATGAGGCTGTTTAGGGTAACGATTGTTTTTTTTGGTGGTCATTCAATTTCATCCCTTTTTTAATTTATTTTAATTATGTCTCAACATTTTAGTTTAGTAACCCATGGGAAGTTGCGAGGTAACCCCATCACAAGTATCCTTATAACTTACTGGGGCTGCCTCAATTTTGTGCTGTAGAACAATTGTATGAGAAACAATAAAAACTATTTTTTATTATCTTGTCTTACCGAGATTAATCTTCCAAAAGTAGATGATATTATTAAAGTAAGTGCAGTAAAATTCTCATTACCTCTTCTGTACTTACACACACTTCATGTAGATGAAGTGTGTGTAAGTACAGAATTGTGAGCGTAGAGAATTGTGCTACCAGATGTTACTACTGGTATCTAAATGACGATCTGTTTTTGTTCCTCGTCATCTCAGCGAGATTATCGAACATTGGACGCGTGTCATGCTTGTCGTTATCTATCCGGACGATATAACTGTTATGTCACGCGACATAGTCGCCGGATGCGAGGCTGCGCCATCTGCGCACACTCTCGTCCTGGACATGGCGCGCTACACGTCCCCTCTCCGCCCGACCTGCGCCGCTGCCGCGCTGCTGCTGCTGCTGGCGCTGGCGCAGCCAACTCATGGTACTGCGCTACGTCACTCTAGCGTTGCTAGCACTTAGCCGATCTTTGGTAAGAAACATTAACTATTTATATTTGTCATCAGAGCGCGATGTATACCACAAGTTCTTACGTAGCGTGGCGACACCTACGTCTAACGTTCCTGAAGTAGAACTGGACCCGCAGTACTGGGTGGCTGAGGCACAGGCCGCCATCGACGCGCGCCTCGCGCACCAGGAGAGCAAGAATAAAGCGCGCAACGTGGTAATGTTCCTGGGCGACGGAATGTCAGTGCCCACGCTGGCCGCCGCGCGCACGCTGCTCGGCCAGCGACGCGGCGCCACCGGCGAGGAAGCACAGCTCGCTTTTGAAAAGTTTCCAACCGTTGGACTTGCTAAGGTAAACATTACTTTTGTTGTATTTTTGAACGTGTAGCCTTACAACACTACGGTCCACCGGACAGGTGTACCAAGTGCAGGTATTTATTTACCGCACGGTGTCAGTTTAAGAGCCGAGTGCGCCACAATCATAAATACGTTTAGCGTTAAAAAATTCTTCACTTTCCGTCATTATTTATTATGGAAATGGCAATATTTGTTAAAACAAATGCGAACTTATTCACTAAGGTCTCAGACACCAGAAAGGGGCCCCGGGAGAAGCTAGTAAGAAACCTTTTTATGTCGGTGGCTATAAAACTGCACTATTAAGAAAAAGTGTCATTTGTAAGGGACCAATCATATTTAATAAATCATCGGAATATTTAAAAAACTACTTATTTCAAACATAAACTTAAGGCTTTTCTAGTGGAATAATGTTAATACGCCATTAATGATTTTCTAAATGACCAATTTATCATAGACCTTGAAATTTTGTTAATTAAATAATTATAATTTTGAATATTTTAAAGATTTCGACTAAAATTACTTTTTATTGTATTTTGTTCGACATTTTAATTGTATTTTGACATTTGAATAGTATTTCAACATTGGAATTGTATTTTGACATTTGAATTTTATTTTGACATTTTGACTAATATGTAAGAGTTCAGAGTTCAGAGTTCATTTATTTGTCAGAAACATGAGTATACACACACAAAGCATGCAAGATGTTAAGTACATCGGAGAAAGGATCACAGTCATGTTTTACCTTTACGGCGTACAAATATGTATTATAATAAGATTTTATCAATGATTAAATTAATTGTAGCTATTAATTATTAAACATATATAAAAAATACAATTAAATTAGATAAATACAAGAGCAAAATATCATCGTCAAAATTAATTAAAATGTCAAAAATAAGATAAAAATAACTAACAACAGTCAACAGAACCAAACTTCGCCCCCACATTAGAATTTACATTAGAATTAGTATGTTTTCTCCATTAGAAACTCAGCAATACTATAGAAACATTTGGCTGCTAAATACTCTTTTAGTTTTTTTTTAAATAAGTTTGTGACAGTTATATCTCTGAGTGCCTGTGGCAGGTGGTTATATATACGTGGTGCCATACAGAAAACACTTTTACGCATTAGTGCTGTATTGGATGGCCTCACACACAAGTATTTATTAATTGTATGGAACGGTCAATTTTATCTGATAAGTGTCTTTAAATGTTCTTATTTTTTATTAGTATAGAAAATAAGTTTAAAACTAAAACCCCGACTACTGAAAAGTTTTAAGCAAAAAAAACCGACTTCCAAAAAAAAACACTATACATGCTGTTGATTTGCATCCTCGTCAAATTTCAGGAGGTTGTCATAAAAGACATAAATAATCATTTGAAGTACGGTAGGGGGCAATAACTAGTAAGCGCTGCTTTTTTTTTGTTGTAGAAATTTAACAGTATTTCAGAATTAAACCCTTAATTCGATACAAATAAAACAGAATCACCCGACTATGCACACAGCGACAATGCATGCAGCTGCCATGTAATTCCCCGGCCGGCCGGCGGCCGTCGGGCCGCCGAGCGATGACCGGTAGCAATAATTTTACCTAATTTTATTTCGAAAATCACCTACATTATTGTCATAAATTTCACTTGATAATTAACTCATTTTTGAGCATCATTGGAATACGGAAATCTTACTAATGACAGTAATACTAGTGCGCCAAAGAAAAGTTCACTGACCTGTTATCAGATGATTAATAATATCCTTCAAGCTAAAGTTTTCGTAGTGTTTTTGTTTTTATTTGTGGATTAAATTGGTTGATTTGAAACTTTCCTTCCTACTTAACGGGCTTAGGGCCGGCAATAATCCTACCTTTGTTGGTGATCGATCTACTAAGTCTAAAAATGTTTTCTACGTTTGATGGAAATGGAAAGACGTTCTAGTTAAGTGTAAGGACGTGGTATACTTTCGACTCTTAGGTATTATTGGCGTAGGTAGTTAAAAATTTGAAATAACTTATTTACACTAATGAAATTGATTAAGCTAACAACGTATTTACAAAATGTACAAATAAATAAATTACCTACCTATGTTACCGGAGGTAAAGTTGCCACGTACTTAGGTAGTACGTACTGGTTTTCCTTCAGCTTAACAACACTAACACATTCGTTTTTAAAGTGTCGAAAACGACAAAATGTAATCCGCACGGCATTATCACCTGGGTGAATGTCTTGTGCCTTGGGGTAGTGGAACGGGTGTTGCAGTTCACGCTTCAGTATGCGCAACACTGGTGTGGTGCATAGCAGCCAGCATGACGCTGTGAAGGGGGTTCCCGATCGGGAAACATTTCCCGACGGACATCTCCACCGCGGACCATCTCCACCAGCTCGACATTTGAATTGAACACTTTGAACCTACGTCTCAACGATGTACCGAGAAGCGGAATTCGCAAAGCGCACGAACGCTGCGGCGATTTCAATTACACTGTTAGTTCCGGGGCAGCGGGGGCGTGGCTTAGGGTGCGCGGGAGACTAAGTACCCGGATCGCCTCACTGTGATTGGAGGATGGGATTGATTACCTACGAATTTATCGAATGATAGATTCTCATCCGCATTTGAATGTGTGTGTACGTGAAAGCGCGGTTATAGGGCTAGTAACAGACGGGCCGCGTTTAAATACGGCTGGTTCACACTTACGGATTTCCGTAAATAAGAAAAAAAAATAAAAAAAATACCTACCCATTTTATTGTTGATTTGGGTCGAGAATCATTAGCATAATGACGTCCTTGAATTTGACTAGGATGCAAATCAACAGCCTGTATAGTGAAAAATAACTTTAATTTCGGAAGTCGGTGTCGTTGGATCTGTATTTTAGTTTTTGCCACCGACTTCCGAAATTAAAGTTATTTTTCATTTATAGTGTTTTTTTTGAAAGTCGGTTTTTTTTTTGTTAAAAAGTTTTTATTTCTCGCTTTTTAGTGGTTTTGTTTATCATGTATCTAAGTTGCAATAGCCTAATATCAACTTGCCCATCGCCTTTTACAAAATATTGCTTTTCTCGATGCAGGGACATTGTTGAGGAGTTCTCCTGGTATTCCACCATCAGCTCTATTTCACCATTCTCATTGTGACGAGCATAAAGTGCTTAGCAACCATATTAAAGTAATCGAATCGCAACCCGTGAAATCATTATTATTGAGTAGTTCTGGTGGCCATCTGTGGTCTTCTTCATCAGTTCCACTTCACCAAATGGTGGTTTCTGAGAGCAAATGCACGAGTTACTATAAAAAATACCCAAACCGCTATAGGTGTGCCTATAATATTTGAGGAGTTCCCTCTATTCCTCATGGATCCCATCATCAGAACTGGATTTTGAAAAAAATGGGACCAATCTGGAGGTATCCTATTGAATAAAAAAATAATTTTCCAAATCGGCTTATAAATGACGGTGTACTGAAGTAACAAACACAAAAAAAAATATAACCGAATTGAAAACCTCCTCCTTTTTTTGAAGTCGGTTAAAAAGAATGAAACAAGAAAGTACCTTCCCGTGGTCGCATGTTACCATAGCATATATTATTATGTATGTACAGCGGCATGCATGCGACCACGGGTAGGTAGGTACTTTTTTGACTTTCTGTTGACAGACTATTTAAATTTGACAATTCAAATGTGCCTATACAAAGTTTAATTGAAATAAACGATTTGAATTTGAGTTTGAGTTTTTGTTTCGTCCTTTTCAATACCTAGTCGGGTTTTAGTTTTTAAAGGAACTTATTTTTTTATTATTAATTGTTTTGGGGCTTATTTCAGTAATATTAATATTTTTGAAATGTGCTAATTAAGCCCTTTCATTTGATACCCAACATGGCATTATATAAAAAAAAATTTTTTAGGTCATTACTTTTTTCCGCTAGAAATCAAAAAATCAAAAGTCATTTATTCAAACTAGCCTGAGAATCAGCACTTTACGAACGTCAAAATTACAAAACACAGTCGGTCCCCGGCACACCCGCCCTACACCACTTCCTAGTGATTTCGCTGGGGAGAAGAAGTGACGCAACAAACTCCCAGCAGCACAGCTGTCTGTTCAGTTGGAAAATACTTGATTGTATACAATACTAGGTACTCGTATGCAAAGTAATTAACATTACAGGACACAAACATTACTTTAAATTATTTGCCATATGTTAGCTAGCCACGCCATTATACCAACAAATACAATAAAATCTATAACGTACTCTACCAAATAATAAATCAAAATTAAAAATGTAAACAGAAACTTACTACCTTTACAGGTATAAAGGCCGTGACAGCTTACATATTTATGCAATGCTGGGTTCTGTTCACATAGCTGTTACTTGAAGTCACAAATGGTAAACTAGGACTTTCAAAGTAAAATAAATAAACAAGTTATTACTAATAACTTTTTATAAAACCATGGTCAGCAAGACAACCAGTTCACCACAAGCAGAGGGAGAGAAGGCGCCACATTCAACTTAATGTGACGTCACATAGTCTATAACCAGCAGACGATCAAGACGTTTCCAACGATACCTCATTTGTCAAATTATGACAAGTAGTTTGGAAGTTGTGACGGAACAGATGAACATACCAGGCCGGTCAAAATCATTTTCTCACCCTCCTTTTTGCTTCGCCGTAGTCGGGTAAAAGTATCGTATTCATTCATTCTTTGCATGTTGAATTTTAGGCAGAATGTATGGCTCAACTTTAATTTTTTCACGACCATATTAAATACTTACCTGCATTCTAGCAAATAAACAATTAGATTAGATTTGGTTAAACGAAAATAAAACATAAGTCTCGTTCTGTTTAAATCAATCGTTTGTGATGTGATGTGATGTGAGATGAAAGAGACCGAACGTCGTTTTTAACCGACTTCCAAAAAGGGGAGGTTATATGTGACTTTATGTGTTTTTTTTATGTATGTTCACCGATTACTCGAAGATGGCTGGACCGATTCCAAAATTTATTTTTTGTTTGAAAAGGTATACTCTCGAGGTGGTCCCATTATTATCAAGTTGGAACCTGATATGAGGATCCCATGGAAATCCAGATCCCAGGGGAACCCTCAAATTTTATTGGGAAACCTGTAGCGATTTGGGTATTTTTTAAAGACTTGAGCATTTGCTCTCGAAAATCATCATTTGGTAAAGTCGAGCTGATGATGAAGACCACAGATGTCCATCGGAACTACTCAATTGATAAATATTTCACGGGTTGCGACATACCCTTTCAAACCCAAATGTCAACATCTTACAAAATATTTCCTTTAGACCTACGCATTTGATATTAATTTCAATTTTATTCCTCACGTGTTTCACCCTTTTTCTCAGGCACGCGTAATTCAAGAACGAAATAATTCTAAAGGATTTCCTTCTTCCCTTTTTCAAAAATCAAAATCAAAATATTTTATTTCACATAAACCTACATGGGCACTTAAGAAACGTCAGAAGCTAGGTGCACGGTTCCAATTGGTTATTTCGTATGGAGAAGAACCAGCAAGAAACGCCACGGTTACTCTTTTTAAAAATATTTGGCTTTTACAATGTTTTCAATTTACAGTAGGTATGGGAGGACAGCGTAGGCCTGTCAACAAGTACCAGGTACTTGATCAAATAAAAAGTGGTCACAGATCTAAAGTTTACAAGGCCTACAAAGTCCTGACATTTACAAAATAAGAATCTATCAAAAGGATAAATAAAAAATAAAATATAAAAACCTACTAAAACCAAGTGATATGCTTCCCATTACAATCACTAATAAGGAGGTGAAAAGTTAGAATTGTTTGTATATAATGTCAAACAATAAAGTGATTATGTCAAAAAAAAGTATGTAAAATAATAAATAAAAAGTAAACATCGTAATTTGAGAGCAGTTAATAGACATTTTGAGGTACGGAATCCTAAGAATACATACAGACGAGCATTGAACGTCCTTCTTCTTTGAAATCGGTAAATACATTCCCTACTCCGGTCTACCTGCGCGGAGTATACCTGCATATATTATTAATATTTGTGCAATGTGGAAATGGAAAGGCTTCGTACAGTGAACGTTGTTTGTGTTGCGCACCGGCAGACGTACTGCGTGGACGCGCAGGTGGCGGACTCGGCGTGCTCGGCGACGGCCTACCTGTGCGGCGCCAAGGGCAACATCGCCACCATCGGCGTGAGCGGCCGCGTGCCGCGAAGCCACTGCTCCGCCGCCGCCGACCCGCAGCACCGCGTGCACTCCATCGCCGAGTGGGCGCTCAGCGACGGCCGAGACGCCGGTTACATACTTGGCTTACTATACAAGCTTACTTTTCGCTTGTATTCCACAGTCATATGAGTTGCTAGTGCACTTGCAGGCATCGTGACGACGACGCGCGTGACGCACGCGTCGCCGGCGGGCACGTACGCGCATACGGCACATCGCGATTGGGAGAGCGACGCGGACATGGCGCGCGACTGTGGACACACGCCAGACGTACAGCACGACATCGCACTGCAGCTCGTGCACTCGCACCCTGGGGATCAGTTCAAGGTATGATACTTGACCACGCACCACTAGAATAATCTATCTATACCTACCTACTGTAAAATAATAAAGCTGAAGAGTTTGTTCGTTTGAACGCGTTAATATCTAGAGCTACCAGTCAGATTTGAAACATTATTTTTGCATTTGATAGTCCAATTCAGGAAGGTTACAACCCTTAGGAGTCGTACAAAATGAAAAAAAGCCAAACAAAACGCTAAGCGGAAACGAAGTAAAGCGGAGGCAGGCGATGCGATGCGACTCGGTGGGTTGGAGGCCGAGGGCGGCCGACGGGGACAGAGTTTTACCGAGAAGAGCCCAACTGTGCATGCCTATGTCTACGAGGTACCATAACGCGCGGCTCAGACCACTTTTTATCCCGATAGTACGTACCCGTGACCGACATTCACACGGGCGAAACCGCGAGCAAAAGCTAGTACCTATCTATGTACACCCCAATTATAAACGCGTGATGTCTGCGAAAGCTAGTACCTATCTATGTACACCACAATTATAAACGCGTGATGTCTCCAAAAGCTAGTACCTATCTATGTACACCACAATTATAAACGCGTGATGTCTCCAAAAGCTAGTACCTATCTATGTACACCACAATTATAAACGCGTGATGTCTCCAAAAGCTAGTACCTATCTATGTACACCCCAATTATAAACGCGTGATGTCTCCAAAAGCTAGTACCTCTATGTACACCACAATTATAAACGCGTGATGTCTCCAAAGCTAGTAACTATCTATGTACACCACAATTATAAACGCGTGATGTCTCCAAAGCTAGTACCTATCTATGTACACCACAATTATAAACGCGTGATGTCTCCAAAGCTAGTACCTATCTATGTACACCACAATTATAAACGCGTGATGTCTCCAAAGCTAGTACCTATCTATGTACACCACAATTATAAACGCGTGATGTCTCCAAAGCTAGTACCTATCTATGTACACCACAATTATAAACGCGTGATGTCTCCAAAGCTAGTACCTATCTATGTACACCCCAATTATAAACGCGTGATGTCTCCAAAAGCTAGTACCTATCTATGTACACCACAATTATAAACGCGTGATATCTCCAAAAGCTATATAGTACCTACCTATGTACACCACAATTATAAACGCGTCATGTCTCTGTTCGGAGCTACGAACGCGAGGGTAGAAGAATAGCTTATATACTTTTTGGTACATCAAATGATCCACCATTTTATGTTATTAACACATTGAATATTTAAAATATTGCGTTGTCACAGGAACTTAAGCTTGATCAATTATTGAGAAAGTAAATCTCTAAAATCGAAATAATTATAATATAGGATACTAATGATTGTTTTATTTAGGTGATTCTAGGAGGTGGGCGCCGAGAGTTTTTGCCAAATTCTACTATTGACGAAGAAGGTTCAAGAGGCAAAAGATTAGATGGAAGGAATCTGATCGAAGAGTGGCAAGAGAACAAAAAGTACCGAAACGTTAGCTACCAGTACGTGTGGAACCGGGAGCAGCTGATGGACGCCGCGGCAGAACTGCCCGAATATTTGCTGGGACTATTTGAGAGCAACCATATGCAGTACCACATGCAAGCGAACGCTGATACCGAACCGACATTAGCGGAACTCACCGAGGTAGCTATTCGCTCCCTGAGCCGCAATCAAAAGGGGTTTTTCCTATTCGTGGAGGGAGGACGCATCGACCACGCACACCACGAAAACCTGGTGCAGATGTCGCTGGACGAGGCCATCCAGCTGAGTGAGGCGGTGGCGCGTGCGGCCGCGCTGCTGAGCGAGCAGGACTCGCTGCTGCTGGTGACGTCAGACCACGCGCACGTCATGAGCATCAGCGGCTACTCGCAGCGCGGCCGTGACATCATCGGGCCGTCCAACGACCACGGCGCCGACGGCTTGCCCTATATGACGCTCTCGTACGCCAACGGACCCGGCTACCGGCCGCACCGGGAGGACCTCACTCAGTACGATTACCGTAAGTAATACACATATCTGGTAAGGTATGGTAGTCAGTGTGATTCTTTCTTCAAATGTCTAATCTCATTTTCAGACGACGTGAACTTTGCGTTTCCTTCGCGAGTACCGCTGGAGTCAGAGACGCACGGCGGCGACGACGTGGCGGTGTTCGCGCGCGGGCCGCACCACTCCATGTTCACGGGGCTGTACGAGCAGAGCCAGCTGCCGCACCTCATGGCGTACGCCGCCTGCATCGGGCCCGGCCGACACGCCTGCCAACACTAATGTAATAAATGATTTATATCAATAAATAATTATCTTACTACGTATTTTATATTTTCTTTTAATTAGGGTTCACCTCGACGATCGACATGATTAAATAATACCTATGTATCTGTAATATCAATGGTTGAAGTAATAATTTTTGTATTAATAAACGTGATTGTAAAACAAATAAACTTTTTATTTAAAATCTAACCTGTATAATGCAAAATAATGATGACTGTTCTTGCCGAAAAGTTCTCTAGAATTAATGTATATAATGTATAGTATACATTAAATTGAAATACTGCCTTGACTAAAGTCCTTCAATGTTTTTGAATGGCTGAGGGTTGAACTGCTGAATGAGTATAGAATAATTAATACTATACATATACATTGGTGACGGTTACCTAAAATAAGTTTACTGAATGTTTCTTGTCTGTTCTCATGTAAGTGGCTTTTTTGTCTTTTATGAGAATAAATGATTTTAAACCTAAATACCTAATTTAGAGGGCGGCAAAATTGTGTTCCGCCCCGGGCAGCCGATACCCACGCTACGCCATTGCATCTTGTGTTTGTTAACTTGAACACAGGAATGACAGGTATAACCATCAGAGTTGAAAACCAACTCGAGGATGATCTTCATGACTGGAAAACTTCAGAGTTTTTAATTCTAGCTGTGTACTACATAGACATCATAATAAAACCCTTTTTTACAAAATAAACTACTGACTACTAAAAACGACACTACAAAGTGAAAAAATACTTTAATTTCGGAAGACGGTAGCAAACAACGAAAATGCGAACCCAACAACACCGACTTCCGAAATTAGAAATACAGAGTTATTTTTCACTTTTTAGTGTTTTTTTTGGAAGTAGGTTGTCTTTTTTTGTAAAAAGGTTTTTGTTTTTCACTTTTAAGTTGTACTTACGCTACAGAAATTCGTGTAAGTAACACTACTTGCTATGTACAGTATGCTTCAATACTGCTTAGGCGCGCTATGGTTGAAATTTCTGTGAACATGCTTCGCGCCGTCCCCGCGCCCGCGCCGCAGGCCCGTATTTACATCTGTGTGTGTACACTTGCTAACGTCAAACGAAACAAAACATATCGTCATCGCTTTTTCACACGCGCGGCGTAATTACGTATGACCTTGGTTGGTTCATACCACTGCTAAAATTCACAACTTCATAACAATTACTGCTAGCGGATAACGTAGCGTATAGGAGTAGTAAACACGCAGGCCTGGGTTCGAATCTCGAGATGGAACTTTGATTTATCTTTTCAACAATAATCTTATCTTTTTTATTATTCGATAAATTAATACACGAGAATAATAATGTAATATTTGTTTTATTTGTATTATTATATTGTTATTGAAATATGCGGGGTAAAAATAAAAAAAAAATTAAGTGTTTTCAAAAATTTTATTCGTTATAATTTGATAAATAAACTTTTAAAACAGTTTCTTTTCTCATAAAGAACAATTTGCCTTGAACCTGCTTTACTTCAATAGTAAAGCAGGTAATCAGTGAGCTACGACCATTAGACTTAAAATATTGTAACTATCTTAGTAATAAAATAATATTGTGCTTTAATTGCGGATATAGCTTAAGTATCATCATTTCAGCCGATAGACGTCCACTGCTGGACATAGGCCTCCCCCAATTTTGGGGGGGCTTTGCCATAATCGCCACGCTTGGTAATTAAGTATTCATTAAGTAGGCTTAAGTATTCATTTTCAAAATTCATTTTGAAAAAAAGATTGAAACTATAAACCTCAAAATAATCCTTATTACGGATATGACACAATAATATTTTAATATTACTAAAATCAATTTGTAATTTATAACTTAATACGTTGTATAACCCCCATTATTATCCATGCTATCAAGTAAACGCTGGCGTATGGATCCTGTAATGTTTAAACATATATCTTCATATTTCCTTGCAATGCAACTTCATCTGATAACCAGTCACGCGGCCATAACCACGAGCAGGTATTGAGGAAAATGTTACACGCGCTCGTAGACCAAGATCGGCCATTGAAAAAACTGCGACAGCAAGCATTTTCCACACCGCAGTATTTTATTTTTAGTAATTTTGTCTATGGGAGTATTGCTCACGTTCCAGGTTCTTTAGTCGAGTGGTTAGATGAAGTACATTTGTGCCAAAGGCCGTGTGGTTATATCGGCATTACAAAATAAGTTATCTGTAGTTGAAAATCTTTAAATAAACAAATGAGACGGCGATGACGCATGCGTAATTTGATACTCGCGTGATGTTATTGTTATTGTATATCAAAACTTTGGAACCACAATGGTATGTATTATATGTCATTCGATTCAGTATGAATGGGGCTATTTTTTAGGTAAATAAAAAAATATGGTCATCGCTTTCGATTTTGAAATAATATTATTTTAATTTTTAATTGTCGTAATGTAAACAAACATTAAAAATAAACAATTATTAAAAAAAATCAAAGTCTCTTAAAGTTACGGAACAAGTTTTGTTATCTACACTTGTCTATCCACTTGAAGAAACAGCCATTAGTTTAACAGCGGTCCATAGAATTTTTTTCTGTACGAGTCGTGTATAAGTGGCGAGGGCGCTCCGCGGCGCGTCGAAAAAATGTGCTAAAAACATACTTGCGTATAGGAAGGCGTTACCGCGGGGTACTTGCGCGTGAGTGGGTAGGTAACTGGTTGGTTAAAACCACTTGTTTCTTATTCACTGACTGTACTCTTCCTTATATCTTTTGACCCTCCGACTCACAGTAGGTAATTTCTCTAAAACAAAAAAGGAATATTGTAAGGCTACTAGCAAAATTATAAAATATTAAGTAGATACTTACTTATTACTTTTTTAAACAAAATTATTTTGAAAATAGTTCAAATGTTACAAAATGATTATATTATAATTTATACATAATGCTATATTCATCATTCCAAAAGTAAATAAATAAACTCTTGGAAATATTATTTTTTCCTTCTATTTAGACCCTATGGTAAATATAAAACGTTTAATAAAATAACTACAAGGATCAGCAGTTAAACTTTAATTAGCTAAATGTTAGATAAAATAATTAAATCATAATACTCACAGTCAGTCCGGTTTCATCAATTATTTGTGATATAATATTAAGTCCACTTTTACGCTGCGCGATAATATCCGCTTTCATCTCAAAGCTTACATTTCAAAATGAACTATTACACTGCTATTATAATAGATTAAACACACGTCACTAACCCACAATATCAAAAACCAACCAAGAACGAACAACATTCTATTAGACGCGGTGAATGAGCCGTAAGTTACCTGCATCTGTCTACCATACCTAATTTATTTATTTAGATTTCTGTGGGTATACTCATAAAGTTTTACGAATTATGTGAACAAGACGAACATGACACGGAACTATATTCAAAAGCGTGATTATTCGAGTAATATGCGGGTGTGTGTGTCAAATTACTCATTAAAAGAAGGTCGTAAGTCAAACTAAACGTTAAGCAATTAGTTTTGAAGTTGCCTATGGACTTTTGGCGTAGATAGTACAGACGCCAGCACATCAAGCTACCCGAAACTGTCAAATTTTCCCAATCAACTTTGAACCTTATGCTTTAGCGATAAAGTTGAAAATATGTTAAAGAAATTTGACACATTGTAGTAGCTTGATGTGCTAGCGTCTGTACTTCCCAATCAACTTTGAACCTTCTGCTGTGTACTAACCAGATGGACATCATATGGGTCCGAAATTTTTAATTTATTAGGTACCATATATTTTTATTTTATTTTTATACTTATTATTGTTTTGATTATTAGTTTTTTTAATTTGATTTTAATTTATTCGAGTTATTTTGATTTATTTTAAGTTAATTTCGTTTGTTTATATTAGTTTGATTTATATTGATTTCATTTTACCTATTTGATTTGATGTGCTCTAATTTGGATTTAATTTAATTTAATTTATTTAAGCATTATGTATTCTATGAATTTATATCGTGTGATAATGGGTGTTCTTTGCCTGAAATAAATGAATTTATTATTTAGCGATAAAGTTGAAAATCTATTAAAGAATTTTGACAGATTGTAGCAGGTTGATGTGCTGGCAAAAACTACCCAAGCAAACTTAATAAAATTTATATGGAACCAGCCCTAAAACATACCCTATCCATTAAAAAATAATTATTGAAATCGATTTACAATTGCCGCTGATATCGCGTAACATGCATACAAAAAAAAATACAGTCTAATCGAGAATCTCCTCCTTTTTGAAGTCGGTTAATTATGTAAAGATACGGCACTTATAGCCCCAATGCGTCCCATGAGAATTCCACTAAACCACCACTGAAAAGTCATAGGAAAGCAAACGACGCAATTTCGTTTACTTTATTTTTACCAGAATCCAAACTACTGAACCGATTTTGATTACATTTCTATGAGACATATCTGAAAGTAACCTTTCAAACAAATTTTGTTCAAATTTTGCATAGATTTTTCCTACAAGTCCAGTCAGTCTATAGGGTATACATTATCACGCTAGTTGCTATGGGGGATTAGCAATATTGTAATTTTGTTGCATCCTTCTACGAGTATAGCTTACCTCAAATTGTAAAAAAAACGAGCCAACGGGTTAGAACATTGCAGATAGTTACAGATTTAACCTTCATCATTTAAATAATAAGTTATAGAACATCTAAAGGCTTGCTAATGTCTCGTTGTCAAAAATTATTATTCATAAACGCATTTTAGCACTAAAACGTTCTCTAAACCTACTATAAAGTTATGAAACCCAGAACCCTACTATAACAGTACTATAAGGAAAAAAAATGGCCGATTCTACACCAGCTGATAGAAAATGACGTTTGACCTACAAATGTAACATGTGCAGTTGTACCTACTTATGTTGCACTTCTGTTTAACCAATTGAGTTTATTATTATATACCTACAATGCAAAATAGAAGCGAGGAAAAATATAACGAAGCACATAAATGATTGCAACAAGAATTACTGTGGGACGCTGCTGCTTTGGGCTGTGGAAACAACGCTTTTCAATGTCTTTTACATGGCATACATGCAAACTAGGAAATGTGAAAACAACCATAGTGGCTAGAGCAGTACTTTACAATATTGCAGTTGACCATGGAGACATGCAGTTAGAGGATAGCAATATCAATGAATATCATACAAAGTCAGCCCAAGAAGTTGCAAGGGGAAATGCAAATGCTATTTTACAAACTTTTCAGGAAACATTCCGCCGAGATAGCCTCACTTTACCAGGTTAGAGGTACATCTTCCCACTTGTGTCCGGAGACGGTTCAGGGACTTCTGTGTGGATCACGGAAGTTTACACCCTGCAGGGAGATGCTCCAGTAGGATGCGGCAGTAGGGAGTGGTAGTGAAGCTATGTAGCAAACCATGCTCCTCCTCCTATCCTAACCTATGCGTCCCTAAACAGGCAGTCAAAGTGACCTCTGCGCTGCCACTGACGACGTTGTGGAAGTGGCAAAGTTTTGGGCCAACAAGATCTGAAATACTGTCGTCCCCGCGACACGAAGAAGATAAGGAGGAGACATTTTAGCGAGTAGTGCATTAATAAAAAGCTTTTAAACAGATATCAGTTTAATTGATTTATTTTTACCGACTTCACAAAAAGGAGGAGGTACTATGTTCGGATGTTTGTATGTTTTTTTTTTTTTTTTTTTTTTTGTATGTTTGTTCATCGATTACTCCGCCAATTGTCGACGGATTTTCAAAATTCTTTTTTTGTTCGAAAGTAGATAGTTCTGAAGTGGTCCCATTGTCACCAAGTTAGGATCTGATGATGGGATCTTAGAGAAATCGAGAGCAACCCTCAAATTTTATAGGCTCACTTATTGTTTTTCGCATATTTTATGAAGTATCTTGTGTATTTGCGTACGGTTGTCACCATCTCAGGTAGCTGGGCTGATGATGGAAGGTTCAACTCCTTAACAGTAAGAAGTTACTCAAACAGGCAAGGACTGTTTTAGTAAATTGTTTTGATGTTTGATAGGGCATTTGCCACATTTGGTCTCATGATCATCAAGTTATGACCTGATGCTGCAGTCAGGATAGTATGCAGAGTACCTAACTCCTCGACAACTAACAGCAGATATATCGTGTTTAGGCTCATTGAAAAGGGCTCGATGTGTGGATAAACGTAGGTACTGTTAATGAGAAACACCGAAGTACATAGAGACCTGATGCTGAAGCCAGTCGAGCATCAGAAAAACTACAAACCTTGAAATTACAGCACCGTAGTCGTGTTTGGGCTCATTTTAAACAGAACTAAATTTTAAGTTCAATGCAATGTTGACATAAGTCTGGCCTGATGCTGCAGCCAGGATTATCAGCATCTAGTCTAAAAACTAATAAATACTTTTTAAAGTGAAATACTTTTGCGAGTTTTTCTTCTGTATAATTATCCTAACAAAGGTTGCCGGTAGTGGCTAGATGAGAGAAGCGGAAGATCGCGAACGTTGGCGCAAACTTCGGGAGGTCTACGTCCAGCAGTGAACTGCAATTGGCTGATGATGATTTATAAAAGCCTCAATCGTTGCATTTCACGCAATGCCTTTTCGTCATGTGGTCTATTTAGCAATTTGGTAGGTTCCAAGTCGCATAATACAATGTCATACAGCGTCATTACACGACTAAGCGTAACATAAACTTGGCCCTTAGCAAAATTTTTCTTGCCTAAGTCTATTATTAAAGTAACTTGAGCATTTGCTCTCGGAAATTATGATTTGGTAAAGTGGAGCTGATGATGAAGACCACAAATGGCACTACTCAATGACAAATATTTCACGGGTTGCGATTCGATTACTTTAATATGGCTGCTAAGCAATTTATGCTCATTACAATGCGTATGGTGAAGTGGAGCTGATGGTGACTTCTCAATCAGCTCCAGTTCTCCTGGTTCTTACTAGGAGAACTCCTCAACAATTAACGTCCATGCATCGGGAAAATCAATATTTTGTAAAAGGTGATAAGCAGTTCACATTAGGCTATTATAACTTAGATAAATTACAAACTGACCCGCTAAAAAGTGAAAAATAAAAACGTTTTTAAAAAAAAAACAACCGACTTCCAAAAACACTATAAATAAAGAGAAAAATAACTTTAATTTCGGAAGTCGGTGGCAAAAACTAAAATAATAATCCAAAGACACCGACTTCCGAAATTAAAGTTATTTTTCTCTTTATTTATAGTGTTTTTGGAAGTCGGTTGTTATAATAAGTACTCTAAACTTTAATTCGGCTTCTAGAACTTGTGCTAGCAGAACAACATTTTTAAAATGTTTCTTTTGATTTGCCATCTATGCCACCTCTTCTGTAGGCCGTTTCAGTTTCTGCTATTTGTAGTGAAGCACAATCCTTCCTACTGTCCTGATATACAAAATGAATGTTACAATCGTCATCAAACGAAGTTCTTGACATTCTTACTCAGGAACTTTGTAAATTATAAGTAAATTGGATAGGCACCTAATTCGTAAATGCAAAACCATGCCGCCTTTTTCGCGTTGGTGTCAGTCAGTATGCGTTTTTATTTTCTATCTTCTTCTTAGTGTGCCCAGAATTCGGCTACTTGTTTGGCGCCATCACCAGCTTCCACATTCATTTTCTATTATGAAAACCCTGTCCCTGAGACCAATTCTTCTAAAAGATCTAAGGAAAAGCAAAAGCAAGCATAAGTATAAGAAATTTAAGAATGTTTACAAAACAAAACTTACTTTGAACATAACTGCTTTGAACACATTTTAGTTGAAGGTAACAGTACACACCTCATCGTCCTCCAACCAAAACGAGTATTCACTTCTTTGCCCTTTCTTGGAACTAGTCTACGGTCTTAATTCCATTTCTTTTAAATACAAAAATATATTCAAAGGTTTTCGCTCGCCTGAGAATAAAATAACAATATCAAATTCATTGACTTAAAAACCATGGTTACCATGGTAACGCGGCAAAACTGTCGAAACTGTAGACAATAAATTAGTTTTCAGTACGTCATAATGTCTATGGTCACAATTATTCGGTGCGTAGGCAGATATTCTCGTTTGACAACTCAATGTGTTGGCCAATGAGGGATTTTCTATATCTTTTTTTTTTAACGCTTCTCTAGTCGCTGGATAGATGGCGCTGAACTTGGTAAGTTACTGCAAGAAACGGAAGTCACATAATTTTTTTATTAATTCACTTGGATGTAATTTTGAGATCGTAAAACGAAAGCAAACGAAACTGTCATTCAACGAGCGTATATGACGTGACGCAATGTTTTTTTTTCCAAGCGTTATGACTTTGGCATCTAGTAAAGTAGTCAGTTCAACGCCATCTTCAGGGTTCTTGGAAACTATGTTTTTTTTTAATACTGAAAAGAAAAACCTCTCATTTGTTGGATGACTTCAATAAAATGACAACATTTATATTTATATTGAAGTTATAGGACACTCTATCTACAGAAGGTTTATGAAGCGTTTATGAATACAAAATTTTATCGAACGTTTTAAAGGCTTATCGAGCATTTTAACTAATGAACGTTTTAAACCTTCTATAAGCTTTTTTTATGAATAAGACCGTAAATCGTTAGAGCGTGACCTAAACACTAATATTTACAAAATTAAGAAAAACGAAAATTTTATCAGCCTAGGGTAACTTAGGAACAGTACGTCAAATTGAGCATAATGGCTGGTCCTTACTCGTTATATCGTCACTCGCATAACTAAAAGTCCTACCACATTTTTAGCTGATTTAAGTTAGGACAACTACATTTTTCTATTTGTGATTCTATTTGTGACATTTTGAGATCTCATATAGAGCCAAGCTTCTAAATCTTGACAGTGCCAGCCATACGGTCTCGTCTTGGCAACATTTTACATGAAAATATTTTTGGTGGGATTAAATATAGATAAATTCTAAGTAGGTACCTACTGGTCAGTTGCATCCGATTAGGGGTGATGCCCTATCTCCCCAAGTTCCGAGTTCCCCAAAATGATTTTTCATACATTCATTCCCAACGTCCCCAAAATATAAAACTAAACTATTTGTAAATTGTAAAGTTCATACTTGACCAATCCTCGTACTAACGTGTCCAAAAGTGTAAGAATACAATCAGTATAGGTAGGTACCCAGTTAAAAATTAACCTTATTTGTGCTAGGTATGTATTTCGAGATATCTCCAAGGTGTGTTAGGAATGTATCCAGGTTGTTCTAAGGAAAAATGTAGGTAGTGGAAGGGAATAAATTAGCCTATGTTGGAGGTGTAGTATAAGTATGCATCCGATAAGAAACTTTTTAGATCAGGAAAATTGTAAGTAAACACATCATATGGACTTTTCATTTATTATTCACATTTTTATTGTAAAATTAAAAAATAACAATAATAGGTATAGCAGTGCCTCCAGTTATGATAACAATCACAGCACAATACAATATCACAATATCTCTATTGATGAGCGCCTATTTGGTAATTAAGTACAGAACAACGCATAATGTTAATAATTATGCGTAAATTACAAAAGATTAAGCTTTTTACCCGACTGCGCGACGCAAAGGAGTGGTAATGTGTTCATCAGCCTATGTATGTATGTATGTATGTATGTATGTATGTATGTATGTATGTATGTTTATATGTTCCTTTGAAGCACTATACAGACCAAACGCCTGGGCCGATTTTTATGATTCACACGTTAATCGATTCCTCTTAGTCCGGCGAGTGTCACTAAAGACATGACGTTAGTGAAAATTCAATATAGCGACTACTGGACGCCATATTAAATATTTTTTTAAATTTTTTTTTTCAAAACCTATCGAGTGGGGTATCAAAATAAAGGGTTTTAAAAGGTGATTACAAAAATATATACAACATATATACTTAAAAGCAATTCGAAGGGAAAAATCACCTACCAAGAACTAAATTGTCTGCGAAATCTTTCAAATTTGTAAACTAAAAAGCTGGAAATAAAAAAAGTTATTTAATAAAATAAAAAAACCCGACTGTGGTAAAAAACTTAAGTTAAAAGAAACTGAAAAGCTAAAAACAAGCCCATTTTAAATTAAATAAAAGTTGCAAGCAGGCGGGACCCATTTGAATTTGAAAATACAATAAAAATGATGTGGGTCCCGCCTGCTTCCAACTTTTACTTAATTTAAAATGGGCTTGTTTTTAGCTTTTCAGTTTCTTTTAACTTAAGTTTTTTACCACAGTCGGTTTTTTTTATTTTATTAAATAACTTTTTACCCTATTGGTTTTCTCAAATAATAACACATACCATTACACAATACGTTCTACGTAGGCATTGATTCAGCGACGTACCATTCACAATTTTGGTCAAGACAGAATTGGACAACTTTTAGTTAATAATAAAAGCTTTGAGGAACTTAAAATTTGGGGAGATAGGGCATCCACCGATTAGATAGGGCATCCCCCCGATTAGATAGGGCATCTCCCCGATTAGATAGGGCATCTCCCCGATTAGATAGGCCATCCCCCCGATTAGATAGTAGACCGGAAGCAGACCCCTAAATAATTGGGAAAAGGCTAGGCAGATTGATTGATACAAAAATATTTAGTTTTATATTTTTCATAATTTTAAGACTTTCTGGCGGCTTCGAGTGCAAATCTGAGTGTGAGTGTGAAAATCTGAGACTGAGACTGAGTGAGTCTGAATCTGCGAACCGTGTTTGTCACGATTTATGCGAAACTGTTTCAGATTACTTTTCAATGACCAATAAGTTTTTAACCCCCGACGCAAAAATTTAAAATTTAAAAAACCCCCGACACAAAAAAATAATAAAATTAAGTAAATGTAAGTAATTGGAAAAGGATCAAATAATTAAAAAACCCCCAACTTAAAGAATCTAGGTAACGAGACTAAAACAGATAAATTCATATGGCAGTCGGGGGACCTCTTAGCATAGAAGGTGTTCCACATATCGGTCCCGCGACTTCCATATGAATTTATCTGTTTTAGTCTCGTTACCTAGATTCTTTAAGTTGGGGGTTTTTAAATTATTTGATCCTTTTCCAATTACTTACATTTACTTAATTTTATTATTTTTTTTGTGTCGGGGGTTTTTTAAATTTTAAATTTAATTTTTTATTTCGTGCTTTTTGTAGGGACTCCTTAATTTTTGTATTTTTTTATTTTTATTTTCTTGCGTTTTAAGATTCACGTAGATTGGTGTTTAATCAGGTTTTTATCCGTCAAAAAATAATTACCTATTAATTTATAGTTGAAGAATAATTTTTAAGACTAAACAGACTTTTTTGTTTTATTAAGTATAGGTATCCTTTTTTCTAATTCTTCCTTTAGTTATTCAACTTTCGTACAAGTATTTCATAGCTATTAGATATCTTAGGTATTTCAGATCTAGTTTATAAAATGGGACTGCGACACTATCTGATGCAGAAATACCTACGCTTTTTAAGTAGGATAATTCCGTTCGTAATAAAAATAGTCAAACTCAGAGGTCGTAGGTACCAGTCATCACTCCACTTTCCTCATTGATCGGACAAACAAATATTTTCAGGTTTTTAGTTTTCATTTCGTTAATTAATATTCCTCATTCCCTGTCAATATAGTGTACATTATTCTACTTGTCAAGCCCTTGCATTTGATACCTACATATATTGAAGGAGTTGTGAAAAAAATATATAATTCGCCATTTTGTGGTGGCGGCCATCTTGGATTTGAAATTTGCAATAGCGTATAGTATTCTACTAGTCAAGCCCTTTCATTTGATACCCATATTGAGGGAGTTGTGAAAAAAAAATGTAATTCGCCACTTTGTGGTGGCGGCCATCTTGGATTTGAAATTTATCATAGTGTATAGTATTCTAATATTCAAGCCCTTTCATTTGATACCCATATTGAGGGAGTTGTGAAAAAATATGTAATCCGCCATTTTGTGGCGGCGGCCATCTTGGACCGATTTTCATCAAACATAGCTAAGAACACTCCCGACTAATTCACATTTCAAACAAAAAAAACAAAATCAATATCGGTTCATCCGTTTGGGAGCTACGATGCCACAGACAGACACACACACACACACACACAGACACGTCAAACTTATAACACCCCGTCGTTTTTGCGTCGGGGGTTAGAAAAATTTAAAAACCCCCGACACAAAAAAATAATAAAATTAAATGTAAATAATTGGAAAAGGATCAAATAATTTAAAAACCCCCAACTTAAAGAATCTAGGTAACGAGACTAAAACAGATAAATTCATATGGAAGTCGGGGAACCGTTAAGAGGTCCCCCGACTGCCATATGAGTTTATCTGTTCTTTAAGTTGGGGGTTTTTAAATTATTTGATCCTTTTCAAATTATTTCCATTTAATTTTATTTTTTTTTTGTGTCGGGGGTTTTTAAAATTTTTAATTTAATTTTTTATTTCACGCTTTTTGTAGGGACTCCTTAATTTTTGTATTTCATTTTTTTATTTTCATGCGTCTTAAGATTCAGGTAATTTGGTGTTTAATCAAGTTTTTTATCCGTCAAAAAATAATTATTAATTTATAATTGAAGAATAATTTTTAAGACTAAACAGATTTTTTTGTTTTATTATATCCTTTTCTAGTTCTTCCTTTAGTTATTCAACTTTCGTACAAGTATTTCATAGCTATTAGATATCTTAGGTATTTCAGATGTAGTTTATAAAATGGGACTGCGACACTATCTGATGTAGAAATATATAACCTACGCTTTTTAAGTATGATAATTCCATTCGTAATAAAAATAGTCAAACTCAGTGGTTGTAGGTACCAGTCATCACTCCACTTTCCTCATCATTCTAGAGCATTGATCAGGCTAAAAAATATTTTTAAGTTTTTAGTTTTCATTTCGTTAGTTAATATTCCTCATTCCCTTTCAATATAGTGTACATTATTCTACTTGTCAAGCCCTTGCATTTGATACCTATATTGAAGAAGTTGTGAAAAAAAATATAATTCGCCATTTTGTGGTGGCGGCCATCTTGGATTTGAAATTTGATATAGCGTATAGTATTCTACTGTCAAGCTCTTTCATTTGATACCCATATTAAGGGAGTTGTGAAAAAATATGTAATCCGCCATTTTGTCATGCTTGGAGGTCCGTATCTCACCGGACATTGCAGTCATTGCGATTTACCGATCCCCTTCAACCGCAAACGCTGACGAATTTATTCTTTCCTTAAATAATCATCTCACCACCCTTGCATCAATTAAAAATGTAATCGTCACTGGTGACATTAATATTAATTTGATTATAAATCAGGGCGAGCAATCACATGAACGCGCGAATCGACTTAATTATCTCAACATGCTAGCTATGCATGGGCATCTCCCTGGTCACTCGCTACCCACGAGAGATAAAAATTGTCTAGACCACTTCGATGGCAGCAAAGTAGAAACGGACATCTACAAAATCGCAACTTTACAGGAGAGCAGATTTAGTTTAAAAGAGTGGTTATTTTGAAAGTTATGGACCGATTAACCTGAAATTTTCTATGATCCTTTAAAATAACCTTCTTTATGAATTGTGTAATAGGTTTTATCGCTATATCGTTGTTTTACTAAAATAATGCAGATGTCTTTTTCTACTCTGAAAAAACTTTGACGTAGAAGAGTCTGCCAGATAACCGTTTATACGTTGTAATAAAAAAGTGCCCATTTCATTTAAAATATATAATAAAGTAAGATAATAATCTCCTGTAATACATTTAAGGATATTTAAAGAACATCTTCTAAGCAACATACAAACAGTATTATACTTTCTTTGACCAAATTTTGTAGATGTCTGTATTTACTTTGCATTTAACATTTTATACATTATCAATAAATGAGTTAACTACAACTAAACTTCATCTATTACTATCGGTTGAACTCATTTATTTAGTTACCAAATCACGTAAAATATTTTTTTTTAAGTAAAAAAGCAATATAATACTATGATTTATTTATTATCAAAGGTATCAAAGGTAAATATCAAACTGAAATAAAATAAAAAAGAAAAACAGAACAATATTTTAAACTTAGCAATATTAACACTATTTATTTTTACTTATAGTAGGAAAAACGAGATCAAAACGTTAACGATTAGGTACGAAAAACTAACTCATTCATCGAATTCAGCGCCATCAACAGCTTCTGATTCTTCTATGGCACTGCTATGCTTAATGTTTTTATAAAAATCATGGTATCTTGGTGACTGCTATGCTTAATGTTTTTATAAAAATCATGGTATCTTGGTAACTTTAAATTTTGTTGACACAAAGACATTAAGTCCTTGTATTTTGCTGTAGTAATGGGTAAAATTTCACCATAAACTTTTCCATGTTGTTGTGTATTATTATTGACTTGCAAAACTCTTCTGCTTGTCTTCTTTGAACTGTCAATACACATAGGCAAACTCTCATTCAAATCGTATTTATAAAATATTTTGTCAGGTTGATCGTGTTCCACCACTATTTCACGCACTTGATTCCATTTTACTGACTGATGTCTTTGTTGACGTTTCATTCATCTGTCAAAGCTCCGAAGTAAAGGCGGACAAATTCAAATGTCCGTTTCTACTGCGATATTTTTTAAAAATCCAGTGTAGATGTCTTCATTTACGTGTCAAATTTTCTTTATTATTTTGAATTTTGAAAAAAATTTAATACATACTTGTAGATAGGATTAATATAAGCTCATTTTTGTAAAAAAAGGATTTTCGAAAAAATGTAGATGTTCGTTTCTACTTTGCTGCCATCGACTTCATCATAAAGCTAAAACCTGCTCAAAACCGCGGTCACGCAACTATCACAGATCACTTAATGACTTTCCTAAAAATCACGAGCCATACACACATAATAAAACCTACTAAAATAAAATCAGATTTTAACTTAGAGAAGGGACTCGCCCTTTTAAAAGATAGACAGACAGACCTGGCAGCCCTTCTAAATCTAATTAACCCTAAACTAATCGAAATCCTTCAAAACTGTATCACACTTAGTACTATCACTAGGATGATCCCGGTTAAAAATAGAACCCTTAAACCGTGGATGACATTCGGTTTACTACGCTGTATTCACAACCGAAATAACATGCAACGGAGACTGAGACTCGACCCGTACAACGAGATACTAAAAATTAACTACAAAAGATACCGAAATTACTGTAACTGCATCATCAAAAAACAAAAGCGTAAATATGATAGAGACCAACTTGCTAAATCACACAAAAATCCTAAAAAAACATGGGATATTATTAACAACATTACACAGCGAAAGCCCAAAAAAACAAGTAACTTGGATCTCCTAGAACTATCCTATAGCCCACAGAACTCTATTAATAAGGTGAACAGCTTTTTCTCTAACATAGGAAAGCTTCTTGCGGATAACATCACAACACTTCCGTCTGCCACACAGACACTCAAAAATAGCGACACAAACCCATCCCTAGCTGATTATACACAGACCTCTTCGTTTGCATTAATTGACACAGACCCTGGCGAAGTTCATGCTACACTAATGGGCTTAAAACTAGACAGCGCCCCTGGCTGGGACAATATCCCCGTTAAATTTTTAAAAGCTGCACATGAACATATAGTCCCAATCCTAAGCCACTTGACAAACCTATGCTTTGAGTTGGGACTTTTCCCGGATGCCTTGAAAGTAGCCGTAATAACGCCTGTGTATAAGTGTGGAGACAGGTCAGACCCATCAAACTATAGGCCAATTTCAGTACTGCCATCTATCTCGAAAATCCTAGAAAGACTCATAAACTCACGCTTAATTAAATACCTCTCTAAGCATAACATTCTATCTCCGTCTCAGTTTGGTTTTCGACAGGGTAGATCTACTGAGGATGCAGTACTGTCACTGACATCTACCATAGCTGACAATGTGGATAAAGGAAGCAAATGTCTGGCGGTTTTCCTGGACCTCAAAAAGGCCTTCAACACTGTATCTGTCCCCATACTCCTGAACAGACTCGAAAACATCGGCATAAGGGGGCCCCCTCTCGAGCTATTCAAGTCCTACCTGAATAACCGCAAACAAACTGTGAAAATAGGGGACCTTACTAGCTCAGTAGAAACAATTTCGTACGGCGTCGGACAGGGGAGTGTACTCGGTCCGACACTGTTCCTTATTTATATTAATTACCTGTGCAATATGAGTATTGACGGGGGTCGCATTTTCTCATATGCGGATGATACCGCCATAGTCTTTGCTAATAAGACTTGGTCAAAAGTTAGGAGTTCAGCTGAAACAGGCCTTTCAAAGATTGCAAATTGGCTCAATCGCAACCTCCTCACGCTAAATGCCTCCAAGTCCAACTACATTTGCTTCACCAAGTATGCACACACCCAACCTCCACCCGATTTCCTAATTAAGATCCACTGCTGTGCCAACCCCCGAATTCCTGATTGCTCTTGTACACAGATTGATAAGTTACAATATACTAAATACCTGGGCATCATGATTGACCAGCGTCTGTCCTGGCACATGCATACTGAACTGATCATGAAAAGGGTTAGGAAACTAATTTGGACTTTTAAAACACTGCGACATGTTGCCTCAAAGAATCTTCTGCAGAAAGTCTACGTATCACTAGCCCAATCGGTTCTTACGTACTGTTTGCCATGCTGGGGTGGGACAACAAAAATGAAATTTCTGGAACTTGAGAGGGCGCAGCGTTCTCTCCTCAAGGTTATGCTCTTTAAACCCTACAGATTCCCAACCCAAAGCCTGTACCTAACCTGTGACCTCCTATCTGTTAGGAAACTTTACCTGCTCTATCTTATCCTGAGAAAACACAAATCCCTTCCGTATGATCCCACAAAGACGAGTATCAGTAGCAGGAGAAACTACTTAGTCGCTCCAACTGTCCCTGTCAGATCTGTTTTTGCTGAGAGGCAGTATGAAAGGCAATCTTCCCGCTTATACAACCTTCTGAATAAAGAGTTACGCATCTATCCTTTGAAACTCCGTGACTGTACACTAGCTTTGATTGAATGGCTTAAGAAAAAAACCTACGACGAGATCGAGGCTTTAGTCACTTCGCTTCCATAACCTGTCCAATAATTAAAAGGGCTGTGGTAGCGAAATTGTTAGTGGAGGAAGCTGTGCCTGGGCTTCTTCCGATCCCAAGACATTGTCGCAGGGCTAACCTAAACCTAAACCTACAACCAAATTGCACCTAAACCTAAACGGGTACCTAAAACTAATACACGCAACTAAAGTAAATGCAATTATAACTCAACCCACACTTAGCAGATCATTAAATCCAACTCACTCACGCCTTACTCACGCACACGCACCCACACACTCTCATACATCACTATTATTCACACAAGTGCGCTCCTTCCTTTTGTATTTCCTTTTTGTTTTATTTTTCTGTTTTATTTAAATTAGATTATTTTCATTTTTGTTATTATTATTTTTTTATCTTTATTTTTTGTTATCCTTGGTTCAGTTTATCAATTGCATACCTACCTATTATTTATGATAGTGGAAGAGCGGAGTTCACCTAACACAAGCATCTTCTTGCTTAAAAGGTGATCTCCAACTCATTGTATGTTATAATTGTATGTAATTGCAATAAACATTTTTGATTTTTTTGATTTTTTTTTGATTTGTGGCGGCGGCCATCTTGGACCGATTTTCATCAAACATAGCTAAGAACACTCCCGACTAATTCACCTTTCAAACAAAAAAAAACAAAATCAAAATCGGTTCATCCGTTCGGGAGCTACGATGCCACAGACAGACACACACACACACACACCCCTGTTTGTACAGACACCCTTACGAGGACCTTGTTAGTCCTAGAACGAACCGAGGACCCTCCAAAAAACTGGTTTAGAAACCTCGCAGGCCTTTTAGAATAAGATAGAAAGAGACAGGTGAGTAAATCTATTGTGATGAGCTTATTGGGATAATGCTATCTCAACATTTTTCTGTATGAATTTCGGCTATCATACTGAGGACCTGAAATACACAGCTAAATGTGACCAGTGATGCACATACGAGGACTTTGTGTAAGCCAACCGAGGACCTCTTACGTAAGCCCTGCGACGTCCTTCCGAGGACGTATTTTTACACAATATTTCTTATAGCTTGTACAAAGTGCGGACGTTGTGTTAGACTTTATATCACTAAACCGAGGACAGTTTTTCGCGTAGAACTTGTACAAACCGAGGACCTGGAAAATCTACCTACTTAAAACATTTTACGTGTAAGATAATAACTATATCAAATCAATGTAAGTAGAATGCTCCGATTTATTTCTTACACACTTTTTCTAAAATGAAGTACCAAGCGAGGACGAGTCAATGTCTTTACCTTTGTCGGCGCTTCTCAAAGGATTATTACTTTAGTATCAAATGCTGCAACCAGAGTCGTCTCTTCATGACGGTACTCCTCAGCACTTAATAGCATCGTCTTCAAATTTGGCATAGTCGTTAGGTTTATGTAGTAAAACTAGAATAATTACCAGTCTGTGCTGATGCTGCAGCGAGGGTCGTTTCTTCATGGGAGAACTCCTCAACAGATCGTATTAAAATTTGGCATATTCGTTGGGTTTATGTAGTAAAATTAAATAATTACCCGTTTGTGCTGATGCTGCAGCCAGGGTCATTTCTTTGTGAAGGAACTCCTCAACAGTTGATAGCACCGTCTTCAAATTTGGCATACGCGTTATGTTTATCTAGTAACACCAAAATAATTAACAGATTATGCTGATGCTGCAGCCAAGGTCGTTTCTTCACGAGGGAACTCCTCAACATTTGATAGCACCGTCTTCAAATTTGGCACACGCATTATGTTTATGTAATAAAAATAAAATAATTATCAATTCGTATGCAGCCTAGGTCGTTCCTTCATGAGGGAACTCCTCAACAATTGATAGCACCGTCTCCAAATTTGGTACACGCGTTATGTTTATCTAGTAACACCAAAATAATTACCAGTTTGTGCTGATGCTGCAGTCAAGGTCGTTTCTTCATGACGGTACTCCTCAGCACTTAATAGCATCGTCTTCAAATTTGGCAGAGGCGTTAGGTTTATGTAGTAAAACTAAAATAATTACCAGTCTGTGCTGATGCTGCAGAGAAGGTCGTTTCTTTATGAGGGAACTCCTCAACAGTTGATAGGATCGACTTAAAATTTGGCATACGCGTTAGGTTTATCTAGCAAAATTAAATAATTACCAGTTTGTTCTGATGCTGCAGCTAGGGTCGTTTCTTCATGGGAGAACTCCTCAACAGATCGTATTCAAATTTAGCATATTCGTTAGGTTTATGTAGTAAAATTAAATAATTACCCGTTTGTGCTGATGCTGCAGCCAGGGTCATTTCTTTATGAGGGAACTCCTCAACAGTTGATAGCACCGTCTTCAAATTTGGCACACGCGTTATGTTTATCTAGTAACACCAAAATAATTACCAGTTTGTACTGATGCTGCAGCCAGGGTCATTTCTTTATGAGGGAACTCCTCAACAGTTGATAGCATTGTCTTCAAATTTGGCACTCGCGTTATGTTTATCTAGTAGGTAACACCAAAATAATTACCAGTTTGTACTGATGCTGCAAGGTCATTGCCAAGGTCGTTTCTTCATGAGGAAACTCCTCAATAGTTGATAGCACTGTCACCAAATTTTGGCACACGCGTTATGTTTATCTAGTAACACTAAAATAATTACCAGTTTGTGCTGATGCTGCAGTCAAGGTCGTTTCTTCATGAGGGAACTCTTCAACCGTTAATAGCATCGTCTTCAAATTTAGCATATGCATTAAGTTTAAGTTGTAAAATTATTTTTATTATCAGTTTCCATGATCCCGCAACGTGTTAATTAGCGAAAAAAGCAATAAATTTTGAATTTGACAGGCCGCTGACATCATCTGCCTAGCCTTTTCCCAACTATGTTGGGGTCGGCTTCCAGTCTAACCGGATTCAGCTGAATACCAGTATTTTACATGGAGCGACTGCCTATCTGACCTCCACAACCCAGTTACTGGGTAATACGATACCCCTTGGTAAGACTGGTTGTCAGACTTTCGGGCTTCTGACTACCCGTAACGACTGTCAAAGATCCACAAATGACAGCCGGGACCAACGGCTTAACGTGCTTTCCGAGGCACGGAGGGGTCACGGCGGTATGTAAAGATGGTCCAGAGAAAGAATAGAAACCCATCCACAGACCAACCGCGGCAAGCGTAGCTTAAGTAATGTCTGAAAGTATGTGGTCAATTTATGCACTCTGCCTATTAAGAGTAGCAAACTATAGTAACTGTTTCCATTAAACCCACCTACTTTTGATACCTCCATCGCAATGATAAGTGCTACGAGCTATTTATATAACATTGCATGCTTTTGACGTCAAGTCATTTTACTTTTTTTTTTTAAGTTCAGTTAAGACTGTTTTAAGTTTAACTTTTAATTAAAGATAAGTAAACGTTTGAAAGTTTAGTCCTGTCAAATTAGACAGCGCCTAAAGTAAATTGACGTATTTTTAGTAGTATGTTTTTAATCACGTCTAAACTTGCTGTGGAGTATCTTAATTTGACAGGATTAAGCCAATATTTACCTTCTGTCCTTTTCTTAATGAAATAGAAAGAAAAAGATGCACTGAACATAAATTTAGTTTAGTTTGTGAACAAGGGAATCGGCGCCACTAAGTTATTAAGTTTTCAGGCTTCCCAAATTATTTTGATCTCACTTAATAATATTTTTTTGTTGTTTTCTAACTAAGCATGTTATGTAATTTTATGTTAAGTTTTTAGCCCAAATTATGTCGATCTCTTTTAATTATGGTTTCTATATGTCTTTTTGTTTAAGTCGTTTTCTAATAACTGTACGTTTTCTAATCATGCTTCTCAAAGATGTTACTGCCTGTGTTCACAAAATAAATAATTTGATTTGATTTGATTTGCAACTTGATGATTATTTCTATAAGTAGATCATGTAAAGTTTATGTGGTTTTCTTTAGTACGTTCATGTTCTGTATTTCTTTGTACTTTATATTTGCTTCAAATCTTGCTGCAGACATTTCACCTAGGAAGGCATTTACTTTAGATTGTTTATGAAAAGCACACGTATTCAGCATAGGAGCTGAATACGTGTGCTTTTATATACAATACAATATATGGTGCAATTCATAGTTATATAATATAAGCAAGCCTAGTACTTAGCACATACTGCAGAAGAAGCCTGATTATTCCTCGTGCACGTAGTATCTACTAACAATTTGTTTAAGGATTCAGTCTACCTTCGATTTCCTCCATCATAATTTTATTTAAATGATAGCATATAATTTGTCTTCTACACACGAGGAAAACTGTCGAAACGAGGACTAGAATACACACTGTTCGGAAAATCTACCAACCGAGGTCTTAAATACACATTGTCTGGAAAAGCTACCTAACCGAGGACTTTTGTGTTAAAGTTAACACATAGGTCCTCGGATAATACAACAAACGTGAAATGAGTGTAAAGAGTCTGTGTATGAGGCGACAGTGGCACCATCTGGTGGATACACAATGTGTGTGTAAGATTATGAATAATCTTGATCAAACCGAGGTTCAGACAACTTTTTCGTATTAAGTATATAGAAAGACTCAAAATCGCTTGCAGAAATCTCAAATCTCAAATACGAATCTTTGGTCAAGTCAAACCGAGGACCCTCGAAAAGGTCCTCGCTTTGTAAAGGTCCTCGGTCGTGCCTTGTGTATTCATACGCACGTCCTCGGATATTACTTAAAACAAACACACCCCCCCCCCACACACACACACACACACACCCCCACACACACACACAGACACGTTAAACTTATAACACCCCGTCGTTTTTGCGTCGGGGGTTAAAAACGACGGGGTGTTATAAGTTTGACGTGTCTGTGTGTGTGTGTGTTACATTTTTTTTTCCACAACTCCCTCAATATGGGTATCAAATGCAAGGGCTTGACAAGTAGAATAATGTACACTATATTGAAAGGGAATGAGGAATATTAACTAAGTAACGAAATGAAAACTAAAAACATGAAAATATTTTTTTGTCTGATCAATGCTCTAGAATGATGAGGAAAGTGGACTGATGACTGGTACCTACGACCTCTGAATTTGACTATTTTTATTACGAATGGAATTATCCTACTTAAAAAGCGTAGGTATTTCTACATCAGATAGTGTCGCAGTCCCATTTTATAAACTAGATCTGAAATACCTAAGATATCTCATAGCTATGAAATACTTGTACGAAAGTTGAATAACTAAAGGAAGAACTAGAACAAGTGCGAGTAGGACTCGCACACGAAGGGTTCCGTACCACAAGGCAAAAACGCCGAAAAAAACATGTTTGTTGTATGGGAGCCCCCCTTAAATATTTATTTTATTTTAATTTTATTATTAAAGTTAAAATACAACTGAATATTTTGTGAATATTTCAAGTGCCTACCTGTTGCCATTTTTGATATCGAGCAAAAAAGGGCAAAAAAATCGCGTTTGTTGTATGGGAGCCCCCTTAAATATTTAATTTATTTTGTTTTTAGTATTTGTTGTTATAGCGGCAACAGAAATACATAATTTGTGAAAATTTCAACTGTCTAGCTATCGCGGTTCTTGAGATACAGCCTGGTGACAGACAGACAGACAGACGGACAGACGGACAGACGGACAGACGGACAGACAGCGAAGTCTTAGTAATAGGGTTCCGTTTTTATACGGAACCCTAAAAAGGATATAATAAAACAAAAAAATTTGTTTAGTCTTAAAAAGTATTCTTCAACTATAAATTAATAATTATTTTTTGACGGATAAAAAACCTGATTAAACATCAAAGTACCTGAATCTTAAAACGCAAGAAAATAAAAGAAATGAAATACAAAAATTAAGAAGTCCCTACAAAAAGCATGAAATAAAAAATTAAATTAAAAATTTAAAAAAACCCCGACACAAAAAAATAATAAAATTAAATGTAAATAATTGGAAAAACCCCCAACTTAAAGAATCTAGGTAACGAGACTAAAACAGATAAATTCATATGGCACATACATTTAATTTTATTATTTTTTTGTGTCGAGGGTTTTTTAAATTTTTAATTTAATTTTTATGGTTAAAAATTCCTTTAGTTATAATGGGGGTGGAGGCTAATCAGTTCGATCTATCAACGCCACACAAGCAGTGTAGCAGTGTTGCACAAGAATGCGGCTCGGCGATACATCAACGTAGCGCAACAAATAAACTAACGAATCAAACAATGCAGCGAGGCGAGGCGCTGGGAGGGGTAGTTGTGTGGTGTGGTGGGTTATGGGCCCCGCTGACTCAGAGTATGAATGCTAATGTCAAATGAATCCATGGTTTGCGACGAACTGCACGACAAGAAAAGAAGTCGGCAGCGCCTGCTTGTGGTGCGAGTACTACGTAAGTGCGGGGACGGCGTGGAACTGAATAGAATCAAATAAAAGCCGCGATCGACGACTGCCGAAAAGTACACAAACTTTGCCAATTACACAAATTGCTCGTCGCTCATTACGGCAGACCCCGCGGGCTCCCTCCCCCGTCGCCCGAGTACCGCAACCCGCGACGCCCGCGACGCATCAGTATTCATTAAAAGCGCAATTAGCGGAGTGCATAGCCCCTCACGAAGGCGCGCCGCTCCTCTCAAAGTGAAACATTACGAAAATGTCATTCGTCAAAATTTCCCCGAAGACTGTCGGTCCGGGCGAGCTGTCGGCCGGGCGGCTCCCCCCGGGCCCCGGGCCCCGGTGCCGGCGCGGCCCGGCGGGGCGAGGGCGCACTCCGGCAGTGGCGAGCGTCCGCCCTCGCAGCACGCGCGCCCGGCGCCGCCTCCCGACACTCCGCGTCTCGTCGCCGACAAACTTTCGCGCGAACTTGTTCAGTATCGTGCGATCGTGTCATCGTGTCCCGGTACCTAGCAGTGCGATATGCGAGCTTGAGTCCAGCTCGTTGGAAGAAGTGCAACTTTGTTATAGTGATAGTGTACGTCCGTTACATCATTACGTGAGTGAGTTTAAGAACAATCGGATAATTCAGAGGCACATTTGTGACAGGTAATACCTACATTCATATTTAAAATCCCATTTGAATGTTGCTTGATAATAAATATCTCATGGGTGTTAAAAGTACATCAAAATATGTTGTGGTAAATATTGCAATGTATTAGAGGACACGACCGTAGAGTTCACAAGCCCGCGCTTTTCCAGTTAGTGGCGCCCACCGTGGGACTACTCGTTCGCAGTTGTTGGCTGGCTAAATAGCATAACATATTTATTTACTTTGGTATTTAGTGGTTTGTTTGACTAAACTCTTACTCATTGGCTGGTGTAGTTTATGCAGAATCTGAAAGTAAAATTAAACGACATATTTTTGATTTGCTAAGTAGGTATAAAGCTCATAAAAAGCTTGGGACTGAGTTGCTCGCTCTGCTGCTTTGTGATAAAACCATAAAACTTGACATATAAATTATTATGTAAAATCACCATTAAATGCCGTTTTAGGTACACATTAACATTCATGAATATTATACGCAAAATGACATGAATATTTATTTCTTGTGAATGTGAGCACTATTATATAGTCTGGTTTACTTTAGCTAAGCTTGTTCACCGAGTCGTTGGAGTTGAGCTATGCGATTGATTTGAGCGGACCTAAATCTGAGTGGTTCATTTCAAACACATCTACATGGTCTTCACATGATCTGACCAAGATTATGTCTGGACTTTAAAAGAGACTGACATCTGAGTTTGTTTTGGCACTTCTTCTCAGGGGTAGATACAAAATGTTGACTCCCTTTAAATAAGCTACTTAGCTATTATTAAAAAAAAAAATGACGTGTAAACGTGATTCTGATAACTACTCTGTTTTGATCTGTATATAATTATTTGGAAATAAAGCTTCTACTCAGTAGAGGTGCGCTTATCAACAACTGAGAATACTAGGTAAGTAATCAGTAAAGTAGGTATAAAATTACTTGAAAAAATGATTGAAACTTTATGAAGTTGAAATGTTTATGACGTGAAGAATACTTACAGTAAGATGACTAGCAAGTGCAACAGTGTCACAGGACTCCCAGGTCAGGTGACGTGCTGATAAGCCAGGACTGTCGACGTGAAGGGTGGCTCTTTATGCTCCCACACTATGCATGGGGAAGAGCTGCTTCATCCCAATGCTCTCAGAGATCAGTATGACCCAATCAAGGTATTAGACTTTCTCTTACAAAAACACAAACTCACAATCCGATCAATGGTAGTTTATCGTCAATTGTAAGCTCGAAGCTCCTGAACATCAGCTTTTACTGCAGGTATAAGTACCTATACTAATATCATTATCATAAACATACCATATTATTATTATTTCCTTTATTTCATACATAAATAAATTATATTTTTAAATATTAGGATATAAAAACATTTAAAAATATAAAAAAATAGTAGCCCACCGGTATCGGGAATTTGGTCCAAGCTACCTGGCAGTCAGGGCTCCAGAGAGAGGAACCTCCTAGCAATGCGGACCGTGTCCTGAAGTACCGCTCTCTGAATCAAGCCCTTGATCCAGCTGCCCAACGAGAGCCTCCTTAGGTGTTGGTCGAGGCTCTTGGCTATTAACCCATTGGCTGTCACGACTATGGGCACAATGATCGCTGAGTCCACATCCCACATGTCGACAACCTTGCGAGCCAAGTCAAGATACTTGATCTGTTTATCTTTCTCGGCTTTCACGAGCTTGTCATCATGCAGGACGGTTATGTCAACAATCATTGCGCGCCGCTCTGATCGATCCACCACCACTATATCAGGCTTATTGGCAACAAAAGTCCTGCCAGTGATGATGGATCGATCCCAGTACAATGTGATATTACCATTTTCGAGAACTGGGTCCGGAACATACCTGTAGTACGGCACTTCCGATTCCACAAGGCTGTATTTTAAAGCAAGCTGCTGATGGATTATCCTGGCTACAAGGTTGTGTCTATGCAAGTACTCTCCGTTAGCTAGATGAGAACACCCGGAAATGATATGCCTGATTGATTCCCCCGACAGATGTCAACCGTGCCGTTTTTCACAATAAATCTCCGGTAATTGTTCGTCATCATAACTTCGTCCATAATTATTGCACATACGAAGCCTTCGGTTTCTCCAAAGAGGTCACCGAAACGCAGCCAGGCCACGGACGCTAGTAGATCTACATCGGGTCCATGTAGGGCCCGGAAAAAACGTCCGTGAAGCTCCTTACTCTGCCATACTTCCATGCGATCATTAGTGTCAAGCAGTACTGGTTTGCGCCTGTTCTCTTTAGCCAAGGAGAGCGGAGTGAGGCCCTTGTCCACTATGACTAGATCTCGATGCATCCCCACGTCGGTTTCTAGGAAATATTCCCTGAGACTGCATATCTCGCGATTGTGGAGGGTCTTAGCGTTTAAGAACCCTCGACCTCCACACTTTCGCGGGATATCAGCCTCATTGCCGATGACCGTGGGTGATGCATTCGATTTGCAGTCAGCAGTGTACGGATCCACCTATTCAGGGTGTCGACTTCGGTCTGAGTCCATTTGAGTATGCCGAAAGAGTATATATGACCCAACCGTTGAAGACGTGCACCTTGTAGCCGCCTGATGGAAGACTATTAAGTACTTTTTTCAGGTGGCCAAAGAAGCGCTCCTTTAACGATTGCTACATGTCAGTAACATTGATCCCTAACGCTTCCGACATACCCAAATACTTATAGGTTTCGGATGCGGAGAGGGCTCTAAGGTTTGTGGAATTCGTGAGTTGAATTCCCACGGATTCCACAATCTCCCCTCGCTTTACATGCATGACCGCACATTTGTCCACACAAAATTCCATCCTAATGGCGCTACTGAAAGTTTGAGTTACTTTCAGTAGCTCCATCAGTTGCAAATTGTTGGGGGCAAAGAGTTTTAGGTCATACATGTAGAGGAGGTGCGATGAACACCTCTCCTCAGCCAATAGCCTAGACCTGAATCCTCCAGCAGTGTGCTTAGAGGATTCAAGGCTAAGCAGAACCAAAGTGGACTCAAACTATCACGCTGAAATATGCCTCACTCAATCCTTATCGGTTCGCTATTCCTCTGAATATTTCGATATCCTGGATAGCGAAGGACCGTCCTCCATTGCCCCATACCCGACATCAGGAAGGTGCGCAGAGTTGTATCAACTTTATATAACTCCAACACCTTTTTTTTTTTTTTGGATGGGATATCATCAAATGAGTCCTCCCGCTCTGGGTGGAGCGGAAGGGAGTAATAATAATAATAATAATAATCAATTTATTGACACACACAAGTTAGGAAACATACAAACAGTAACTATGATAGTTAAAAGAGTGCATAAGTAGAAGTAGCCGTGGGCCCCAAACTAGGCACAGCCTGTATCTTGGTGGCCCAATAGAGACAAAAGAGGCAGATTGAATTATTGACTGTTCAGCGTGACACAGCACAGCAAGACACAAGTAACAATTTATTATGAAAATAGGAATTAAAATCGTTCAGAAATCAAAAACAAAATAATATTATTATCAATCAATGAAATAAATATAAAAAAAAACAATAATAATAAAATCAATGAGATCAGGCAGGGGTCGTAGTTATTCCATAGTTCTTGGTAACCAGTCCACTTTAGCCACCCAAACCCATAGTCCAACTTTTTATTTTTCCATATCCTGCAATAGTCCTACACCAACCGGGGGTTATCCTTGGGTGCACTTGCATAGCGCATACAGGGATAATCGTCGGTTGGTGCCGCATTTCATTAAAATTTCCTAAGGGGCCTCTGCGAGTTGGCTTCGGCCCCTCGTACGCCTTCCAAAGGACCGGGACCCAATGGTTCCGAGAAAAAAGAAAAAATCAATGAAAAGATCATCATGCATAATTAAAACATAAGTAAACAAGATGGCATTATTAATTGGAATGGTGGAAGAGTAGTGTGTGTGGACGAGTGAGCATATGTGTGTGTATGTGGGGGTGTGTGTGTGTGTTAAAAGTTTAAGACAGGGACCGGGAAAGGTCTTAACTATTTGAGTGTCATCTCACCTATGAGAGTGACGTTTGAGTGCTAGTTACTTCAAGGGGCGCAAGAGATCTTCTGTTACATCATAGGTCAGGTTCTGAAGCCATTTCTTTATAGCAGTCTTGGCTTCGTGTATATTTCCAGGGATCTTTAGTGTGGATTTATTGACTTTGTTAAAAACTCGAATAGGAAGAAAGAGTGAAAACCGTGTAGCAAAAACCGTTCTAACTCTTGGGATTGGAAGTCTATCAGCTCCTATTCTACCTCTTTGTACGTAAGTGAATTGTCTCCCTGACGCAGCAATAAGTTTAAGAAAGAGAGAGAGAGAGAGAGAGAGAGTTCAAGATATATAGCTGTCGGACGCGCAAGACGCCTGCTTCTTTGTATAGTTCGTCTGTTGGATAGCGACGCGGTTTTCCAAGGAAGACTTTAAGAACAGCCCGTTGAGCACGTTCGAGTTCAAGCATATAGGATTTGGCTGCGCTACCCCAGACGCCTACACAGTGCTGCAGCAGCGATTGACAAAGAGCTAGGTAAACTTTTCTGCATATGTCTTTCGGGGCACTGGCACGTAGGGATTTAAATATATAAATAAACTTACGGATTTTTTTAGAGAGTGTTGAGGTATGTTCAAGACAAATTCTGGTCAATTGTGACTCCTAGATATTTAATTGAATTGACTCTGCCTCTATCATCACAGGAGTAATTCGTGGCATGACAGTGGATGTTGTGAATTTTGACATTATCAATCGCGGGACGACAGGAACGAGTGTCAGACTCTTACTGACTAAAACACACCCGTGTTCCTTCCTTAGCCCTTTATGTTCCGGGGCAGCGGTAACCCTTTCGGACAATCCCGCTGGTTTCGGACAATCCCGCTGGAACTCCAACACCCTCATGAGCCATGTATGTGGCACCGAGTCATAGGCCTTCTTATAATCTATCCAACATGTTGACAGATCCTTTCAGAAACGACGAACCTGTTGGCCATATCAATGAGGAGTAGCTCCTTAGTACAACGGGACCCATTCCCCCATTCCTACATTCATTCTGAGAGGCAGACATGATGGAGTTGGTGTCTATATGTTTGTTAATTTTAGCTCTCAATATGGATGTGAGAACTTTATAGACCGTCGGTAAACACGTGATCGGCCTATAATTTTTGGGTTTCGCGGTGCTACCTGATTTATGGAGCAGGTGGGTGATTCCTGTCGTTAGGAACTGGGGTAGCGAACCAGACTCCAAAGCAGTCTGGAACTGAGATGAAATGATTTATTATTATTATTCAAAGTCAAAGTATTTATTTCAAATAGGCATATAAAAGGCACCTTTGAACGTCAAAAATTACAACAAAAATAGAATTAATCTAGTCGCCCATTCCAAAAGGTAGTTCTCGTATGGAGAAGAATGGGCGAGAAACTCCACCGTTACTCTTTTAAAAAAGGTTTTACAATATTTTGCATAAGTACATCTGTAGATATGTAAAAGGAGAAACTGACTGACTGACTGACTGATATATCAACGCACAGCCGAAACTACTGGGTCTAGAAATGTGAAATTTTTGCACACGGCTTCCTTTTATAATGTAGGGGAGCACTAAGTAGGGGTTTTTGGAAATTCTACCTTTAAAGGGGTAAAAAGGGGGGATTTCATTTGTATGAAAAATATTATTCCTAAAAAGTAAATTATGAAGTTTAGCATTTTTTGTTTTTCTAAACTACCCCATAAGGGGGATTGGGGGTATCAAAATTTGTATGGAAGAATTTTACGCGCGGTTCGATTAACTCGAAAGTAACCGTCCTCGGAAAAGTCGATATAAGACACCTTTCGGCCAAAAGTCCCCTTTCAGACAGGTCTGTAGATGTTGGGAACCGTTACGTTTATAGCCGTAACGTTACAAATTCAAACTGAGTAACTTACCCAAGTTTTGTTTTCCTTAGCGAGTCGATGGCAAAATGAAGTTAAGTTAGATTAAGTAGTTGTGACTAGAATTCAGGAGCGTGAACTGCGTTTAGCTAACCGGAACATTACGAAATTATTGAAAAAAATTATTGCGCGGCTCCGCCAGCAGCCGTGGCTGTCGTCGTCACCACACGTACCTGTCCGGAACACACAAACCTATGTTCCCTAATATGTCCGCATTATGTACCTTCAAGCGGATAAAATGGGTAGGTATACACCATACAAGCATAAGTACAAGTACCTCACAAACTTGTTTTGTACTCTCTCCAGCATGAGCTCAATTTCGATTCTTGTGGAGCCCAAATTACTGCCTTACATTCAATTGGCTTCTAACTATGGCGATAACCGCTTCAATGTTATTAAAACCACGCACCATACGTAGCATAAAATCTGAATTACGGTAAGCTTTTCTGCAGCAGCTTGTGACGTGATCACGAAACGTTAGCCCAGTGTTGAATTTAACTCCTAAGTCCCTAACTTCCGTAGCCCTAGCCATTGGCAACCCGTCTATATTGTAAGCATATAGAATAGGAGTGCGCGCGAGAGAAAGTGATTGTTACGCACTTTGAGATGTTGAACTACAAGATGTTGTCCTTGCTCCAGGTCACCACTCTGTCTATGTCTCTTTGAAGCTTGTCATAGTCCTCCAAGTCACTTATCTCCAGCGGAAGCTTGAGGTCATCAGCGAACAGTAAACATTTAGCGTCTATAACAACTTCTGACAAAAATTAATCATAAAAATGAACTGCAAAGGCCCAAGATTACTGCCCTGACTTACCCCCGACCTGGTAAAATATGGCTCTGACTTGTGTCTCGCATATTCTACGTACTGTTGCCTACCTCTCAAGTAACTTGCAAAAAACTTTAGTAGATGTGGAGTGAAACCAACGGCCGCTAACTTTTTTTAGCAAAACATCATTATTTACCAGATCGAATGCTTTTTTTAAATCGAAGTAAGCGCCATCAGTTTGGCCCCCACTGTCCACTATCGGCACAACATTAGCCATGTAGCTTAGGAGATTGCTAGTAGTGCTTCTTACTGGTTGAAACCCGTGCTGGACGTCTGAAAGCTGACCACTGACCGGTTGAAATATGCTCTTATGAATAGCTGCTTCGAAAACCTTCGCCGGAGTCGACCGCACTGCGACAGGCCTGTAACCATATACCGTCATCCCTGAACCTCCCTTTGAATGAAATGATTCGTCGGTTATAAAAAAAATCTTCTGTTCCATAGAAAACTGCAAAAAACTACGAAAAAAAAAATCGATGAAAAATTTAAACGCAGGGGGGTCCAGAATCATGCACCAGGCCACCTGCAGTATATCTTAGTATCTTTGTATGTGGGATTCTTTTAACCTCAAAGTATCCTAAAGGCTGGATGGATTTTAAGGCTAAATCCATATGACCACGAGGTATCGCGCGGTTCAAGTTCTACAAACCTGTCATAACCTTCAGTTGATCCGCGCGAGTTGAGACGGACAGTCGCATAGATCCAGCAATTTTGATGCCAGACTGCCGCGCGTACATAATTATGGCATCATGTGAATGCTCCAACCGCAAGGCGACGCGCGGCTACGCGCAGTCGTATGAACTTAGCCTAAGGCTAAGTTCATATTATGTCCGCGCGGTACTGCACAGAACTGCTAACCGCGCGGTACCTACAAGATCAAACTAAATAGTGTTTATCGTATATAACGCGGCACGCTCCATCTCATGCGCAAGATCTTGCACCACGTGGTTAGTAGTTTCGCGCGATACCGCGCGGACATATAAACTTAGCCTTGCACATGAATTGAGGGATCTCGTCTAGATCGCGCGATAGTAAAATTAAAGGTTTTGTTTATCATCATCATCATCATCATCATCATCATTTCAGCCGAAAGACGTCCACTGCTGGACATAGGCCTCCCCCAAGCACCTCCACTTCGACCGGTCCTGTGCTTCCCGCATCCAACGGGTTCCTGCGGCCTTCACAAGGTCATCGGTCCACCTTGTGGGAGGCCTTCCAACGCTACGTCTTCCGGTACGCGGTCGCCACGGTTCCACGCCACGCCACGCATCGGTTTTGTTTATATGAAATCAAAATCCTTTGTATTGTATAATTGCATAGCACAGATGTGAGTTCTATGTACCCTATAGCTACCATTTACCGAGTATTAATATGTCTTTCATTGACTTGAATGTGCCCTGGCGGCTGATAGTATGTCATGCTCACTCAATTGTCTCGCTGACGGTGGCGTGTGTGTTGGATCATTTAGCTCCCTTCAAAATGGTTGAGCTGAATGGTGCTGATCTATGCGTCATGTTCGTGAACGGGCGCCGTCAGTTGGGGCTGGTCATCTCTTAGCTGCCTCGGTTTATTTTTAATTATTTTATTTTTGATTGTTGTTTTGTTAAGTACTATTTGTTGTACTCTTGACGCTTTTAACGTTTTACGTCTTTTTTTTATTTATTACATCGTTCTCACATTATATAATTTTAAATTCAAAAGTAATGATGTACTAATATTTTTGTAAAACATAATTTAAAAAGAGTGTCCATGGAGTTTCTTGCCCGTTCTTCTCCATAGGTACCTACGCTTTGGAATGGGCAACTAGCTTCATATTTTCTGACTGACCGACTTCTTGACAATTCAAAAGTGCCTGTTAATGGTTTAATTGAAATAAATGCTTTGACTTTGACTTTGAAATGGCGGATTTTAAATATCAAGTCATGTCTTGAAAAAATAAAGAACTTAGTAACTTAGACCATGTGCGGTATCAAAATAAACGGCTTAAGGAGATACCAAAAATACAACACAGTAAAAGGTTTTTTACCTTTATACAAATAGAAACACCAAGCAGGCGCATCTCTTTCGCATCGTAGCGTAAAAGCAATCGACACGAGCTTCAGCAAACATCCTCAATGCGCTACAGAAGCGGAACAGCCCTATCAACGGAGTAGAAGACATAATATGTCGGCTTTTGTTGGCCTTTATATATATTATATATAAAGGCCAACAAAAGCGTATACAACAACAACAAGGGCAGAATTAAACTAGAAACTCTTGGACCAAGTTTTCCTATAGAAAGAGGCGTAAAGCAGGGCGACCCGTTATCTCCAAAAATATTCACAGCCATCAGTCAGTCAGTCATCAGTCTATAATCAGCCAATTAGATTGGAGCAAGGCAGGACTGTGTATAAAGGGCGACTACTTAAGCCACTTGAGATTCGCAGACGGCCTAGTGTTGTTATCGGAGTCCAGCTCCCAGCTACAGCCTATGATCGAAACTTTACATCTAGCTAGTGTCAAGGTGGGATTGCAAATGAATCTCACTAAAACTATGGCAATGACAAATAGGGGGAGAAGTTTAATAACAATTAATGGAGAGCCACTAAAATACACAGATAAATACATCTATCTGGGGAAACAAATTAGTTTTGACAGAAAAAATAACGAACTTGAAATCGAAAGGAGAGTACAACAAACATGGAACAAATACTGGAGTTTAAAGGAAATCTTTAAAAGTAACCCTATAACCATCAAAACGAAAGTTATGAACTCCAGTCTCCTTCCATGCTTGACGTACGAATGCCAGACGTGGAAATGCACCTCAAAATTGAAAAATAAAATTACAACTTGTCAACCGGGGACTAGAGCGAGCGCAGCATGCTTAAAATAAATAAATAATATAAAATACGGCACACAAAAATAAGGTAAATAACTAAAGCAACAAATGCTTTGAATTATGCACTCAAGTGGAAATGGGCAGGGCATGTCGCGAGGCTTAAAGATGACCATAAAAGTGCCATTTTGGAAGGGTCTTCCAGGTAAAAGGAGAAGAGGAAGACCGTTGACACGTTGGGAAGAAGAGATTGCAAGGACAGCCGGCCCAAACTGGAAACCGATCGCACAGGACAGAGACAAATGGGCATCTTTGGAGGAGGCCTTCACCCAATATGGGGTTCCTACAGATATTGCTATATCAAACCAAATTAAGTTATGTTATATAATTATGTTATGTAAATTAGGTAATAGTTATTAAGTAAAGCAGTAAACGGAAACAAACTAGATAAGCGTATTATAAATTAGTAATAAGTAAAACAAACAAAGATAAAACTAGTTAAGTGAAGTAAATTAATTAAATTACTGATAGCCGGGTGTTGAGTAACAGATCACGGGCATGTCTGATACCGCGCCATGACTGTGCCGGACGAGTCTCGGAGTGACATAACGAGTAACGGCGGGCATCGTGTCACGCCCTCGACATGTCCGCGTTTGCTGTGCTGACGTATCCTGCCGTATGGGGGACGTGTAATGGTCTATTGCACATTTTCCCCATCAGAAACTACATTAATAACTTTCTGGAGTAGGTATATTTCTCATAGTACAGTAGGCCGCACGTCTGCTGGGGAGTTTGTTGCGCCACTTCTAGGAAGTGGTGAAGGGCGGGCGTTTTGGGGGACTGTCTTTTGTAATGTTGACGTTCAAAAAGCGCTGATTCTCAGGCTAGTTTGAATAAATGACTTTTGATTTTGATTGACTTTGGTAGTACCTAGTCGGTCTCTTATTCTATTGACGAAGCCTGAGTGCGCTGGGTCAGTGTTACCACTGACGTGCGGCCTACTGCACATACAACGAACCAGTGTTCGTTGTATGTGCAGTAGGCCGCACGTAGTCTTATGTAGTACTTTTACAATAAGCATTAAATTTACTACCTACTAGTAATTCAAAATCTCTTTTTAGGGTTCCGTACCTCAAAAGGAAAAACGGAATCCTTATAAAATCACTTCGTTATCTGACTGTCTGTCCGTCTGTCAAGACCCTTATTCTAAAGAACGCGTGGAGTTATCAAGTTGAAATACGTACACGTTTGTACGGAAGCCTCCGTGCGCGAGTTCGACTTGCACTTGACCGGTTTTTTTTATGGTAAATCGGCACAATGACACTTTAAGTAAAACAGACTCCATTTTTGGAAATAATTTCGTGTTTGACTTATAAACCTTCCCATCACTAAACGTAAGCTCGCCAACTTGTGCATTCTGCCAGTTCACAATTGACCTTTGGGAATCCCGGACATAATGTTGAGTTTCAAGTTTCGGCTTTGAATCTGTCTGAATAATAATATTAACATTAGTGTTTTGGTTTGTTGCAGATAATAAATAATGTGTGGTAGTGATGTGACCCAGTGATCAGTGACGGTGCGGCTATGAGTGGCGAGCGGCACTAGCGTGGCGCGCGGCGCAACTGTGGCGCGAGTGTGGCGCGAGTGTAGCGCGGCAGCGGCGCGACATGGCGGACGATAGCACCATCATCGAGGGGACTGTCAAGTTCCGCGATGGAAAGAAGGTGAGCAGCGTATGTCAGTATGTCGTACAGTTTGCCAAAGTGCGGCAGTAGGAAGCGCGCACTTTCAGTCGTGTTCGCGACCCGCCGGTGTCATCGCTGGCAAACCGTCACTCAACTCAGTTTCACTCAAGACTTAAGGTCAATTTTGAATGTAGATTATGTTTTAAGTTAAGAGTTGCTGTACGTTATGATCGATGAAGTAACGCTCTGTGTTGTCCGCAGTGGAAATCGCGCTGGTGCGTCATGCGCAAGCTGTCGCCGGTCGCAGGTGAGCACACAGCCTAATGTTTCAGTACCTAGAGGTAGTCCTGGGCTACTATGCAGAAGAATGGGAACAAAATAATAAGTATTTATTATTTAAAATAACTTTAATTTCGGAAGTCGGTGTCAATAAACGAAAATGCAGAACCAAAGACACCGACTTCCGAAATTAAAGTTATTTTTCAATTTGTAGTGTTTTTTTTGGAAGTCGGTTGTTTTTTTTTGTAAAAAGTGTTTATTTTATTATTATTTTGTGTCGGCGGTTTTTTTAATTTTTCATTTAATTTTTCATTTCATGCTTTTTGTAGGGACTCCTTAATTTTTGTATTTCATTTCTTATATCAACCGACTTCAAAAAAGGAGGAGGTTCTCAATTCGACGGTATGTTTTTTTTTTTTTTTGTGTGTTTGTTACGCGATTACTCCGCCAATTGTGGACCGATTTTCAAAATTCTTTTTTTGTTTGAAAGGGTATACTCTCGAGGTAGTCCCATTATCGTCAAGTTGGAATCTGATGAGAGGATCCCATGGAAATCGAGGGAAACCCTCAAATTTTATAGGCAAAGCTATAACGATTTGGGTATTTTTTTAAATAACTTGAGCTTTTGCTCTCGGAAATCATCATTTGGTAAAGTGGAGCTGATGAAGAAGATCACAGATGGCCATTGGAACTACTCAATGACAAATATTTAATGGGTTGCGATTCGATTACTTTAATATGGTTGCTAAGCAATTTGTGCTCGTCACAATGCGTATGGTGAGTGGTTGTTGAGGAGTTCTCCTGGTTCTTACCAGGAGAACTCCTCAACAATTAACGTCCCAACATCGGGAAAAGCAATATTTTGTTACAAGTGATGAGCAGTTGACATTAGGCTATTGTAACTTAGATAAATTACAAATGGACCCACTAAAAAGTGAAAAATAAAAACTTTTTACAAAAAAAAAAAACAACCGACTTCCAAAAATAATACTAAAAATTGAAAAATAACTTTAATTTCCGAAGTCGGTGTCAATAAACGAAAATGCGGAACCAAAGACACCGACTTCCGAAATCAAAGTTATTTTTAAATTTTTACTATTATTTTTGGAAGTCGGTTGTTTTTTTTTTTGTAAAAAGTTTTTTTTCTTGCGTTTTATGATTCAGGTAATTTGGTGTTTAATCAGGTTTTTTATCCGTCAAAAAATAATTATTCATTTATACAACATGTAACTTAATTAACGCACATCCTGAAAATAGTTTGTTCAGAATCGTTTACTGAATCGATTTATATAATTTTTAATATAGGTAATTTTTTATCCCAAAAATAATTAAAACTACGGAAATTATTGTCATATTAACCCTGTACAGTCAAAACAAATTGAAATGGACCGTAAGTCAAAGTAATAAGACTTTTACAATCGCAGTTTTATTTGTATTCCTACAAATTCCATCATTCAATACCTACAAAATAAAGAAAAATAAACCTTATTCCAAGAACGTTAAGGTCTTTACAAATGCATTGTAAACTTAGCGATTTGACCGCACGCACACACTAACAGGAACTGGACAAAGGATACCGATAAACCACCTACTTATTTGCGTTCCCTTTCTCCTGGAAACTAAAAGCCCAGGATAGAGCGAGATAGCCACAATGCACCGCCGCTTGCGCGGCTACGATGAAAGCTAACATAATGTAAACATTAGTCACGCGCGGGCAATATTAGTGGAAAGAAGCTACGTAGTGTTGACAAATAATTTTTTCGCGCGCAATGTCTTTCCAATACACTAATGTTCAGTATACCGAAATGGTGAGGACTTTGGCAATGTGTGGTGATAATGTGGCTCTAGCTTGCAGAACATTTAACCAAAGGTATGGTACAAGAGTGGACCGCAGGACAATGTTAGCTGCTACTCAGCGGCTTCGCGACCACGGAACGTTCCGTCCAAACACAGCCATTGACAGGGGAGCCAACGTGCGTACACGTACTCGTCTTCAAAACGAAATCCTCGACTATTTCGATGAGAATCCCCATGCCAGTACCCGAGAAGCAGCGCCACACTTTGAATGTAGTCATATGCATGTGTGGAGAACACTTCGTGGTGATAAACAACATCCATTCCACCTCAGAAGATGCCAGGAGTTGACTCCAAACGATTACGTACCACGTTTGCAGTTCAGCCGCTGGTTATTAGAAAATTGGCAGCGGAACATAATTTGGACAGACGAAAGTACATTCACACGCGTGGGGATGTACAATCAACATAACACACATTTGTGGATGCACGAAAATCCTCACGCATGCCGAGTGGATTCCTTCCAACACCGTTTCTCAGTTAACGTCTGGGCCGGTGTCATTGGTACACACATACTGGGGCCAGTCTTTTTACAAAGATTAACAGGAGACTCATATTTACTGTTTTTACGAGAAACTCTACCTACGCTGCTAGAAGACATTCCTCTTCATAATTTACAAGAGCTATTCTACCAACACGATGGTGCCCCTGCCCATTTCACTAGGAGTGTTCGGCAGCACCTTGATGAAGAGTTTGGAGAGCGTTGGATCGGTCGCGGCGGCCCGGTCCAGTGGCCCCCCAGATCAGCTGATTTGACGCCTCTTGACTTTTTTTTGTGGGGACGAATTAAATCGTTAGTTTATTTTAGTGATACAACAAGTGCCGAGGACCTAAAAAATAGGATAGTGAACGCTTTTCAAATAGTGAGAAATGACACTGAAGTGCTTTCTAAATTAAAACATCAGTTAAGAAAACGGGCATTAAAATGTATTGAACAAGGTGGTGGACATTTTGAAAGTGTGTTAAAAAGACAACGTCGTATGAGTGTTTAGGCAATCAGTAAGTTATTTGATTTTTTAAATTACTGTAAATATTTTGATTCAATCTTTTAAACACGCCGTCTCTGAATAATGTTGTCGTATCGCCTCTTATTTTCAGCAGTTCATTACCGATTGGCATTGTATCATATTCAATAAACGAAATTATTCAGAGTCGACAGTCCAAAGCCTGAAAGTGTGATGGAAAGATGCAATCATAATGTTTACTAGACATAGACCGTAAATAAACAATTCTTTTCTCGGACGTCGTCGTAATATTTTTTCATCGTAAACAATCGTGTATTGTCGGGTTTTTCCGTAGTTTCGTTATGTTGTGTCGAGCGGCGCGATAACTGCTTGTGCGACTGTGTGCGTTGCGTGCGTAGTAGTATGAACATAAAGTTCTCCAAGAATTGGTATAACTATTTTAATAAATAACAATGCAAATACATGTTAAATTAAAAATTCAGTGTATGTATTATGATTATAACATAATATTCTAATTGGGGTGTTTGAGGGTGTGCGTTAATTACGTTACATGTTGTAGTTGAGAATAATTTTTAATAGTAAACAGTTTGTTTTAAGTGTATCCTTTTTCTAGTTCTTCCTTTAGTTATTCAACTTTTGTACAAGTATTTCATAGCTTTAGATATCTTAGGTATTTTAGATCTAGTTTATAAAATGGGACTGCGACACTATCTGATTTAGAAATACGTTTGTTAAGTAGGATAATTCCATTGGTAAAAATGGTCAAACTCAGTGGTCGTAGGTACCATCACTCCAGTTTCGTCATCAATCTAGGGCATTGATCAGACAAAAAATATTTTTCAAGTTTTTAGTTTCATTTCGTTAGTTAATATCTCCTCATTATCATTCGTTAGTTAATATCTCATCATATTAAAAGTCCTCATTTCCTTTCAATATAGAGTACATTATTCTACTTGTCAAACCCTTGCATTTGATACCTACCTATATTGAAGGAGTTGTGAAAAAAAATTAATTCGCCATTTTGTGGTGGCGGCCATCTTGGATTTGAAATTTGTAATAAGTAGTGTATTTTTACAAACCAGAGGTGAGGTTGAATTTTTAAAAAATAACGACCAAATTAGCTAAATAAGATTTAATTATGAAAACAATTAATTAGAACCTAGGCACCCTATACACAATCACAATATTCCAGCTACGGGACACGACCGTTTCATCCAACCGCCAAGCGAAAAGTGAGCGCCCGCTCCCCACACCGCCCGATGCCGACGGGTCTTGCGCCACTTCCATTTCCTGACGTCACTATGACGCGCTGCTAGGCCCCGCCTCCTCGCTTGGTATTTCCAACACGGCCTCTCCTGACCGCTGGGCGTCCTCGCCCGCTTCCTCTTCATCTTCACGAGACAGGCCCTCCGCACCCTGATCAGTTTGATCATCTGCAAGGCATTTGGAACCATTTAAAGTTACAGGAAAGACAATGCAGTGCAGCGTGAAGAAGGAAAAAGACAACAAAAATTGAACGTTATATACTTTAGAGGGTCATAAATAGCAGATCTACATAAAAACCCATCCTCACAGGCGCAAGCGTGCACTCAAGCAAAGATTTCGGAAAGTTAGCTAAAATGAAGTTGTTAAACCATCAGCTCAGTCACTTATTTTGTAACAAAGCAAAGAAACTAACAGAACACCAAAATAAAGCAAATGTGTTACAAATTACCGAATTCCGACCTTCGGTCACTCGCACCACATTTAAGACAAAATAAATAAAAATGAATCCGTACTAGTAGATAGGCAACACGTGTGCCGCTCTACATACTTCGCACGGCGTTGATGACAGAGGCCCCACGTTTGCTTGTCACCCTCACGAATGCATAATAGAGGCCCCACGTTTGCAGTTTTATACATTCGTGAAGAATCATTACGACCAAGCGACACAGAGAGTACACTTGTCGTCCAGTGTCAGAGGCCCAAAGTTAGCATGACACTTCACACTCACTTACCACCCTCAAATAAAGCTAAGCAAGTGTCCGGCGTCCACTCGCCTCGCCACAGCACCATGTGTTCTGCAGCCGACTGGGTCTTCTTTCCATACGACCCGGCAAGCAGTTCCAGCTCGTAACGGTGATGAGGCAGTGCACGCACGATCTTATACGGACCGCGCATACCGGAGTCCAGCTTCCCAGCAGATTGTGAAGCCTTGTTCACGAATACCAGGTCGCCGACAGCAAAACTACGTGGCTGCCGTCGCCCCTCGTTGACGTAGTCATCTTGGCGCTGCTGGTTAGCAGCGAGCAGCTCGGACGCACGTTGTCTCCTGAGGGACAGCAATGCTTTTCGATTGGGGTTGTTGTTGTCCAATACAACATCTCTTACCAACGACCTGATAACTGGTATCATCGCTTCTATGCCCACCAGCAGTTGAAGCGGCGATGTCTGGGTAGTGGTTTGTCGAGTGATATTAAGGGTGAGCTGAACTTTCCACAGTACATCGGACCATTTCGATCCTTTACTGCGAACCTCGACGCGTGACATGTTGAGAACGGTTCTACAGTAGCGGTCAACCTGACCGTTCTCGTGATGCATACCAGGTGTTACAAAGTGTAAGGAGCTAACCTAACCTTTTTTTTTTTTTTTTTTTGTTCCGGGTGGAAAATCCTCATGGATGTCCGCCGCCCTGGGGCGGGCGACGGGGTCTGTTAGACTCTTACTGACTAAAAACCACCCCGGTGTTCCATCTCACACCTACGCCAGGGGTCGCGGGAACGTTCGATCCTTCCGCAACCCCCGGCTGGTGCCGGCCCGCCACTGCGGGCCTCGTCGGGTTAGGGGGGGGAGTGAGGTGTTTGACTCCCCCCGTGACATCTAAGAGGGGCGCGCGTGGAACACTACGCGCCGCCACCTCGGGTCCTGATGTGTGGGGGGCGGCGGACGTCCCCGAGTCCGTCGCCCCTGGACCCATTTAGGGGGGCTGGAAGAGGGCGTTGTCCGCCCTCCGCCGACGCCCGGTGCGCCTGCTGCGGGCAGGGTGAGTGGACGAGATCTCCCTCTCCCTTTCCGCAGCCTCCTTCTGCGACATGACTGTTTCGCAAAAGGAAACCACCGCGTCCCAGGACTCTTCGCTGCCGACCATCGACTCGACCACGGTCGGCAGCGACAGGTCACTGCCTACTTCTGTGATGAGGGCACGGCGCGGCTCCTCCCAAGCGGCACACTCTGCCAGCGTATGCCATGCCGTGTCCTCCCGGCAGTCGACGCAGTGGTGACACCGGGCGTCCGGCTCCCTGTTTATGCGACACAGGTACTTCCCGAAGCAACCATGCCCCGAAAGTACCTGTGTCACCCGAAACGACAGGGAGCCGTGCCTCCTCCCGAGCCAGGGCTCGAGTACTGGCTGGACCGCCTCGATAGTGCTGAGGCCGGCGGTAGGGCGTGAGAGCCTGTCCCGCCATTCCGCCACCAGGACCTCGCGAAGCTGAGACCGACGCAGCTCCATATGGCGCTGCATCAGCCCCTTGCCTCGCGCCCGCGCTTCCTCGCGCCACCGGTACAGTGACGCGAGCACTTTCGCCTCCAGGTCCCAGGGCGGGGATCCAGCCAGTACGCAAGCCGCCTCGTAGGAGATCGTGCGATATCCGCGGACGACTCTGACGGCCATCGCTCTCTGCGGCTTTCGCAGTACTGCGATGCTACCGGCCGTCAGGTCAGTCGCCCAGATCGGGGCCCCATACAGGGCCATCGATCGCACGATCCCCACGTAGAGCCGCCTACAGGCGGCGCTCGGGCCCCCCAGATTGGGAAGCAGCGTTGACAGCGCCCCAGCCGCGCCCAACAATTTGGGCGCCAGCCGCCGGAAGTGGGGGCCGAAATCCCACCGGCTGTCGAGCACCAATCCCAGGTACTTCATGGTAGACTCGACAGCGATCCGACCCCCCCGACCACTATATGCAAGCCGGGCGGCGGCGCCCGCCGGGGGCCATGAAACACCATGGCCTCCGACTTGTTGAGGGCTACCTCCAGGCCCAGGCGACGTATGCGGCTCACCACCTGTGACACCGCAGCCGTCGCCAGCAACGCTGCCTCCCTGTGCGAGCTCCCCCGGGCAGTGACCAGCGTGTCGTCGGCATAACACGTCAGTTCCACGCCCGGCTGGAGCTCACCCCTCAGCACCCAGTCGTACCCGATGTTCCACAGGGGCGGGCCAACGACCGAGCCCTGTGGAACACCGCACGACATGCGGTGCTGGATTTCGCCATCGCGTCCCATGTAGGTGACACTCCTCTCCGACAGATAAGCCCCAATGATGCGGCGGAGGTAGAGAGGCACCCGATGATACCGCAGTGCCTCCCGAATAGTACTCCAGGGCATGGTGTTGAAGGCGTTGGAGATGTCCAAGGACACCGCCAACAACACCTCGCCCCGGGCCACCGCTTCCTCCGCCAGGACTCTCACCCGCGACACAGCGTGAATGGTGGAGCGCCCCTGCCGAAAACCGAACTGGTTACCGTCCAGGTCCGGCCCCTCTCCGCACAAGTGGCCGACGAGGCGGGCTGCGATTATCCGCTCAAACAGCTTACCCACCTCGTCTAGCAGCACTATGGGCCGGTACGCGGACGGCGAGTCCGCGGGGCGCCCCTCCTTCCTGAGCAGGACCAGCCGACCAGATTTCCACAAAGTGGGAAACTGGCCCCGCTCAAGGCACGCTGTGTAGAGTCCTCTCAGTTGGGGCTCAAGCTCCTTCAGGGCGAGGGCTAACACGCAGCCGTGGATCCCGTCGGGCCCCGGAGCCACGTTCTTGGCCCGGAGCCGCATCACGGCTGCCCCCATCTCTGCCTCTGTCACCTCTGGGACGCTGATGGCATTCTCTTCTGTAGACTCTGCGGCTGTGGGCAAAGCCATCGGCGGCGGAGTGTGCTCCGCTCTAGCCGGGAAGAGGGCTGCGACTACCTCCTCCAGCAGCTCGGGTTGGAGACTCTCCGTAAGTGGGGGCGCCGCGGCTCGAAGTTTCCCTCGAACCGCGCGATAGGGGCGCCCCCAAGGATCCCCGTCTAGAGTCTCCAACATCTCCTCCCTGGCTCGCGTCCTCGCCTCGTCGATGGCCAGCCACAGAGTCCTCTTCGCCGCGCGGTACACCTCGTACAGCGCGGCTTCTTCGTCAGGGACCCGACGACGTCTCCTCCGGTATCGGGTGTACTGGCGCCTGACCGCCACGCACGCGACGCGCAGCTGCGCGATCTCGGCGGTCCACCAGTACACCTGGCGCCTTGCCGACTGTGTGTGGACCCGGGGCATGGACGCGTCGCTGATTTGCGTCATCGCCCCGCGGAACCACAGCGCCTCCTGCTCGACGTCGACGGGTCCATCCGTTGCCGACTCCCGGAACCAGGCCTGGACAACAGCGGCCTCCTCGAGAAGCTCCCTGTCTATGCGCTTACGCGCCCAGCGCGGACCGTCCGTACGCGGGTCCGGTAAACCGCGGCTCACACTGGAGATCCCCACGCCGCAGACTTGGCGTTGAGATCCCCCAGCAACAGCACAGGGCGAGGGTGGAGTCGGCCCACGACGGCACCCAACTCGACAAGGAACCTCTCGAAGTCGGCGAGGCTCTTGTTGGGCGAAAAGTACGCCCCAACCGTGCCAATGCCGTCCACGAGGGCGGCCACCCAGCCGTGACCTCGGGACGGGTTGGCAAGAGCCCCGCCAATGATGGCTACCAAACCGTCCAGGTCTCCCACCCAGTTATCCCTGGGGGGGACAAAGTACGGTTCGGCAACCACCGCCACGTGAATCGACCACTCTGCCATGCTCTGGAGCAATAGATCCTGAGCTCTAGCAGAGTGGTTGATGTTGCCCTGGAGGAAATGGTACAGCGCCATTTATGCGCAATCCATTCCCTCCGCACCATTCCTAGGCCGGGAGTTGGCCGAAGAGGAGCCAGGCTGAGGGGGGGGTAAAGAGCCCCCGGCAGCCTTGGCACCCCTTCTCTTCCCTTTCTTGGCTGGCACGCCACAGGCCTTTCCGCCCGCTCTGTGCCCAGCGGGCCTCCCTGCAGCTGTACAGAGGCTGCAGTTTGGCGCCGCGGAGCACTGGGCCGCCTTGTGACCGACCTGACCGCAGCGATAGCACTGCTCGCTGCGGTCTACGGAGGTGCACCGTGCCCTGACATGCCCAACGTCGAGGCAACGGTAGCACCGCAAGGCCCGGGGTTGCAGCAGCTTCACCCTCGCTGCAACCCACCCCACCAACAGACGCCCAGCGTCGGCGACTTTGTTCGCCGCCGTCACCGGGCACCGCACCCAGATCGCGCCGAGCCCGGAAGCGTCGACGCGAACCTCACCCGTCCGCACGTCCGCGGGCGGACATCCACCGGCTCTGGCGACGGCCGCCACGACCTCGGCCGGAGTCGTCGAATCGTCCAGACCGTCGACGCGCAGTTCAGCGGTCTTCATCGGCCTGGACACCCGAACGTCCTCCGGGTTGAGGACCTCCCTCAGCTTGGCGGCCAGGACGTCCGCCTTTTCACCGCTAGAGGCACCCGACACCTCTAGCAGTCGCGCCCCCGTAATCGCAGGCCTCAGTCTGAGGCCGGACGGTATGCCAAGGTCGGGGAACGCGACTTTGGCTTTTGCCTCCATAAGGACCGCCTTATAGGATATGCCCCTTTCGATGGCTCCGGGCTGCAGCGTAATTACTACAGCCGCGGAGCGTGGGGCTCTGACCCTAGGCGGCCCCTGAGCCTTCTTGGATGCCGGCGCCGGTGCTCCAGCGGGTACCGGTGGCGGCACCGCCGTCTTCTTCTTACGGCGGCCCCTCTTGACGACCGTCGTCCAGGTCTCCGTGGTGGACCCAGGTGCGGTCGCCGAGGATGCGGTCGCCGGGGGTGCGGTCGCCGGTGGGGCGGCCGCCCGGGGCGCTGGCGTCCGGGAAGTGGACGCTGACTTTTTGGCCCCCTTTCCGGCCTGACTCGACCCAGCTACCGCGGCTTTTGGTTCCGGTTTTGCTGGCCCCTCCTCTCTCCGTCTGTCTGCAGCGAGCGGTGGGCGAAGGTTTTCGGCCGGGAGGAGTCTAGCCTCTATGGCCTCCAACCGGGCACCGACCATACTCCCGCACTGCATCATGCATATGCGGGCAATCCTCTCTACCTCCGCATCCGCAAGTGCAGGAGCCGACGACGGAGCCGAGAACGGGGCCAACGCCGGAACCGCGCCGGGAAAGGTGCCAGCGGCCGGGGGAGTAGCCCTCTGGGCGGCAAACTGCCGTTTGAGGTCCTCCAGCTCGGATCGGAGACGGCTATTCTCCTCCCATAACTTCGCCGTCTCCTCCGTGCGCGTACGATTGAGGAGGACCTCTACCGCCTCCTTAATATCATCAGCCGCCTCCTTTAGGGCGCGCGTGAACGTGCCCTTCAGGCTGCCGGATTTCCATAACTTGGCGGCTGAGCGCCACCGCCGATACGTTCCCCCCGGCAGCCATCCGAGCGGATCGCCGCTCTCGGGCCTGTCGGGCCAACTCGCTGACTTCGTCAGCCGCGACAGCCTTCCTTTGCGCCCGCTTGGCAGCGTTCGCTTCCGCCTTGTTGGACCCCAGCAAGGGCCCGGGGTCACTCTCCGCGCCCTCCATCGGACGCGCTACGGGCACTGGCGTTGCGGGCCGAGAGATCGGCACGAAGCGACCCGCTCGGTCGCGGCCCGGCAGCCGACCGGGAGCTCCGCTCGCCAACGCACGACCCCGCCCTCTCTGTGCCGTTGGCACCTTGGGGGCCGACAGGTTCTCCTCACTGGAGGAGAGGCCCATCGACCCCGAGTCCCTGCTTCGCGGGCGTTTAAACCCGCGCGTGCCCTGATCGGACAGAAGGTCCTCACCAGGACCTGAGCCTCCTCGGCTCCTGTTGCCGCCAACGACGGCAAACGGTTCTGTTGCGTCGCACAGTCGCTCCAGGCTAACCCGGAGCTCCTTTTCTTGCGACGCACGTGGTTGACGCAGGTTGGCGGTGGTCCGCCGGCCCACGAGACTAGTGGTGCCCCCCCCAGATACGAAGGGGCTGCCTTCCGAAGAAGGACGGGATTGTCCCTCCTTGGGTAGGAGGGTACCCGCCTGGGGAATTGTTTTCTCATTAGTCTTTTCCATTTTTTTCCTTTTTGAGGGTGAGGTCCCTTTACGTCGCGCTAACGACCGGATCCCCTCCGGCCATTCATCCCCTCGGCACGCTAGACCTTGGGATTGGGGTAATTTTTTAGAGAGGTTGTCTTCCTCGCGGTCCGAGCCTCAGTGGCCCGGACCCCCGGTCCTGAACTCAGGATTACGGGGTGGCCGACGATTGGGCAGAACCAACCGCCGCCCCGGCGTCCCCGCGCTGCCGCCGGATGCCGGACAGACGCAGCGCGGACATTGGACACCTTCCACCACCCACACTCTCGTGGGTACAGCGGCGCGAACCGCCCCTTCCCAGTCTACGCCCGCTCACCTCCCTCTGTAAGCAGAGGAGGAGTGGACGTATGACCATCCCTCTGTAGCCCGGTTCCCTTCACCGCCCATCAAGGATGATCGGTGATTGGAACCATGACCTTTCCCCGTGTGTTGAAAATTAGCCGCCAGCCCCAAGAGTCCACCAGAACCAGTGGGCAATTGGTGCTGACGTTGCCCAGGGTGCGCCGCGAGGAGGCTTTCAACATGCACCCCAACCTAAACTTTTTTTTTTTTTTTTTTTTTTTAACGTGGAGAAATGCTCATGCATTCTGCACTACCACGGGGAGGTAGTGCAGTTATGTGGGACTCTAACCCACTAAAACTCCACGGTGTCCTCCTCTGCCGCTTACGGCGGGAACACGGGCACGCGTTAGCACTCATCCGTGAACCCGCCGCGGCTGTCCGTGACCGGACCCTCCTCTTGGGAGTACTCCCCATCACCGGCGCACCAGAACACATAGCACGCCGTGACCACCCCAGGGACCAAACCAGCACATGGGTGCCAGACGACCCCGTGTCTGGGCACCCTTGGTCCCCCTGCGACGGATCAGGTCATTGGCCCCGCCGCCTGCCAATTTTCGGCCGCAGAGGATAGGGAGAGCGGCCAACGTCATACCGACACTCCTCCTCCCCTGCGGCCCCACCGCGTCCGCCATCGAACGGTGGCGACCCCGTCAAGGCCGCGGAAGGTAGGGAGAGCGGCGCACCGCAATACCGGCACTCCTCTCCCGCCGCGGCCTCCAACCCTCAGCCGCGATGCCTCACATACGACATCGCGGCCCGCCTCAGTTGCGATGTCGCCGAAGCGGCACCGCAACCTACTCGTTGGCCGCTACGTCGTCGGCTTACAGGCAAAAGCCCTAACGAGCGGCCCCTCCTCAGGTTCCTCTTCGCTTCACCGTGGGTGTCCAAGCCACGGCTACTGAGCCCCCCCGCCTCGACAATGCGGGAACCCACCGGGGGGGCCCCAACCTAACCTTTTTTTTTTTTTTTTTTTTTTAACGTGGAGAAATGCTCATGCATTCTGCACTACCACGGGGAGATAGTGCAGTTATGTGGGACTCTAACCCACTAAAACTCCACGGTGTCCTCCTCTGCCGCTTACGGCGGGAACACGGGCACGCGTTAGCACTCAACCGTGAACCCGCCGCGGCTGTCCGTTACCGGACCCTCCTCTGGGGAGTGCTCCCCATCACCGGCGCACCAGAACACATAGCACGCCGTGACCACCCCAGGGACCAAACCAGCACATGGGCGCCAGACGACCCCGTGTCTGGGCACCCTTGGTCCCCCTGCGACGGGTCAGGACATTGGCCCCGCCGCCTGCCAATTTTCGGCCGCAGAGGATAGGGAGAGCGGCCAATTTGTGAGCCAGACAAACAAGACAGTGGCCTATGTATTTGCGTACAAATGATCGCAAGCTCGGAAACCAAAAATGGCGTAATATTAAATCAGTGGTCCTATCTATGCCTATATGGTCGTGATCGTCGTGAAAAATCCTTAATAGGCTAAGCCTATGGCCCTTGGGAATGAAATATAAGAGTCGCGATTCTTCCCCCGGTGGCGTGTATTTATAACACAACAGATCGGTTTTAATGATATACCTAGTGGAGTCTAATGTCCCATCCCGTAGTCTAGCATCAATTCCAGCGACTCAGAATTTGCCGTTTGAGCGATCTTTGCCCAATTATTGGGATTTTGTATATGTGAAACATTAGCGGGAGGATTCCTACTTAAAAAGTCAGCTTAGCTTTTCAGTTTCGCAGTCGGGTTTTTTTATTTTTAACCGACTTCAAAAAAGGAGGAGGTTTCTCAATTCGACCGTATATTTTTTTTTTCTTTTTTTTTTTTTTTTTTATGTGTGTTCGCGGATAACTTCGTCGTTTATGAACCGATTTTGATTATTCTTTTTTCGTTGGAAAGGATATATGCCAAGGGTGGTACCATGATAAGGAAACCAGGATCTGATGATGGCATCCCAGTGAAATCGAGGGGAACATTCGAAAATAGTAGGAGCGACCAGGCGACCAGTGCGTTTGTTAACTTTTTCATTAAGTATTTTAAAGCACTACAATTTAATGAAGGCCTAGTGTCGATCTGATGATGGAGCCGAAAGATAGTCGAGGGGACTCCTCAACGATCTACAGCAGTTACCTTGTGTTTGGGCTTGATTAATTTGTATTGTTGGGAACTTTACACCTAGATGGGTTGTGACTGTCATTAGGGGTCTGATGATGAATACGTAGGACAGTTAAGGGAACTCCTCAACAGTTTACAGTAGCTACCTTGTGTATGTTCACCGATTACTCGAAAAAGGCTGGGCCGATTCCAAAAGTTCTTTTTTTTATTTGAAAGGGTATACTCTCGAGGTGGTCCCATTATCATCAAATTGGAATCTGATGAGAGCATCCCATGGAAATCCAGGGAAACCCTCAAATTTTATAGGCAAACCTATAGCGATTTGGGTATTTTTTAAAGTAACTTGAGCATTTGCTCTCGGAAATCATCATTTGGTAAAGTCATTTTGTCATTTGGAGCTGATGATGAAGACCACAGATGACCATCGGAACTACTCAATGACAAATATTTCACGGGTTGCGATTCGATTACTTTAATATGTTTGCTAAGCAATTTATGGTCGTCACAATGCGTATGGTGAGTGATTGTTGAGGTTGGTACTTACCGGGAGAACTCCTCAACAATTAACGTCCCAGCATCGGGAAAAACAATATTTAGTAAAAGGTGATGAACAGTTGGCATTAGGCTATTGTAACTTAGATAAATTATAAACTGACCAACTAAAAAGTGAAAAATAAAAAAAAAATTACAAAAAAAAACAACCGACTTCCAAAAAAAACACTACAAATTGAAAAATAACTTTAATTTCGGAAGTCGGTGTCGATAATCGAAAATGCGGAACCAAAGACACCGACTTCCGAAATTAAAGTTATTTTTCAATTTGTAGTGTTTTTTTTGGAAGTCGGTTGTTTTTTTTTTAATTACTTTTTTTATTGATACCCATATTGAGGGAGTTATGAAAAAAAAATTTGCCACTGCCATCTTGGATTTGAAAAATGATAAACCCCTTTTTATATTACTTATTATTTCTATCTTTGATTTTTAACCGACTTCAAAAAAAGGAGGAGGTTTCTCAATTCGACCGTATATATATATATATTTTTTATGTTTGTTCGCGGGTAACTTTGTCGTTTATAAACCGATTTTGATTATTCTTTTTTTGTTGGAAAGGATATATGCTAAGGGTGGTCCCATGATAAGGAAACCAGGATCTGATGATGGCATCCCAGTGAAATCGAGGGGAACTTTCGAAAATCGTAGGAGCGACTAGTGCGTTTGTTAATTTTTTCATTAAGTATTTTAAAGCACTACAATTTGATGAAGGCCTGGAGTCGATCTGATGATGGAGCCGAAAGACAGTCGAGGGGACTCCTCAACGATTACACAGTTACCTTGTGTTTGGGCTTGATTAATTTGTATTGATGTGAACTTTACACCTAGATGGGTTGCGACTGTCATTAGGGGTCTGATGATGAAGACGAAGGACAGTTAAGGGAATTCCTCAACAGTTTACAGTAGCTACCTTGTGTATGTTCACCGATTACTCGAAGACGGCTGGACCGATTCCAAAAGTTCTTTTTTTATTTGAAAGGGTATACTCTCGAGGTGGAATCTGATGAGAGGATTCCATGGAAATCGAGGGAGACCCTCAAATTTTATAGGCAAAGCTACAGCGATTTGGATATTTTTTAAAGTAACTTGAGCATTTGCTCTCGGAAATCATCACTTGGTAAAGTGGAGCTGATGATGAAGATCACAGATGGCCATCGGAACTACTCACTGACAAATATTTCACGGGTTGCGATTCAATTACTTTAATATGGTTGCTAAGCAATTTATGCTCGTCACAATGCGTATTGCGAGTGATTGTTGAGAATCTCCTGGTTCTTACCGGGAGAACTCCTCAACAATTAACGTCCCAGCATCGGGAAAAGCAAAATTTTGTAAAAGGTGATGAACAGTTGGCATTAGGCTATTGTAACTTAGATAAATTACAAACTGACCCACTAAAAAGTGAAAAATAAAAACATTTTTACAAAAAAAAACAACCGACTTCCAAAAAAAACACTACAAATTGAAAAATAACTTTAATTTCGGAAGTCGGTGTCAATAAACGAAAACGCGGAACCGAAGACACCGACTTCAGAAATTAAAGTTATTTTTCAATTTGTAGTGTTTTTTTTGGAAGTCGGTTGTTTTTTTTTGTAAAAATGTTTTTTTACTAATTAATTATTGGAATTGCCTCCTTAATGAACATCACATTTATGTACACATAATATTCTTTCGTGCTACATACAAATACGTACATTACATCGTAGCTCACGAACTCAAAGTGTATGGACGACATAACAGTGCGTTAGTCGCGTCGCGTGTGACGTGTCTCACATGTAGCGGGAACCTCTAATTAAGGTCGATTGTCGTGAGTCGCGACTAATGACGACAACCTTGTTTCGTTGATAAAGTAAAATTAATTGCGTCGTATTTTTTGTGACGAAATTTAAGAGCAATTATTTTTCTCGCGTCTCTGCGTGTGAGGGATGAGTGCCATGGCACCTCGTTAGCATTGATTTGTCGCAACTAGTTCGTTTGTTCGTCCCTGTAAGTGCATGGGCTTGAACGGAGGCGCAACACCTGCATTACGGAAACGGTTTAGCCTTGTATACATCCTTACAGACAATTAGTGCACATCCCCATACTATGCTGATACTAATCATTAATTCTGTGGCTCATGTCACATGTCACATATTCAGTGGTATAAGAAAGGTTCGACGTGTATGTAACAAGGATGTCTTTTGTCAGGAATTGGGATAAGGGCAGGAGGATGAAGATAATGGTGGTGGTCCTAACGACGCTTGGCTACAGCTCATCGCAGCGGCTTGCTAACTAAGAGCTGCGATAAGTCTCTCTTACTGTTTTGTCTAAATTTAAGTCCCACATTAGTATTAGGGTTAGTGTTTCCCGTCTTTTCTCTCCAATGTGCCCTATTTTCCGTGATTGAGTAACTATCATTAAATTCTACACAGGCGTTTATTTCGAGGGGCCCGTGGCTAAATAATAACAGCCGCACAGGTCGATCGATCAGGTTAAGCTACGCTTCCCGTTGTTGGTCTATGGATGGGTGACCATCTTTACATACCATGACCCCTCCGTGTCTCGGAAAGCACGTTAATCCGTTGGTTACGGCTGTCATTCGTGGATCTTTGACAGTCGTTACTGATAGTCAGAAGCCCGAAAGTCTGATAACCAGTCTTACCAAGGGGTATCATAAATTACCCAGTAACTTTATGACTGAAGCCGACCCCAACATAGTTGGGAAAAGGCTAGGCAGATGATGAGGAGTTTATTTCGTAAGATGAATACATATTTCAGTCTACCTACTGTATAACATAGGATGGATTTTTGAGGTCGGGCGGTAAAGCAGGGCTACTGGAAAACGCTCCTTATCCTTTGGAGTAATTGCTAATAGCAATTCGATAGAAAAATAGTAGTGATAAGAGCAACGAGTGAAGGTCGCGGCTGCGCGGTCGGTAGTTGACATCAAGCGCTACACAATCTGTGGATTACCCACATTTATTTGTATTAAATACTTCAAGCACACAAATGTAGAGAGGCGGTCTTAGTGCCGTATCAGTCAACCTTTGGGTGATACAGAGACAAAATTGAGGAATAGATATTTACCCACCTATTCCTATTCATCTAATAAAAAAAAAAAAAGGATCACATTTAAAAACCGCCAACTTAAAGAATCTAGGTAACGAGACTAAGGGCTGATTTCTCCAACAATAGATAATTTTATCGGAGGAATAATTTTGAATTTTTGACAGTTTTTTCATACAAAAACTGTCAGATGTCAATTTAATTCCACGAACAAAAATTATCTGTCTATTGAAAAATCAGCCCTAAAACAGATAAATTCATATGGCAGTCGGGGGACCTCTTAGCATTGAAGGTGTTCCACAGAACGGTCCCCCGACTTCCATATGAATTTATCTGTTTTAGTCTCGTTACCTAGATTCTTTAAGTTGGGGGTTTTTAAATTATTAGATTTTTTCCAATTACTTACATTTAATTTTATTATTTTTTTGTGTCGGCGGTTTTTAAAATTTTAAATTTATATTTCATGCTTTTTGTAGGTACTCCTTAATTTTTGCATTTCATTTCTTTTATTTTCTTGCCTTGCCTTTTATAATTTGATTTAATCAGGTTTTTTATCCGTCAAAAAAGTAAATATTAATTTATAGTTGAAGAATAATTTTTAAGACTAAACAGATTTTTTGTTTTATTATATCCTTTTTCTAGTTCTTCCTTTAATTCAATTCCTTCATTTCAATTAACAGTTGGATCATACAATAGCATTAACATTCAATAAAAATAAAATATAGAAAAAATAAGACAAAACACAACACACAATTTCATTATTACTTACAAATTAAATTGGCAAAGTCAACAAATTTTAATTACAAATTAGAAATAATCATAAATGTTACATAATTTAAAATAATAATTCTTCTAAAAGTTGTTTAATAATTATCCAACTCTTCTCTTCTTGTCTTTAGTTATTCAACTTTCGTACAAGTATTTCATAGCTATTAGATATCTTAGGTATTTTAGATCTAGTTTATAAAATGGGACTGCGACATTATCTGATGTAGAAAATACCTACGCTTTTTAAGTAGGATAATTCCATTCATAATAAAAACATTTTTACAAAAAAAAACAACCGACTTCAAAAAAAACACTACAAATTGAAAAATAACTTTAATTTCGGAAGTCGGTGTCTTCGGTTCCGCGTTTTCGTTTATTGACACCGACTTCCGAAATTAAAGTTATTTTTCAATTTGTAGTGTTTTTTTTGAAGTCGGTTGTTTTTTTTTGTAAAAATGTTTTTATTTTTCACTTTTTAGTGGGTCAGTTTGTAATTTATCTAAGTTACAAAAGCCTAATGCCAACTGTTCATCACCTTTTACAAAATATTGCTTTTCCCGATGCTGGGACGTTAATTGTTGAGGAGTTCTCCCGGTAAGAACCAGGAGATCCTCAACAATCACTCGCAATACGCATTGTGACGAGCATAAATTGCTTAGCAACCATATTAAAGTAATCGAATCGCAACCCGTGAAATATTTGTCAGTGAGTAGTTCCGATGGCCATCTGTGATCTTCATCATCAGCTCCACTTTACCAAGTGATGATTTTCGAGAGCAAATGCTCAAGTTACTTTAAAAAATATCCAAATCGCTGTAGCTTTGCCTATAAAATTTGAGGGTTGCCCTCGATTTCCATGGAATCCGCTCATCAGATTCCAACTTGATGATAATGGGACCACCTCGAGAGTATACCCTTTCAAATAAAAAAAGAACTTTTGGAATCGGTCCAGCCGTCTTCGAGTAATCGGTGAACATACACAAGGTAGCTACTGTAATCTGTTGAGGAGTTCCCTTAACTGTCCTTCGTCTTCATCATCAGACCCCTAATGACAGTCGCAACCCATCTAGGTGTAAAGTTCACATCAATACAAATTAATCAAGCCCAAACACAAGGTAACTGCTGTAAATCGTTGAGGAGTCCCCTCGACTGTCTTTCGGCTCCATCATCAGATCGACTCCAGGCCTTCATCAAATTGTAGTGCTTTAAAATACTTAATGAAAAAATTAACAAACGCACTAGTCGCTCCTACGATTTTCGAAAGCTCCCCTCGATTTCACTGGGATGCCATCATCAGATCCTGGTTTCCTTATCATGGGACCACCCTTGGCATATCCCCATTCCAACAAAAAAAGAATAATCAAAATCGGTTCATAAACGACGAAGTTATCCGCGAACACACATAAAAAAAAAAAAAAAAAAAAAAAACATATATACGGTCGAATTGAGAAACCTCCTCCTTTTGAAGAAGTCGGTTAATAAAAATAGTCAAACTGAGTGGTCGTAGGTACCAGTCATCACTCCACTTTCCTCATCATTCTAGAGCAACGATCAGACAAAAAAAAAAATTCAAGTTTTTAGTTTTCATTTCGTTAGTTAATATTTCTCATTCCCTTTCAATATAGTGTACATTATTCTACTTGTCAAGCCCTTGCATTTGATACCTATATTGAAGGAGTTGTGAAAAAAATATAATTCGCCATTTTGTGGTAACGGCCATCTTGGATTTGAAATTTGTAATAGCGTAAGTATAGTATTCTACTAGTCAAGCCCTTTTATTTAATACCCATATTGAGGGAGTTGTGAAAAAAATATGTAATTCGCCACTTTGTGGTGGCGGCCATCTTGGATTTGAAATTTATCATAGTGTACGGTATTCTACTATTCAAGCCCTTTCATTCGATACCCATATTAAGGGAGTTGTGAAAAAATATGTAATCCGCCATTTTGTGGCGGCAGCCATCTTGGGCCGATTTTCATCAAACATAGCTAAAAACACTCCCGACTAATTCACCTTTCAAACAAAAAAAAACAAAATCAAAATCGGTTCATCCTTTCGGGAGAGCGCTACGATGCCACAGACACACACACACACACACACACACACACACACACAGACACGTCAAACTTATAACACCCCGTCGTTTTTGCGTCGGGGGTTAAAAAGCAACGAAGTCAAAACTGTACATTTAATGTTTTGAAGAAAATTAATTGCTACGAGGTGTCCCCGGAGTCTGATGCTGAAAATGTAGTTTTAAGCATTTTTGTCCGTTTGTCTGTTGGTCCGAATGTAGGTTGTATATTCCGGATTTGCACAAAAACGGATAAAAAGATTTGAATGAAATTCTTCACACATATAGTTTATAACCTCTTGCGAATCTCGACTCCAGCTGGCCAATTATGGCAAGGCAGAGGTGAGGAACTAGACTACTCTGCCGGCAAAGATTCCACTTGTTTCCACTGTTCCCGGTCTACTATTGGGTCTACTGCTATTTTGCGTCAACAGTTCAGATAGATCGTCTCGTGCTGTCTTCTCGCGTCTTCGTCCCGATAGAACGTCTCGTGCTGTCTTCTCGCGTCTTCGTCCAGATAGAACGTGTCGTGCCTATTGTGATGATGGCATTAGTCGCTACTTACTGTCATTCAATTCAATTCAATTTTTTTATTCAGTATCGATTCACATTGCGTTCGAATATAATCCAGCACGAAGCATTAAAATTAACAACATTATTAGATATAGGTACAAATATATAAGAATACATGCAATTCAAATTAAATAAGGAAATTGCATATATATAAAAAACAAAGACACAAACACAAAAAAAAAAATTGAATATAAGTAATACCATGCAAACAAAAATTTTTTGCCTAATTGCATAACGCACTCACTGTTACAATTCATTCGTCTTCGAAATGGAACACATTCAACACAATTTAGTGAACGAAAACCTTTTAGTTAACAGCCTAGAAAAGGCTAATTAAACTAGTAGTCGGTGACAGACACATCTTCAAATACTTATGGGTAATTCTTGGTGGATGCCTCTTGGTATTGCATCCGAGTGGCGTAACTCACTCACAGTCACAATCCCTTCATGTTCACTGAAATGTGTTGCATTTCGAAGAGCAAATAAAAACGGCGTCATTCAACTAGCGGCCTGAATGATATTCAGCCGATGAGTGTGATCGATCACCGCTCAGTGCACACAGTGAGTCGCCAGTATCTACTTACTTGTTAATTACTGCATGACACTATTTCATGTAGCAATACTGAGGAACTCGTGTCCATAACTACCGAACGCTTCTACAGATGCCAATCTGACATTTACCTATAAATTGATCATTCATATACATAGTTAACATTGGAATTTACAAGACTTGTACATTTGAATATACTGGGTGTAAAAAGAGTCATCACCAAGCCGTCATTCTGAACATCAAACTAAGTTAAGCACCTTGTGCAAAATTATTGCTGGCAAACGACTTTTGTTTTTGCTGTGAAAATTCGCGATTTTTTCTCGCAGTTTACGGTAAGTAAGTAGTGCGAAACGTAACGCACGCAGTTTACGTTAAGTAAGTAGTGCGAAACGTAACCCACGCAAAATATTGTGCTTATTGGTGCATGCAACGGTACCTACAGGGATCGCGGGAGTATACCTACATTTAAAACTTGTTTTCGTGAAATGTCAAAAACAGTTGAAACTTTGGACCTTCAATATCTCCGTATCCGGAAGGTCATAATAACCGGATGAACAACTCTGACTCTCGGCTTCGTCAAGGGTGTTCTTACACCAAATAAAATAAATAAAAATATTATACATGTTTATAATATTTAGGGCTGATTTTTAATCATCTGATAACTTTATTCGAGGAATAATTTTGAAATTTTGACAGTTATTTCATACAAAATCTGTCAAACGTCAAATTTATTCCCTGAATAAAAGTTATCTGGCGATGGAAAAACTGGTCCCGGCTGTCATCCGTGGATCTTTGACAGTCGTTACGGGTCGTCAGAAGCCCGTAAGTCTGACAACCAGTCTTACTAAGGGGTATCGTATTACCTAGTAATTGAGTTGTGGAGGTCAGATAGGCAGTTGCTCCATGTAAAATACTGATATTCAACTGCATCCGCTTAGACTGCAAGCCGACCCCAACATAGTTGGGAAAAGGCTCGGCAGATAATGATGATTATAAATGTTTATGTTTATGTTATGCTTTTACAAACAAAAATATATATTGTTTTAAATCTGAAATGAACACGGACAATGTAGCAGGCAAAAGTTATTTCTGCAATTTAAGTATTGGGTTCGCAAAACATGAAAATCTCATTAAAAACTTCAGGCGCGTGTCGCGAGTGCGTGGGCTACCGTGTGCGCACTGCGCAGGCGCTCGAGTGGCGCGTCGTGTGTGGCGTGCGCGCAACACTTCCCGGCGCCCGCTGTGCGCGCCTGTACCGAGTCTTTACGACTCACAGTTTGTCACGCGACTAATGTTCACTTCCGACGTCTTATTGCCCATAAATCGGTATGAAAACACTGTAACACTGATGAAAGGGTGCGTCCAAAGAGCAAATAAATGAATATACTTAACTACTTTCTACAAGACAGCATAGTCCCGAACATGGTATTCAGGCGTAACGGAGACCCGAACGATTTTTTAGTATTGATGATGATGAATGGTAGATGGTGTTCGGATTTAGTAAGTATTTTTGGATACTCGTACTAATTGACCTAGTACCTACGATTATGACCTAGTCCGGAACGCCTCTGCCCACAGCTAAGCCCCACATAAGGGCTATGGTAAAGCTTTGTCAGCCTGAGTCGAGCCCACAAACACACGGACAGAAGATAACCACGCGCCACCAGCCGCTGTAGGTATGGTGGACACGTCGTGAATTGTAATTTTATTCGGCGTTTTGTAAGGAGCTGGTCTTACTGTTTCTAAGTACATATTAGAAAGTGTGTTGGAATGCTTGGATGTCTTTATGGCTCCCTCACTTCGCGCAAAGGAAATAAATATGGTTATACGCGCTCCGGGCGAATGATCCACTCATGGATGGCTCTCTGTGGCGCCTATCTCCGGTGCCTCTAACTAAATTGCGCACACTTCTCAATCGGACGTCAAACGCTTGCCGACATTCGCTCAATAGGGATAAGCTTTCATACTATGAGCGAGTCTGTCATCTGTGTTTTTATTTGCAATATCGGTTTTTAGTGGGATCAGATCAGATACAGTGGTACAGGCAAGCACACGTCCATGGTAACTATTTGACATTGCCAGCACCTCTACGATGAGGTTGTCATAGCACAAGTGTTACCATGGTAACTATTTGACATTGCCAGCGCCTCTACGTCGAGGTTGTCATAGCAAAATTGTTACCATGGCAACTATTTGGCATTGCCAGCGCCTCTACAACGAGGTTGTCATAGCACAAGTGTTACCATGGTAACTATTTGACATTGCCAGCGCCTCTACGACGAGGTTGTCATAGCACAAGTGTTACCATGGTAACTATTTGACATTGTCAGCGCCTCTACGACGAGGTTGTCATAATACAAGTGTTACCATGGTAACTATTTGACATTGCCAGCGCCTCTACGACGAGGTTGTCATAGCACAAGTGTTACCATGGTAACTATTTGACATTGCCAGCGCCTCTACGACGAGGTTGTCATAATACAAGTGTTACCATGGTAACTATTTGGCATTGCCAGCGCCTCTACAACGAGGTTGTCATAGCACAAGTGTTACCATGTTACCTATTTGACATTGCCAGCGCCTCTACGACGAGGTTGTCATAGCACAAGTGTTACCATGGTAACTATTTGACATTGCCAGCGCCTCTACGACGAGGTTGTCATAGCACAAGTGTTACCATGGTAACTATTTGACATTGCCAGCGCCTCTACGACGAGGTTGTCATAGCACAAGTGTTACCATGGTAACTATTTGACATTGCCAGCGCCTCTACGACGAGGTTGTCATAGCACAAGTGTTACCATGGTAACTATTTGACATTGCCAGCGCCTCTACGACGAGGTTGTCATAGCACAAGTGTTACCATGGTAACTATTTGACATTGCCAGCGCCTCTACGACGAGGTTGTCATAGCACAAGTGTTACCATGGTAACTATTTGACATTGCCAGCGCCTCTACGACAAGGTTGTCATAGCACAAGTGTTAGCATGGATGTGCGGACGACTGCACCGACTGAATATATAATAATATATTCATTTAACAGACCAGTTGTCAGAAGTGTGTCTTGATGCCCATGTGACCCGAATCTCTGTACCGAACCCCTGGGGGTTTGATATAGCCGGTGGAACACGACTACGACTTGTTCTACAAAAAAGTATAAAGTGCGTTCGTAAGGAGCGCGGCGCGACGCGACGTCGCGTCGTGTTTGATATGTAATGCCACCATGCGTACATAGTGTGTAGGGCGCTAGGGTGCGTCGACTACAAAGGATTCCATGCTTATTTTCGACTCCATAAAATACGAAGAATGTAAGTCGATCCCCAGTGAGCTCCCCTTTATTGCTCGCAATCGATAAGTTGAAATGTTACGAGGCCGGCCGCCCTGTCCTATCGATTTTAAAGTGCAATACGTTTGGATTTATATAAACAATATTCTCACTGACATTTTGAACTGATTCATAGAACGTTAGAATCTATGTGGTGTCTACTGAAAAAAGCCGGACTTTTAGTTAGCTGCAGTAACATTTCTTTAAAAAGTGGTAACACTTAAGAGCGTTTACGCCGAACGGCATTTCATACAAACTTTCAAGCCCTTAATTTTCGAAATGAATGAACCGATTTTAATGAAACTTCATACGCATAAGCAGGATACAAAGGTCTAAAAAGTTAGTAGAAAACATTTTCGAAAAATTGTGTTACAGCCAGATTAGACCGATTTTTAGGGTTCCGTAGCCAAATGGCAAAAACGGAACCCTTATAGATTCGTCATGTCTGTCTGTCTGTCCGTCTGTCTGTCTGTCTGTCTGTCCGTCCGTATGTCACAGCCACTTTTCTCCGAAACTATAAGAGCTATACTGTTGAAACTTGGTAAGTAGATGTATTCTGCGAACCGCATTAAGATTTTCACACAAAAATAGAAAAAAAACAATAAATTTTAGGGTTCCCCATACTTAGAACCGAAACTCTAATTTTTTTTTTCATCAAACCCATACGTGTGGGGTATCTATGGGTAGGTCTTCAAAAATGATATTGAGGTTTCTAATATCATTTTTTTCTAAACTAAATAGTTTGCGCGAGAGACACTTCCAAAGTGGTAAAATGTGTGTCCCCCCCCCCCCTAACTTCTAAAATAAGAGAATGATAAAACTAAAAAAAATATATGATGTACATTACCATGTAAACTACCACCGAAAATTGGTTTGAACGAGATCTAGTAAGTAGTTTTTTTTTAATACGTCATAAATCGTAAACCACAATTTACCATTCATTCAATCAACTCAAAAATAAAAAAAAACATTTAATTTCATAAACATAAACCTTATGCATAAACCCGGATGTTACGGAACCCTCGGTGCGCGAGTCCGACTCGCTCTTGCCCGGTTTTTTATTTTTCATAGAAACAGAGATTTCCAGTAACCTTTTTTAAATAAGACATTTCGAAAATGTTTTCTACTAACTTTTTACACCTTTGTATCCTGCTTATGCGTATGAAGTTTCATTAAAATCGGTTCATTCATTTCGAAAAATAAGGACTTGAAAATTTGTATGAAGTGCCGAACCGCGTAAACGCTCTTAAGCTGTAAAGTTATACCACTTTTTACCCGACTGCGGCGAAGCCCAAAAGGAGGGTTATCGCTTTCCCTCGTAAGTTCTAAACGAATGAACGGATTTGGATAAATTATACGTCTTTAGATTTGTCTTGGTAGCGCGAGTGTCACTGACTACATTAAAATAAAAAACAAAGTAAAATGGCGGATTTAGGGTGCCATATTGTGGAGTTCGAATTTTTTTTTTCTCTAATACCATCGAGTGAAATATCAAAATTAAGGGTTTTAAAAGGTGATTACAAAAATATATAAATATACGGTAACAGTGGCGCGAGTTCACCCGCATAAGTGTCGATCCCGTGGTATGACCTTTCCCGGGACTCAAACTATCTCTATACCAAATTTCATCTAAATCGGTTCAGCGGTTTAAGCGTGAAGAGGTAACAGACAGACACACTTTCGCATTTATAATTTCAGTGTGGATTAGTATGGATTATTGAAATCATATAAAATTATACAACATTATTTATAACATAACTAAAACATCTTTTAAACCGTAACCTCCGCTGATAAAGTGGTTTCATCCAGCATTTCCTTGATAATATGGTTTTTCTCAGTCTTTCTTCGCAATTTTAGAATAATAAGCAGAGCTACGACATGCGCAACCTCTATAATTACAAGCTTTTATTTAACTTGCAACCACGGTAACCCCTGTATTCCCGTTGTCCCTGTTATCTGTGTCCCCGTTAACGGGGACAACGGGAATTTAATAAAATTATTAAAATTACTTCCCGTTGTCCCCGTACGCTGTCCCCGTTAACGGGGACAAAGCCACGTTTGTTCGGGTGGACTCTTGCAACTCAATTTTGAAGCAGATACCTTCAACCGATTGAGCTAAAATTTTGCATACACGTTTAGTACTGTTTTCCTGGGGATCACGCTCGACACCCCTTGCAGGACGGCTAAGTTCAGCAGCATATGCTGTGAGAAAAATCCGTCAATTTACTGATGTTGATACCGCGAGACCGGTCTATTTTAGTTACTTTCATACTATCATGTCGTACGGTATTGTCACAGTATAAAGATCATACAGTATTGTAACTCGGCCGTAACCTTGAAATAAATGCCTACAACCGCGCGGTACGTAAACATGCGATAGGGCTGCCCGCCTCCAGCATTTTAATTACATTTGCCTACTTTGTGTTTCCATTTAGTTTTGTTATTGTATTTTGCTGTGTGTACATAAATAATAAAATAAATAAATAAATATACTTCTTATATATAAACAAATAAAATACTTTGTGAATTTAATCGGAAGTGTTTAATAAAAATGCGTGTTGTTTTTTGATTGGTAGATTTAATTAAAAAACCATGTACCTACCTAAAACACCATGGTACTTATGTTTTAACAAAATATCTTATAAATTTGCGACCGAAAAATATTACCGCCTATAACTACCTATTTCACTCGTGTATAACAACACTTTCCTTTACTCTATTCACTTTATTTATTAATCCAGACATCTTTTTTTTCGGGAGATAAAAGGAAATACTTATCCATTAAAAAGACACACATTATGTACCTACCTACTAGTAAGTAAAATTATTTTATAGTCTTACCATTCAGAGTTTCCAGGTAATCTAAAAAAAGTTATCTCTGGATGCGTTATTGACGAATTCATGCAACCAAAAACAGCACAATATAGCCTACTCGTCATATTAAATATGGACTTGAACTTATTTTTAGTGATCGCGCGGTTTTTGTTAAAAAAAACAACACACCGTCCGTTCGTCACTGCGGCACAGTCGCAACTGTCTGCATGCCGAGCGCATGCCGAGGTCGAGGCGCGTAGGTATAGCTCGCGTTTCGTCCGTTTGTATGAAGTCGAAATACTGTATGATCTTTATACTGTGGTATTGTTGTGTTTACTATGGGGACGGGCTGCAGACATCGAGTCTATTTTTATTCTGCAGAAAAGAGCCATTAGAGCCATATACAGCCTCCGCAGGCGTGACTCTCTAAGGGAACTGTTTAAAGATATTAACATCATGACGTTACCTTGTCAATATATCTATGAAAATATCATGTTCGTTCGTTCGTTTCAGCCGATAGACATCCACTGCTGGACGTAGGCCTCCCCCAATTTTGGGTGGGTTTGCCCCCCATATCATATCATGTACGTAAGGAAAAATCTACATCTTTTTAGTAAAAGAGGTGACAGACACAATTATGTTTATACCGGTTTATGTTTATGAAATTAAATGTTTTTTTTTATATTGAGTCGACTGAATGAAAGGTGAATTGCGGTTTACGATTTATGACGTATTAAACAAAACTACTTACTAGATCTCGTTCAAACCAATTTACGGTGGAAGTTTACAAGTTTTATCATTCTCTTATTTTAGAAGTTGCAAGGGGGGGGGACACACATTTGACCACTTTGGAAGTGTCTCTCGCACAAACAAAACAAAAAAAAATTATATTAAAAACCTCAATATCATTTTTGAAGACCTATCCATAGAGACCCCGTACGTATGGGTTTGATGCAAAAAATGTTTTGAGTTTCAGTTCTAAGCATGGGGAACCCCCAACATTTATTGTTTTTTTTCTATTTTTAACCCCCGACGCAAAAACGACGGGGTGTTATGACGTGTCTTTGTGTGAAAATCTTAATGCGGTTCACAGAATACATCTACTTACCAAGTTTCAACAGTATTGTTCTTATAGTTTCGGAAAAAAGTGGCTGTGACATACGGACAGACAGACATACAGACATGACGAATCCATAAGGGTTCTGTTTTTTGCCATTTGGCTACGGAACCCTAAAAAGTACCTTTGTGTTTTAGGGTTTTTAAAAAATCGACTGATACCAAGGTGGAAAAGGATAATAAAGTTTAAGGGGTGGATTTTACTGCTTGCTTCCATTAACTCTAAAATGGATATGGGTCTTTGAGTCAAGTTATGAACACATCACAAACGAATTTTTCAAAATTCCACCCCTGGGGGCGTCAAGCGGGGACACAGTTTATTTGAAAAATCTGATCCCTTGTCTATAAACTCAAAGATTGGCCCGAAAACTTATTTGTCTAAATAAATGATAAATATCATAAACATACCTACATTTTCGAAATTTTTAGAGGAAAGTACGAATTTCACGCGGACGAAGTCGCGGGCAGAAGCTAGTCAGAATATACAAAGATCGGAGTCATGTATTTAGAGTGCACGCCAAGTCAGAATTAGGTGTAAGCCTCTATACTCAATATGTAATTAAAATATTATGATCTGCCTTATATTGAGTGAACTAACGTGTTTGTGCAGACTGCGTGCACCTGCAACTGTACCGCGACGCGAAGGCGCGCTGCGCGGGCGCCGGCTGTAAGGCGTCGTTGTCGCTGCAGCACTTCCTGGGCTGCGAGGCCGGTTTTACGCTCGACAAGCACTCCAACACGCTGGCGCTCGTGTGCCGCGACCTCGTCGCCATCGTCGCCTTCGAGACACGCGAGCGCCTCATCCAATGGCAGGTACGCTACCGCCACCAGTGTGTGTGCTCACCGGGTCACCCACACTCGTGTAACGCGCCCTCTGCCTGCAGGTGAAGGTGAGCGCGCATCTGGGCGAGCCGCGCCACTACCTGGTGCTGGTGGGCGGTGCGGGCGCTGGGGGGGGCAACAAGCGGCTCCCCGCGGGCCCTGCGCGCTTACACCTGCACGAGCGCCGGTTCGCGCTCACGGCCGGCGTGCCACCACGCCTGCTCGGGATATGGGAGCTGCCGCACCTTAGGTGAGTTACAGTTCAACCACTACTTATGAGGAAATGAAACCTGTTTACGGATCACCGTGTATCGCAAGGTCAAAAGGTTTCCTGTAGCACTCTTCACATATGTGTACAGGCGTTACGGCGTGGTAGAGGGGAGGTTTTGCTTCGAGGGTGGCTCACACTGCGGCAAGGGCGAGGGCCTTCACGTGCTCATCACTGACCAGTCTAAGGAGGTGGCGCGGGACTTCGATCTCGCCTCGCAGGGACGACTCTCGCCGCGGAGGCGGCCTCACAACTTTAAAAAGCATGAAGGTCTTGTAAAAGCTAAAGTGAAACCAATACTTAACAATTCTGTGCACAAACTTGTCTGAAATATTATTGAAATTCGTTTATTTTGTGTTTAGGTTCAGATAGTCCAAAATCCCATAAGGCATATAGGCCGGACACCCGTCTCTCAGAACTGAATACGATAGATCACTCCCTGCCGCCCCTCGATCTCCACAACTACGAGGAGGGTTGCGAAGAAGCGGGGGCCATCTCCCCCTATTGGCCATCCGCGGAAAGGACACACTTTACGGACATGGGGCACGGTGACACCGCATCTGTCAACGAAACCGTTGAGGACGTGGGCGCGTGGAGCGGCGTCGGCAACGTCACGCTCGAGCGCTGCATGAGCTGCATTTCCAAGCTAGGCGCGCTGTCGCGCTCCTCCACAGCCGCGCTCACGCCGGGCGCTAAGCACTTCAACCCCGCGTGGACCATGGAACCCGTTCACGAAACTCTTCCTACTGAGCCCGCAGAGATCGCTCCACATTGTGATACGGCACCTAGTGCTACCGATAAGACTGAGGACGTGTGTCGCTGCACCGTGCGGCCGGCGCTGCCGCCGGAGAGGCCCCCCAAGCCCACGCGGCTCGAGCTCAACCTGAGCCATCAGCCAGTGCCGGCGCCGTTGTGCCGCTGTGCGCTCAGCGTACCGGACGACAAGCCCAGCAGAGTCGGACCTTACGAGAACTATGATGTACCCAAAGTTCCCTACCATGAGGTAAATTGTATTATTAAGGTTTTCAACGTAGTAAGAATAACAGTCTTTACTTTTTTGTCAGTAGCTTTATTTGCTTGTTGTTGTACAGGTGGACGGCGAGTACTACGATACACCGAAGCGACTCAAAGAGTGCCTCAACAATGAACTATTTAAAGTAACTAAAAGTTCAACGTCGAATGCCGTTATATTAAAAAAGCCTTGCGGCTGTTTACTAAAATTTGGCAAAAGACGAAGAGAGCCGACAATCGTGGACTCTGAGGAGAACTTCCAGCCAGCCAACTGTCCATGCCAGCGCGTCACTGACTGGGCGAACAATTGGATCAAACTACCCTATTGTAGGAAAAACACTGTCTCCAGTGACAACTTAGTGCCAAATAAAGAAAACGTAACACCCAACAATAGTGACCGAAGTGCTCTCTACGCTACTATCGACTTGTCACGAAAGACTAGAAGAAAACAAAGGCCTTGTGATAGACACGACGACGCACCCGAGAGCGAGCTCAAGCACAGCCTCACGACCAGGTCCGTGGAGATCGACGACGGTCCGCTAGCCAATTATGAGAACCTCAACTTCGCCTTGTCTTTAGAGCATTACGAAAATGCTAAGGATTTATTGAGAAAAGTTGGAGTCACACAATCAGAGTTGGATGCGATTAGCGCTAATCTGAAACCGGTTTCCTTTGCCACCGTAGACGGCAAAAACATTTGTACTAAGTGTGGTCACCATCAACAGCAAGGAAATGCAACAAACCAGGAACGGCTAGCAGTTAGTATGAACGATGACTATCTTATGATGGCACCGAATGTCAGTAACAAATTAGAACAAAGCAAGCCATTACCGGCTGGCTACACTCCGATGTCTCCAATCGGTGGTTTTGCGTTAAACACTCTGAAGCATCCTGCAAGAAGTCCAATCAACAGGTTGCTCGAAGAGAAATCAGCGAGCAACCCGACGCTGTGCGGACCCGAGGAGAGTCGACGAACAGACACGAGCGAGTCCGACCAACCCGCGCCAAGCGCGGCCACCGAGCGAGCCGATAGAATAGAATACAGAAAACGTTCTAGTTCCGCAGACTCCTCGCGGTTCCTTGAAGACGTTAAAGAGTTCGATGGTAGCGTCGGTAGTCACGGCTCTACGTCTTCCATAGAAACACTTCGTAATATTGCACTCGACGGGGAGCGCACATCAACACCGTGCAACTGTGCGGCAGATAATAAACACTCAGACGCTGATAGTTCTGAAGCGTCTAAAGGTGCTCGCAGCCGGCTTCCACCGGCAAAGCGTTCCTCGTCAGTGCCGGGCAAGGCGGGCGGGAACAGAGACTCATCGAGTTCCAACGACTCTGGCGTGTCGAGCTGCTCCCTGCGGCGCGGCGAGCTGTTCGAGTTGCCGCTGACTACTGCGGCGGCGCGGCGCCACTACCGCAGTGCGCGGCGTGCGGCGGCTGGCGCCGGCAGCGCTCCGCCGCGCCGCTCCAAGTCTACCGACCCGCTGCGGGACCTCGTCGCGCTGCAGCGGGAGCGCGTGCCGGCCAAGTCCTCGTCCGCTGAGGCCGAGGTGCCCGTACTGTCTGCCAAGCCACTTAGAGGTAGAATTCTCTTGTTCTTTTTATACCATTTCATATGTTTTTATTAGAGCTGACAATAACTGGTATTGCAAATATTTTCACTAACTTAGTTCAAAGTAAAGCAAATCAGTGACGTTGTCCTATTAGTCAGTTGTCCCCTGGTGTATGTAGCTCAGTGTGGATACTAGATCTGTATCACCTCACAGGTGTGATGGACACGCACAGCACGTCGAGCGGTACGTCGGACATGTCGGACTACATCGAGACCCTGTCCATCTGCTCCTCACACTCCTCCACCGACACTCCTGTCACCATGAGGTAAGATGTCAAAACTAACAGAGAATAATGCACGCGTCTCACGTCATCGTCATGAGAAGTGTTTTCATATAGCTAAGGAGTGTAATGCTGTGATTGTTTGCGCACAGAGTGATGCGGCAGACGACGAGCACGCTGCGGCCGCGCTCCGGTAAGGAGTACGGCAATCTGGACCCGCGCCTGGCGTCCGCGTACCGCGCGCCCCCCCCTCACCCACCGCACCCACACCTCTACTCCAACCTGCCGTAGCCCACACTGTGAACAGGCACTCCGAGTAATACTCGAACCATTCATACTGCAGTCGAACTAAGTAATCCGAATATGAAACAGTTTTCTTCTAAACGTTGTGCACATGGCATCTTTGAACTGGTTTTCGAGTATTGCGTGGAGTGCGTCTTCTGTGCATATTTTGTTGAGCTAAGACGTCGCCTACTCGCGGCGTTGTTATTGTCTGTTTCGTTCCAAACTGTAGTTTTGTACTTGAGCTGGAACATCTCTGAGCGTTACTTTACGTGTGGTATGTTAATGTGATCCGTCCATGGTCTGTCCTCGATGCGTCGGTTTGTTTGCGCTCTGCTTCCACTTTGAGAGTTTCACAGTGTTTGGGAGTATTGTTCGTTTAATCTACTTCCTTGTGTTTGTATTATCCTCTAATGAGACGCTCGTGATGCGCAGTCTCTACGATGTCTCGGCAATAGTCTCGCGTGCAGTGCCAAATATTACGCGTCTGTGCGACACAGCGTTTTTATAAATGTTAGTTACCTTCACAATGGGAAACTGAACGAATTACAAGACAGGTGAAATAAAATAACTATTGTTAATAATTTTTGATTGCGTATAGTACAGTGAACACGTAGGCTAGGAGTCAGTCTGCGTAGTCCGGGCCGGGCGATGTACATAGTGTAACTCATAGGTAGTCCACGACTTGTTTAGAACGATGTAAATTATACATATATTAAATATTATTACTAAAGTAATTGATATATAAATTTAATCTCTACAACGACTTTCTTGTCTCTACTTTGTTACGACGATGTAATATTTTGATATTCGGAGTTTATCTGACGGATGCGAGCGCGGCGGCGCGCCTCAGTAAGCAATAAGCAGTGCAACCAGAGGTGATCCTTGTATTGTATTGTACAGTTACGTTAGAATTGTGTACTTGATACTCTATGGCGGAAGCGCGGTTCGTCTGTGTGACAGCGCGCGCGCCCCGCGTCGCTCCCGTCCCGCTCCGCCAGACGCGGCGGGGCGGAGAGGCGCGGCGCGCGCGCGCAGGCGGGCGCTGTTGGCCCGAAGACTGGAATTGTAAGCAGGTTGTTTAGATATTACGCTAGCAATGAATTTATATTATGAAAAAACTAATGTTAATAAACTTGGAATTTCTGAATAAAATGAGAATAAAGATTTATTGTTTTATTGTGTATTTGTGTAATAATGATTTTGGAGAACAAATGTCCTGGTATTAGCTTCCCACATTGGTATTCACTCTGCAACAACAGACACATGAACTTATTCTGTAAATGGCGACATTGTGCGAAGTAAGTATCTACCATGTCTTTTCGTATGCATTTCATAGATAAAAGAAATTGTTTCTTAGTCTATATTTTAATCGTTTCTCTTTAGGCATAATTCCCAGTACTCAGACTAATCAGACTCACAATTTGGCTGCAGGTCCAGGAAAAGCACCGAAGACACAGTTACCCAACTTGTTGACTACATTACTGGAAAAGTGGATGCAAAACAGAAATGTCTGGGTGTTTTTCTAGACCTAGCCAAGGCGTTTGACACTGTCTGTATTCCAACCCTTGTAAAGAAGTTAGAACATGCCGCAATCAGGGGGAAAGCATATTTGCTGACTTTCTTGCAGACCGAACACAAAAAGTAAGGATTGGTGAAGAGGTTAGCAGTGAAGCCAAAATTGACTATGGTGTACCCCAAGGAAGCTCCCTATCCCCGAGTCTCTTCTTGGTCTATGTGAATGACCTGTCCAGCAGTCTCTTGATAAGGACAGAATATTTAGTTATGCAGACGACACTGTATTAATATTTCACGCTGAGAGTTGGGAGAAAGTGCAACAAACGGCGGAGCTGGGCTTACATAAAATAATCCATTGGCTAGGAAGTAACTTGGTACTAACCCTGAATATTTCAAAGACCTCTTATCTGTAATTTACTTTCGCCAATACTAAATCCTTGGAAATAAGTCTCAAAGCACACTCCTGCAATGACTTAAATGGTCACCAATGCCCATGTCTCCCAATCTCGCAAAAAAAGTCAGTAAGTTTTTTGTCTGACTAAATAAATGAATTGAATTGAATTTTTTTGAATTGATATCTAGGTGTACTTCTGGATCAACGACTAAGCTGGCGTCCACACATTGAATTGACCTCTTCCCGTGTTAGGAAACTCATATGGACATTTAAGAAGCTTCGACACGTTGCTAAGTTTAAGCTACTCCGCTCGGTGTACAGTCAACAAAGGAGATAAGTATACAGGAGCGTCGGATATAGTTGAAGTTTACTAAGAAACCGATGGATGTTCTGGACTGAAATTTAATTTAATAAATGAGCTGTTTGTTTTCTATCAATAAAATTAAATTTTATTCTAGAACATCCATCGGTTTCTTAGAAAACTTCAACTATATCCGACGCTCCTGTATACTTATCTCCTTTGTTGACTGTACATTGCGTTGGCACAGTCAATAATTGGCTACTGTATCACGGCCTGGGGAGGCGCTTGTAAAACCTTTATGATTCACCTCGAAAGAGCACAAAGATCTTTGTTAAACCTTTAGACCGTACCGGTTTCCTACGAAGGATCTTTATGACATCTGTAAAGTACTTACCGTGAGACAGATATACCTACTTCATCTCACAATTAAACAACACCAATTGGCACCGGTAAGTCACGCCACCAAAGTGAAGAGAACTATTACTCACACTGATGTATGTAGACCACAAAGATGTAAAACCGCTTCCGCTAGAAGACAACACTTTTACATGGCTAATTACATTTACAATAAATTAAACAATACCCTTAACATTAATCCGTTCACAACTAAAGAAATTAAATTAAAAATCTCCGAATGGCTTCAAACACTTTTTAGGTATATGTTTATATGTTGCGAGTAAAAAGGCGAATAAGGATCTGTGTATTTTATTAATAAGCGCTGCTTATATACAGAACCAAGTCATAAAAGTCAAAATAAATCGGGTACATTGATAAACTTATAACTAACATAATTTAGTAATGTCGGTAGAATGTGCCGAGCTCCCTTCGTTGAGCGAGCGCGATGATACAGCCAGCACGCCACATTCCTTTCACCTTGACTAGCTTAGTACGCGCGAACGCACGGTGGCGCACGGCCGTATGCGCTTCTCTAATTTGTATGTTTACTATTGTTTCGTAAGTATGAGCTGCTACATCATTCCCCCGCTAGTGAAACGTACACAGGGCTTCGATGTTCTTCCTGATTTTGTGACGTATGCGTACGTATCTGTCACTGGCGATTCTGACTCGGTGTCCATCCGGAAAGCAGGCTTAAGTCTGTCAACAGTGATGTTGGTGCGTCTATTGCATAACTGGATAGTGAAGTACTTGTTATTACGACTGATCACTTCGTACGGGCCATTATAGGTCGGCGTCAGAGGCTTTCTCGATGCGTCATTGCGCAGGTAAACATGCGAGCATTTATGTAGATCGTCGTGAATAAATGTCGCTCGTGATTGATTAGATTTTCGTTGCGCCTGGGCCTTCTTTAACGCTCCATTCAACTTATTCATGAAGTTTGAAACCGTGTCGCGATGTCTTGTAGATTCTTCGTAGAATTCTCCTGGTAATCGCAGCGTTTGGCCATACAGTAGTTCAGCAGTACTAGCACCAACATCTTCTTTTATCGAAGCGCGCAGTCCCAGCAGCACTGTAGGTAGCTCATGTGACCATGTTGTAGATTTAAGTCTTGCGGTGAGTGCCGCCTTGAGTGAGCGATGCCACCGTTCTATCACGCCGTTACATTGCGGGTGGTAAGCAGTAGTGCGGGTGCGGTGGATTCCCATGCGTTGCGTCAATTTATTAAATAGGTCAGACTCAAATTGCCTCCCTTGGTCGGTGGTTATGGTTACTGGGCAACCGAATCTCGCGATCCAACCATCATAGAACGCATTTGCAACCTTTTCTGCGGTTATGTTTTCCAAGGGACAGGCTTCAGGCCATTTGGTAGCCCTATCTATCATGGTCAATAGATATCGATAGCCGTCGGAAATAGGTAACGGGCCAACAATATCTATATGTACATGCTCCAGTCTGTTTGCTTGTTGGAAACTAGCAATAGGTGTCTTCGTGTGTTGTTGCACCTTAGCACGCTGGCACGCGTCGCACGTTCGAGTCCACTCCTTTACGTTACTATTCATTGAGGGCCACCAGTAGCGGGCAGTGACTAGCTTCCTTGTCGCCCTTATGCCGGGGTGACTAAGGTCGTGAATAGCTTGGAATGCTGCTTTTCGAAAATCTGGAGGCAGATATGGACGAGCAGTGCTTGATGACATCTCGCAGGTAACTTTGGCAGTTGAGTTGGGCATTTTGATTTTCTGGAATAGGTATTTTCCTTTGTTTGCTAGCATTTTCAATTCTTCGTCTTGGTCTTGTTTCCTTGCTAACTCGGTGTAATCCAGTGGTGTCGGGCATGTTATTGTTTCAACTCGTGATAGTGCGTCTGCGACTTTGTTGTCCTGGCCGGTTACATGTTGAATATTTGACGTGAACTGTCCGATATATTCAAGGTATCTTGTTCGGCGGGGCGTCTCAGACTTGCTGTTTGAAGTTAATGCGTTACACAGCGGTTTGTGGTCCGTGTAAACAATTAACTCTCGTCCTTCAAACACACGGCGGAAATGACGTATTGCCATGTAGATTGACAGCAACTCACGGTCATACGTGCTGTATTTACGTTGTGTGTCACTGAACTTCTTGGAGAAGAATCCCAGTGGTCTCCACTTGCCGTTGATCTTTTGTTGTATGACGGCACCGGCGCATGTGTTTGAGGCGTCTGTCATCAATGCGAAAGGTTCGCTCAGTGATGGATAGGACAATAATGCACAGTTCTTGATATCTTCTTTGCATTGATTGAATGCTTCTTTTGCCTCTTCGGTCCACTGTATGCATGTTTTATCGTTCTTTTTGGCGTTGTGAAAGTATTTGCTTAATTCTTTTTGATGTTCTGCCGCATGGGGTATATTCGATCGATAAAAATTCAGCATTCCGACGAAACGACGATCACGTCGGGGTCACCACTTTAGGTATATGTTTATATGTTGCGAGTAAAAAGGCGAATAATGATCTGTGTATTTTATTAATAAGCGCTGCTTATATACAGAACCAAGTCATAAAAGTCAAAATAAATCGGGTACATTGATAAACTTATAACTAACATAATTTAGTAATGTCGGTAGAATGTGCCGAGCTCCCTTCGTTGAGCGAGCGCGATGATACAGCCAGCACGCCACATTCCTTTCACCTTGACTAGCTTAGTACGCGCGAACGCACGGTGGCGCACGGCCGTATGCGCTTCTCTAATTTGTATGTTTACTATTGTTTCGTAAGTATGAGCTGCTACAACTTGATTACCACCAGACGGAAGATCTATTACAATACCAGTACTCATAAAACAATCTGCACTCACCCACATACACACCCTCACTCCCTTACACACACATACACACACCCCCTCACTCCCTTACACACAAATACACAAAGATTTTGTATAGGTATTACCTACCAAAGAGTATGTGTGCATTTTAAATTTCGTTTCCTTGTTATATTTTAGGCTTCCTTCCTTATTTTTTTTGTATTGTTAAAAAAAAAATATTATTTCTTTTATTTCACTGAATACAAATATAAATTATATTTTTAAATATTAGTATAAAAAATATAAAAACATTTAAAAATATAAAAAAATAGTAGCCCACCGGTATCGGGAACAGGGTCCAAGCTACCGGCGATCAGGGCTCCAGAGAGAGGAACCTCCTAACAATGCGGGCCGTGTCCAGAAGTACCGCTCTCTGAATCAAGCCCTTGTTCCAGCTGCCCAACGAGAGCCTCCTTAGATGTTGGTCGAGGCTCTTGGCTATTAACCCATTAGCTGTCACGACTATTGGTACAATGATCGCCGAGTCCACATCCCACATGTCGACAACCTCGCGAGCCAAGTCAAGATACTTGATCTGTTTATCTTTCTCGGCTTTCACGAGGTTCTCATCATGCGGGACGGTTATGTCAACAATCATTGCGCGCCGCTCTGATCGATCCACCACCACTATATCAGGCTTATTGGCAACAATAGTCCTGTCAGTAATGATGGATCGATCCCAGAACAATGTGATATTACCATTTTCGAGAACTGGGTCGGGCACATACCTGTAGTACGGCACCTCCGATTCCACAAGGTTGTATTTCGAAGCAAGCTGCTGATGGATTATCCTGGCTACAAGGTTGTGTCTATGCAAGTATCTACTCTCCGTTAGCCAGACGAGAACACCCGGAGATGATATGCCTGATTGATTCCCCCGGCCGGTGACATGCCCGACAGATGTCAACCATGCCGTCTTTCACAATAAATCTCCGGTAATTGTTCGTCATCATAACTTCGTCCATAATTGCTCAAACAAAACCTTCGGTTTCTCCAAAGAGGTTATCGAAACGCAGCCAGGCTACGGACGCTTGAAGATCTACATCGGGTCCATGTAGGGCCCGGAGAAAGCGTCGTGAAGCTCCTATATTATTATTATTATTTTGGTTTTTAAATTTAATTTTCTCAGGTTAGTACCTGGTATTTTCAGAATCTCACGGGTGTGAACCAAGGTGAGATTCTAGTTCTTATTTTAAGAAGGGAAATTGCTCTGTACTGCAGTGAAATTATTGTCCAAGTCTAGTTGTAAAAAGTTTCTTACTATGCGGCAAGTGTTTAATATGGCAGCTTTTTGAAGTGTTATGTATGTGTATTTAGATAGATTTAATCCCACAAAAACATTTCATGTTAAATGTTGCCAAGACGAGACCATGTAGCTCGCACTGTCAAAAAGTAATCAGATCTCATGTAGAGCCAAGCTTCTAACTCTACACGCCCTAACTCTACAAGGCCTGACTTCGCAAACTCTACACCTTAGTCAAAATATCTGGTTTGGCCGTTTCGTTACTACAAGAACCATTAACAGTATGAGAGTTTTTCACCTTACGCTCATGTGAATGTAGCGAAATGGCCAACCCATATTATTTTGACTAAGGTGTAGAGTTTGCGAAGTCAGGCCTTGTAGAGTTAGGGCGTGTAGAGTTAGAAGCTTGGCTCTACATGAGATCTGATTACTTTTTGACAGTGCGAGCTACATGGTCTCGTCTTGGCAACATTTAACATGAAATGTTTTTGTGGGATTTCATTTCTTTTTGTAAGTTGCTTATGATATTTATACGAGTATTTTTGCTGTTGTTCATTTTTTCTTTCTTTTTTTGGGGTTTATTTATAACAAGGACCCCCTATATAAATTTTCAGACATTACTAGCTTACATACCAAATTTCAGCTTTCTAGGACTTCAGGAAGTACCTTAAGAATTTTGATGATCATCAGTCAGTGAGTCATTGACGAAATCGGGGTATTTTAGATATCAATAAAATCTAAAGTATAAGAGCTATGCAATTGAAACTTTATAGGTTTAGGTAATAGGTACTACGGGCTGGTGTCCGCAACTCCACGTCAATGCGCGTATTTTGCTTTATAGGTTTAATAAGTCAACCACTGGCATCATATTCCGAAAATTTTGTTTATCTGGTATAATCCAAACCCAAGTTAAGAGGGTTCAAAAATACGACGAAGTGCTTCGAGAAAAGGTAGGTAGTGCCCTTGCGCTTCGCTTGGCTGGTCTTGGCGGGGGCACTCCCGTGCCCCCAGATGCATTAAAACTATTGAATATTTGTTTTGGGATAACAAAACAAATATTATTATTTTATTATTATTAGTACTAATTGTATCAAACAAATCATGCAATAAACATCATCATCATCATCATTTCAGCCGAAAGACGTCCACTGCTGGACATAGGCCTCCCCAAGTTTTGCCATAATCGGCAGGCTTGGCAGGCGGGTTGGCGATCGCAGTATGGTATGGTGGTGGAATGCATAGAGAACGCTGCTACCCATTCTCCGGTACGACCTTTAGTCGCCTTTTACGACACCCACGGGAAGTATGGGGAGGTGCTATTCTTTAAGTCCGGCACCACACAGACAATAAACATAAAATAGATATTATAGCCAATGCATTTTTTTGAGTCATCTGTAAACCGTTATGCTCTATAATAATAATAATAATATTCCTTGGGTACACTTGCATAGCGCATACAGGGATAATCGTCGGTTGGTGCCGCATTTCATTAAAATTTAGAATATACATAGTTAGTAACTAAATAGCGACTACGAGATGTGAACTTAGTGAGAAGCAGATGAGTTAACACATAACACAATGTTGGCGGCGCCTGGCGCCACTCATTACAAACGTTTACTCAGGCTGTATCCGGCGACGGCGCTGGTAGCCGTCTGCAGCCCGCGGCCTAGCTCAACACATGTTGTCCTTAGGTCAGACACCCCCATGCCAGTGTCCCCCGCGTCATCACTCCCACGGACGGGGACATTATAAAGTGGAAGCTTGTTTAGGCCTCATCTTGAGCTCTTAGTAGTTTTCGAGTGAAGTGCGTTTTAAGAAGTTTGTGCACGCGTACCTCAAGACCATGCGTTGTGTGGCACTTGTGTTATAATTATGTTTATTGTAAGTACTTTGCATATCGCGTCACGTGTGCGATTGCTTCACATTTTGTGTAACGTGATGGATTAGTTGGCAATCAACAGGCTTCAATGAATACTACCAAATGTTGTCAGGCAGATAATAATGTAGGGAAACTGATCAACAAAATATGCGATGAATTTTCAAAGGTGACGAGAGTGCTCAATATTCTGTCTCGGTGGCCTTCCATTGTGGATGTTCAGCAGTGGAAAGCAGTATACTGATCATAATGAGAACAAATTATACCTATATATTTTTTCAGAAATATAGGTTTTCATAATAGATAGTAAACTACGTTATATTAACATAATTTAAAAACCTAACAGTTTTAAAATAATAATGTGTACAAGTAAAAACAATAACTACAACTTGAGGTTTTAAATTGTTATTATTTACATCAAAGCACATTAGAACATAATTTTAAAAGCTAACAGTAACTAACAATAAATAACTACAACTTCTCAAACAGGAATTTAAATCTATAATTGGCTGATCTGGGGGCACGGGAGTGCCCCCGCCAAGACCAGCCAAGCGAAGCGCAAGGGCACTACCTACCTTTTCTCGAAGCACTTCGTCGTATTTTTGAACCCTCTTAACTTGGGTTTGGATTATACTAGATAAACAAAATTTTCGGAATATGATGCCAGTGGTTGACTTATTAAACCTATAAAGTTTCAATTGCATAGCTCTTATACTTTAGATTTTATTGATATCTAAAATACCCCGATTTCGTCACTGACTCACTGACTGATGATCATCAAAATTCTTAAGGTACTTCCTGAAGTCCTAGAAAGCTGAAATTTGGTATGTAAGCTAGTAATAGTACACAAACAACAAAAAAATATTAAAACTTGAAACTTTTACCCCCCAAAAAAAAAAAAAAATTCCGTAAATTTTGATGCTAGAGGTCTGAAAATTTATATAGGGGGTCCTTGTTATAAATAAACCCCAAAAAAAGAAAGAAAAAATGAACAACAGCAAAAATACTCGTATAAATATCATAAGCAACTTACAAAAAGAAATGAAATCCCACAAAAACATGTCATGTTAAATGTTGCCAAGACGAGACCATGTAGCTCAGAAAGTAAAGAGACCAAAGTAATCAGATCTCATGTAGAGCCAAGCTTCTAACTCTACACGCCCTAACTCTACAAGGCCTAACTTCGCAAACTCTACACCTTAGTCAAAATATATGGCTTGGCCATTTCGCTACATTCACATGAGCGTAAGGTGAAAAACTCTCATACTGTTAATAATTCTTGTAGTAACGAAACGGCCAAGCCATATATTTTGACTAAGGTGTAGAGTTTGCGAAGTTAGGCCTTGTAGAGTTAGGGCGTGTAGAGTTAGAAGCTTGGCTCTACATGAGATCTGATTACTTTTTGACAGTGCGAGCTACATGGTCTCGTCTTGGCAACATTTAACATGACATGTTTTTGTGGGATATTACTGACAGACAAGAGACCCGAGAGAAATTTAATGCAATAGCCCCACAAATCAAAATTTCAGAAAAAAGCTCACTGCACCTCCTAGGTTCCTCAACTTTGGAATATAGTCTTTCTGTTTTCATTGAAGAAAACATAAAAAAAAATTAAATTATTAAATTAATGAAAAAAATTTTTTTAATTAACTTTTATTTATTTCCCACTTTTTAGTTTACAAAATAAATGTGAAATATTTCGAGACGTTCTTGGTACGTGTTTTTTTACGATTTTTCACTTCGAATTACTTTTAACCGTATAAGTTGTATATATTTTTGTAATCACCTTTTAAAACCCTTTATTACCGACTTCACAAAAAGGAGGAGGTACTATGTTCGGATGTTTGTAGGTTTTTTTTTTTTTTTTTTTTTTGTATGTTTGTTCATCGATTACTCCGCCAATTGTCGACGGATTTTCAAAATTCTTTTTTTGTTCGAAAGTAGATAGTTCTGAGGTGGTCCCACTGTCACCAAGTTATGATCTGATGATGGGATCTTAGAGAAATCGAGAGCAACCCTCAAATTTTATAGGCTCACTTATTGTTTTTCGCATATTTTATGAAGTATCTTGTGTATTTGCGTACGGTTGTCACCATCCCAGGTAGCTGGGCTGATGATGGAAGGTTCTACTCCTTAACAGTAAGAAGTTACTCGAACAGGCAAGGACTGTTTTAGTAAATTGTTTTGATGTTTGATGGGCATTTGCCACATTTGGTCTCATGATCATCAAGTTATCACCTGATGCTGCAGTCAGGATAGTCTGCAGAGTACCTAACTCCTCGACAACTAACAGCAGATATATCGTGTTTAGGCTCATTGAAAAGGGCTCGATGTGTGGATAAACGTACTGTTAATGAGGAACACCGAAGTACATAGAGACCTGATGCTGAAGCCAGGAGCATCAGAAAAAGTACAAACGTTATATGTTCGACTTTATATATGTTTTTTTAATGTATGTTCACCGATTACTTGAAGACGACTGGACCGATTCCAAAAATTCTTTTTTTGTTTGAAAGGGTATGGTGTCGAGGTGGTCCCATTGTCACCAAGTCGGAATTATATAAAGGGATCTCATGGAAATCGAGGGAAGCCCTCAAATTTTATAGGCTCACCTACAGTGATTTGGATATTTTTTATAGTACTTAACTCGTGCAGTTGCTCTCGGAAAGCACCATTTGGTGAAGTGGAACTGATGATGAAGACCACAGATGGCCATCGGGACTACTCAATAATAAGTATTTCATGGGTTGTGATTCGATAAGCAATTTATGCTCGTCACAATGCGTATGGTGAAGTGGAGCTGATGGTCACTTCTGAGCTCCAGTTCTCCTGGTTCTTATTAGGAGAACTCCTCAACAATTAACGTCCCTGCATCGGGAAAAGTAATATTTTGTAAAAGGTGATGAGCTGTTAACATTATGCTATTGTAACTTAGATAAATTACAAACTGACCCACTAAAAAGTGAAAAATAAAAACTTTTTACAAAAAAAAACAACCGACTTCCAAAAAACACTACAAAATGAAAAATAACTTTTACGGAAGTCGGTGTCAATAAACGAAAATGCGGAACCAAAGACACCGACTTCCGAAATTAAAGTTATTTTTCATTTTGTAGTGTTTTTTGGAAGTCGGTTGTTTTTTTTGTAAAAAGTTTTTATTTTGATAAACTAACTTTAACTTTAAACTCGATAGGTTTCGAGAAAAAAAAATTTTTTGAAGACAACGCACCTTGAAAACAAAAGTGGCGTTATACAAAAATTTACATTTTTCAGTATTACCATTTAAAGTTTAGCATTTTGGTCAATATCTTAGCAAATAACTGGAATAAAAGAATGCAATTAATCTCATTTATCAGTTTGACTATCTTATTTAAGTTTGTACTGAAAACAAGCCAGTAAATTATGAAGTCATCGTTGTAACTCAATATTGCCATCTTCGGTATAGTGCTACTTTTGTTTTCAAGGTGCGATAATATTGAGCAAAAAATCGGCCATTTTTTTTTTTTTTTTCAATTTTGATATACCCAGTGTCACTCACAATTAAGACGAATCTAATGGCACCTCTCAAGCTGAAATCGATCAAGCCGTTTAGGCTACAGAGCGTGCCAAAAATATACACATACATACATACATACACTCGAAAAACATAACCCTCCTGACGCAGTCGGGTAAAAAGTTCAACGACATTTCGGACAGACTCTCCAAAATTAATTTACATTTGGCATTCACCCTGATTAGATACTGTTGTTTTGGCCCAAATTTTATTTATTTTGTACGCTCTTTCCCTTTATGGATCGGGCCTCTGGCTTCAGGTGCTAGCGTCACCCAACTATAGTAATACGAACATTGTTGGGTGACACCACCCTCCGGCTTGCTACTTGTCTGCGTCTGGGCGCCCCTTGCGTGGCTCCGCATCGCTGCCAATGCGGTGAAGGTGTCGACCTCTTCAAACGTGTCCTTATAAAAAAAGCATATTATAAGATTAATGACTACGTTGAAGACAAGGTAGTTTGGCAATAATTCCTTCTGCACATGTTGCTTCCCTGGCGCCTCATTAACGGAATAACTATGTAAATGTCTATTAACTGCTCTCAAATTACGATGTTTATTTTTTATTTATTTTTTACATACTTCTTTGACACAATCTTTTTATTATTTGACATTCATCATCATTTCAACCGAAAGACGTCCACTGCTGGACATAGGGCTCTCCCAAGCACCTCCACTTCGACCGGTTCTGTGCTTTTTGCATCCAACGGGTTCCTGCGGTCACCTTGTAGGAGGCCTTCCAACGCTACGTCTTCCTGTACGTCGCCACTCCAGATCCTTTCGGCCCCATTGGCCATCTGTTCTGCGAGCACTGTGCCCTGCCCACTGCCACTTAAGATTGGCAATTCTTCGGGCTATGTCGGTTACCTTCGTTCTCCTGCGGATCTCCTCCCTCCTCCTTATTTGACATTATAAACAGACAATTCTAATTTTTCATATCTTTATCAGTGGTTGTAATGGCAATCATATCACTTGGTTTTAGTAGGTTTTTATATTTTATTTTTTACTTATCCTTTTGATCGATTCTTATTTTGTAAATGTGAGGACTTTGTAGGCCTTGTAGACTTTAGATCTGTAGACCATTTTTTATTTTATCAAGTACCTAGTACTTGTTGACAGGCCTACGCTGTCTGGGAGGACCCACCTACTGTAATTTAAGAACATTGTAAAAGCCAATTATTTTTAAAAAGATTAACCGTGGAGTTTCTTGTCGGCTCGTCTCCATAGGAACCGTGCACCTAGCTTCTGACGTTTCATAAGTGCCTATATAAGTTTATGTGTATTTTGATTTTCATTTTGGCGGAATGACCATAATGCCTTGGAAGATAGGTACGCCTTTGGTGTAGGATGCAACGCGTGTCGACGCCCTTGTGCCATGCCAGCTTCCAAGCATGGAAAGCTATGCTGGGGCGGCTGCTGCAGATGCGGAAAACCTCAAACGGCGCAAATACTCCAATCTCTTTGGAACTGTGTGTTCGAGCCGTTTTGGGTTGAAAAACTAGGGCCATGAGGTCCGAGTGCCCACTTCGTTTTTCGAGACATCGCCAAGTGGTTGGTCAACTCGTGACCAGAGGACTGGCCTATTTTTTGGCCAAAGAATCAGCATTGCCATACAACGTGGCAATGCTGCCAGTCTTTTGGACACGTTTCCTATTGACAGCGATGCGGACGATTTTTTTGATGTCCTTTGATTTTTTTTCCCTCCTTTTTATATACTGGTTTTAATAACCTAAATAGATATAATTCAGGTCGGTACTTAATATGAACATCGCTTCGTCCCGGAAATCATTTCAATGATCACATGTGAATGTCATCATTACAAAAGGTCAGCTCACTATCGCACAATGGCGGCTTATCTACCTGACAGCGACAGGCAACCGATACTTGTGCCTGCGCAGCATTCGGAGCAAAGGCTAGCACAATGTCGGAATACTTCTCAAGAGGGGAAACTGAAGACTGCCCATTGCCCATTGCTTAGTGAAACTAACAAAGCTCTAACCAATCCTACTTCCTACTAATATTATAAATGTGAAAGTTTGTGAAGATGTTTGGATGTTTGTTACTCACGCGTAAACCCTTGAACCGATTTGGATGAAAATTGGCACATAGATAGACCATTCCCTGGATTAATACATAAGATACTTTTTATCCCAATATTCCCACTGGATCGAAACTTACGCGGGTGGAACCGCGGGGTGCTGCTAGTAATAAATAACATTAAGTTACATATTTTTTAACAACTTCTTAACATATTTGAAACGCATTTAAATTGGCTAACATTTATATTCGGAACCTTTGATATTAAGCTCAGAGTGGTTTGATTTAATAAATTTGATTAGTTCTCTATAAAATAGTTTTCTTGTTAATGTTTGTGTTGTCTTACGCGACGACATCCAGTTTGAAATATTTTTTTATACTTATAACTTTTCATCGAGATTCGACACAGTTGACATCCTTAGCTTTATCCAAGTGATACGATCACAATATAATGTTGTGATAGAGCAGCTGTCATGTCCGCCAGTATATCTTATTGTCGGCGCGTAGAAGATAAGGTGTCAGTTCCTAACACTACAACAAGTTCAAAATCCATACTTATGAAGGCAGGTACTTGAATAGATGCTAATCATAGACTATCTAAATTACAGATCTTAATATTATAATCTAATAACTCGTATCGATTACTTAGCCGCTTAACTTTTACTAAAATGATGTCATTGTGTTTTATTGAACTAAGTATAATGATGTAGGTACCACTTGGCCGTCAGGGTGCAAGAGTCCGTGAACTGGTTGTAGTTCAATTCAAAATAAAGACCGATAGTATTGTGATCATGGAACAAGTAAAACATTGAAGAGTGGTCGCGCGGACTGACACGCTGTTGTTGATGCGGTGCGGACGCCGCTTGTTCGCCCCTGGCGGTACAGCGCACCGACTCTCAGACAATTGCTTTGTTTTACTATAATTATATTGTTCCATTCAACTCTGTGTTTATGACCTCTGCCTCTCAAATAAGCAGCTCGGAACGTAACAACGAGATATCCTTTGCGTTGTCATAAATTATTGGTCTACAATGATATACTTCTTTTGGTGTCAAGTTTTTTTATGACATTAACAAACATATTATTGACCGAGATATATTTAAGTATCTACAGTGACAAGTGAAAAATGCTCATTAAGACATTATGCAAACTGGTATTTATCGTTAAGTATTAATGTTGTACACAGTCCTCATCAGCGGCTGAGTTGAGTAATATGCTCGCAGACTTGAACAAGGCAAGCCTCGAGATTGGGCTTAAGATGAACATGTCAAAGACCAAACTCATGACTAACAGCTTCAAAGCGGACTATATATTGAAGGTTAGGAGATTGCATATGTCGAATGCTATATATATATATCTGGGCCAAATAGTCTCCTTCCAGTCGCGACAAGACAAGAAGTTGCTCGACGCACCGAGAGCGCCTGGAGAAGCTATTGGAAGATGAAAGATGAAAGATCTTATAAAAGGAGATCTACCACTGTGTCTCAAACGGAGAATTATGGACACATGTATTCTCTCCATTCCCACATATTATGCCCAAACCTTGTCTTTAACACTTCAGAGATCACAGCAGAGGTCTAAGCTCGAGGTTTGCCAACGAGCAATGGAGCGCAGTATCCTGGGGGTTTCAATTTCTGACCGTATAAGGACCACAATACTGCACGCCAAAACCAAGATGACGGACGATACCCAGAAAGCCGTTAAACTAGAGTGGGGCTGGGCCGGACATGTCTACCCCATATCAGATGACAATTGGGTCCACCGATTGGGTCCCACTAAATGCACGACGCCATCGTGGCAAGCCGAGACGAAGATGGCGGGACGAGCTTGACTCCTACCGAAAGGACTGGCAAGCACTGGCATAAGACAGAATTGTGTGGAGAAGGCAGAGGGAGGCCTTTGCCCTGCAGTGGGTCAATACAGGTTAGTTAGTTAATTGTACACAGTCGTGTTGGGTTAGGCCGCGCGTCAGTGACCACATAGACGTCATTTGAACACAGTCCGTGTTGGGTCAGGCCGCGAGTCAGTGACCACATAGACGTCATTTGTACACAGTACGTGTTGGATCAGGCCGCGTGTCTGTGACCACATAGACGTCATTTGTACACAGTCCGTGTTGGGTCAGGCCGCGTGTCATTGACCACATAGACGTCATTTGTACACAGTCCGTGTTGGGTCAGGCCGCGTGTCATTGACCACATAGACATCATTTGTACACAGTCCGTGTTGGGTCAGGCCGCGTGTCAGTGACCACAAAAACGTCATTTGTACACAGTCCGTGTTGGGTCACGCCGCGTGTCAGTGACCACATAGACGTCATTTGTACACAGTCCGTGTTGGGTCAGGCCGCGAGTCAGTGACCACATAGACGTCATTCATACACAGTCCGTGTTGGGTCAGGCTGCGTGTCAGTGACCACATAGACGTCATTCGTCTTATATTTGTTCACAGTCGTGTTGGGTCAGGCTGCGCGTCAGTGACCACATAGACGTCATTCGTCTTATATTTGTACACAGTCGTGTTGGGTCAGACCACGCGTCAGTGACCACATAGACGTCATTTGTACACAGTCCGTGTTGGGTCAGGCCGCGTGTTAGTGACCACATAGACGTCATTTGTACACAGTCCGTGTTGGGTCAGGCCACGTGTCAGTGACCACATAGATGTCATTTGTACACAGTCCATGTTGGGTCAGGCCGCGTGTCAGTGACCGCATAGACGTCATTTGTACACAGTCCGTGTTGGGTCAGGCCGCGTGTCAGTGACCACATAGACGTCATTTGTACACAGTCCGTGTTGGATCAGGCCGCGTGTCAGTGAACACATAGACGTCATTTATACACAGTCCGTGTTGGTTCAGGCCGCGTGTCAGTGACCACATAGACGTCATTTGTACACAGTCCGTGTTGGGTCAGGCTGCGTGTCAGTGACCACATAGACGTCATTCGTCTTATATTTGTACACAGTCGTGTTTGGTCAGGCTGCGCGTAAGTGACCACATAGAATCCATTCGTCTTATATTTGTACACAGTCGTGTTGGGTCAGACCGCGCGTCAGTGACCACATAGACGTCATTTGTACACAGTCCGTGTTGGGTCAGGCTGCGTGTCAGTGACCACATAGACGTCATTCGTCTTATATTTGTACACAGTCGTGTTTGGTCAGGCTGCGCGTAAGTGACCACATAGAATCCATTCGTCTTATATTTGTACACAGTCGTGTTGGGTCAGACCGCGCGTCAGTGACCACATAGACGTCATTTGTACACAGTCCGTGTTGGGCCAGGCCGCGTGTCAGTGACCACATAGACGTCATTTGTACACAGTCCGTGTTGGGTCAGGCCACGTGTCAGTGACCACATAGACGTCATTTGTACACAGTCCGTGTTGGGTCAGGCTGCGTGTCAGTGACCACATAGACGTCATTTGTACACAGTCCGTGTTGGGTCAGGCCGCGTGTCAGTGACCTCATAGACGTCATTTGTACACAGTCCGTGTTGGGTCAGGCTGCGTGTCAGTGACGATACAGACTTCATTCGTCTTATAATCACTCCGCTGGTTATTTCCAAAAAATCCGATTTACGAAAAATATTTATTTTACTGTTTATTAAATTTATCTTTTTGTTTAGATATGAAACAATGCATGCGTTTCAATGTTTTCCTGAAACCTCCAACTTTATCGCTAGCGATATGATCTTGTAAGCCGTCTCGGTCACTTTCCGAGAATATCAATCAGCTGATGATGTACCGAGAAAGAGAAAGCATAATTATCTATTTGTGCTGACAAACAACACGCTTGTCACTTCGAGTGTGATCGTATCGCTAAACAATTATATTTCAGAAATATGTTAAAGGGATACGCTACATCTATGTAAACTGGCGAAGAACCAAATAAGAAGTTTGAAACGAATGAGTGAACGATGATTATAGTGTGATAGCTAGAAATCAAAGCATTCGGTTAAGTCCATAAAGGCCCCTACGCACATGCCGGTGGGTTTTGCCGCGCGGGTGTGCCACCAGCATCATTTCAGTTGTGCAGCTCGTTTGTGCGGCAAGCCCGGCCCGCCGGGTATGCCGCCGGGCTTGTTGGCGGCATGCCCGCCGGCAGGGCCGCCGGCATAGTGTGTAGGAGCCTTATGATTGATTTGACTTATCAGTGTAAGAACAGTTGCGCACCCAACAACGTGCCAGGGCTCTCCTTATCACCCTAACACACCCACCTTATCACATGTTATCAGAGAGATCCGGAGATTACCGTAATCTTATTAAGTCCGTTGCCTTGACGTTATCACAAGCAGCACTCAAGATAAATATGTAAATTGTTTTGCCATAAATATTACCTAATAAATAATAATAGTACTAACAAACCTCAAATATGTATACTGCTGCTGGCTGAAAATAGATCGGAGAATGATATGAATCAAAAGTGATGGTGCTGTCACAATGATCGAAAGTCAAACATCGCGGGTATGTGCTAGTGCGTAGCTCAGTGGAACCAGTGCGTAGTACACAGGGTTATTGGTAAAACATTAACAACCTCTTAAGAGGTCATTGTACTCATCATCATTAACAACTTTTACTAGGGGACCAAACCTGAAATCGCGAAAAAAAAATCAGCTGTTCCCTACATTTATGTTCGTATAACTCGTCAAACTGTAGGAAACAGCTGATTTTTTTTCGCGATTTCAAGTTTTTGATGGAGTTATGCCCGAACATACATAAAAAAATAGAAACATCCGAATTGAGAACCTCCTTCTTTTTAGAAGTACGTTAAAAACTGATTTGAACGTGACTTGGTTATCTGACGATTTTTAGGGTTCCGTACCCCAAGGGTAAAAACGGGACCCTATTAAATGATAAATGATTTATTTTCTGTAAATACGTTTGTACAAACACTTTTACACGTCAATTATATTTATTAAAATTAATGAGCCACCATGTATAGCATTTACTTTGCTGAATGAACTACCAACCTAGTGATTACTAAAATTGAACATGAACTGGTGGCTTTTAAGCCAATGTTCTGTCATATAAAGAATTTCTATATTGTAACAATTCAGGAATAATTCTTTTTTTTTTTAAATGGGTTTGCTCTTGACTCTAGCCTAGGTCAGAGGTGACAGAGACAAAGTCGACGATGGAGTGAGCTTACCCAGAAGAAGCCTGTTCACTCTTACTTTGAAGAGATTCGGGTTATATGCGCTCGGAAACACAGACGCAGGTAAAGAGTTCCACTCTTTTGCTGAGCGTTTTCAAATGTCTTTTATAATGTAAAAGACATTTGAAAACGCTTAGTGCGAATTGGTGAAATAGCAACTAGGCAGGGATGGTAACTTGCTGTGCGTCTGGATGACCGAAGGAAGAAGGGGGCCGGTGGAATGAGGTCGTGGAGTTCTTGGGCACACTCACCGAAGTACAATCTGTAGAAGACCGACAAGCGGGCAACCTTGCGGCGATGAGCCAAGCTGTGAAGCTTGGCATCCACCAGTTCTACGTCGCCAATGAGCCTCTTAGCTCTGCGTTCCACCGAGTCAAGCGCGGCAAGTTGGTATTTTGCTGAACCATCCCAAAGGTGGCTGCAATACTCCATGCAGGATCGGACTTGCGCTTTGTATAGGGTTAAAAGCTGTCCAGGCGTGAAGTATCGCTTCACCTTATTTAGGATGCCCGGCTTGTTGGCCGCAATTTGGGCTTTGTACTCGATGGTAGCGCAAAAGTTGAGACTAGACGTCAACTCCATGCCTAGAAGCTCGATCCGATCTGTTACAGGAACAGATGCACCCCGAAAAGTAGCAGTCTGGTCAAAACAACTCTTTTGGCGGTAAAAAGACACGCTTGTGTTTTGGTGGCGTTATAAGAGACCAAATTGTCATCACCCCACTGGGAGACAAGGCTTAAGGTCAAATCTGCCCGCTCTACCATGACCTCTCTCAAGAAACGAACCTCGGCCCAGCTGGCTTTTGCGCGGGACAAGTATCTCTCTGAAACAGTACTGTCATCTGCGTACCCAACAATATCAGGCTGAAGAAGGTCATTAATGTGCAGCAGGAAAAGACTTGCAGAGAGAACAGACCCCTGAGGAACTCCGGCATCAATAGCCATAAGGTCAGAGGAGCAGCCGTCAACGACTACTCTGATCGACCGCTCACTAAGGAAGTCTGATATCCAGCTACAAAAATCAGCGGGAAGCATAAGCAGGAAGCTTGCTGAGTAGACCGGTGTGCCAGACCCTGTCAAAGGCCTTCGAGATATCAAGCGATACAGCAAGTGCTTCGCCGTGTTTCTCGATGGCTTCGCCCCAACAGTGCGTGACATTCACAAGAAGATCGCCAGTTGACCGTCCCCGGCGAAAGCCATATTGACGGTCACTGAGGAGATCATTGTCTTCAAGGTAGGTCAGCCACTTACTGTTCAGTACCCTTTCCATAACCTTGCACAGAATGGAGGTAATGGCGATTGGACGGTAATTGGCAGGGTCTGCACGGTCGCCCTTTTTGGGCACTGGTTGTACTTTTGCAAGCTTCCAGGATTTTGGCACCGTTCTTTTTTCAAGAGAGAGGCGCAACAAGCGTGTCAACACAGGAGACAGGTCAGGCGCACACTGCCTCAACACTCTCGCTGGAATACCGTCAGGCCCGCTTGCCTTGTTCACGTCTAGACTGCACAATACTCTTCGGACCTCTCTATTGTGAACTGCGATCTCCGGCATAGAGGAGTCACAATGAGGTACAGTAGGTGGTTGCTTTGAGCCAGCGTCCAGACGTGAATTGCTTGCAAAGAGAGATGCAAATAAATTTGCTTTCTCACTCGCAGAGTGAGCCAGCGACCCATCAGGTTTCACCATTGGAGGTAAAGTGGGACGACAGAAATTCGTTTCAACCGCTTTAGACAGGGACCAGAACTGTTTACTACCCGGAGGGTGCGATGCTAGTTTGGTCTCAATACGTCCGACATGGCCAAAACGTGCCCCACGTTAGACTCGCTTGCAGAACTTAGCGGCAGAATTAAAGGCTCTTTTCTTCGCGCGAACCCTACGCGCTCTAACTTTTCGGTCGCAGGCCTTGACCCAGGCTTGGTACGCAGACTCTTTACGGGCCTCAGCGCGGGCGCATTCTGCATTATACCAAGGCCGGACCGAGCGGGATGTCGGTGAATAGAATAAAATACTCCATCCCCTGCTGAATCACGTCCGCGACCATGTCAGCACAGCACGAGGGGTTCTACTTCTAAGTCTTTATTTAAAAATCCTTGAAAATTTTGATGCACCAGATTGATGCTACTAAGACTCCACTGTCCGTCTGTCTGTATGTCAAACTCAAAGCATTTATTTCAATTCAACCAATTACAGGCACTTTTGAATTGTCAAGGGGTCGGTCAGTCAGAAAGATGAAGCTAGTTGCCCATTCCAAAGCGTAGGTACCTATGGAGAAGAACGGGCAAGAAACTCCATGGACACTCTTTTAAATCAAAATAATATGGTTACAAAGTCTTGTTTACATCATTCATGTTAAAAATTATGCATGTGAGAACGATGCAGAACGTTAAAAGCGTCCGTAATGAAAAGACGAAAAGAAAAAAAAAACAATTCAAATATTAAATTAAAATAAGCCATGGCAGCAAAGAGATGACCAGTCCCTACTGACGGTGCCCGTTCACGAATATGACGCATGTATTAGCACCATTCAGCTCAACCATTTTGAAGGGAGCTAAATGATCCAACACACACGCCACCGTCAGCGACACATTTGAGTGAGCATGAGATACTCTCAGCCGCCAGGGCACATTCAAGACAATGAAAGGCGTACCCAGTAAATGGAAGTTTTATAGTATATACATAGTACTCACACATGTGCTATGCAATTATACAATACTAGGAGATTGAATTTATATAATGCAAAAATAGTATTTTAAAATCTTCAGCGGCTCCAACAGTATTTACCCGACTGCGTCAGAAGGAGGGTTATGTTTTTCGAGTGTATGTATGTATGTATGTATGTATATTTCTTTGGCACGCTCTGTAACCTAAACGGCTTGATCGATTTCAGCTTGAGAGGTGCCGTTAGTTTCGTCTTAATTGTGAGAGTGACACTGGGTATATCAAAATTGAAAAAAAAATGGCCGATTTTTTGCGCAATATTATGTCTTCAAAAAGATTTTTTTTTCTCAAAACCTATCGAGTGGGGTATCTAAATAAAGGGTTTTAAAAGGTGATTACAAAAATATATACAACTTATACGGTTAAAAGTAATTCGAAGTAAAAACGTGCGAAGAACTAAATCGTCTGCGAAATCTTTCACATTTATTTTGTAAACTAAAAAGCTGGAAATAAAAAAAAGTTTTTTAAAAAAATAAAAACCCCGACTGCGGTAAAAAACTGAAAAGCTAAAAACAAGCCCATTTTAAATTAAATATCATTTTTTTATATTTTCAAATTCAAATGGGTCCCGCCTGCTTCCAACTTTTATTTAATTTAAAATGGGCTTGTTTTTAGCTTTTCAGTTTTTTACCGCAGTCGGGTTTTTTATATTTTTAAATAACTTTTTTTTAAATGCTAATCAATTTATAATATGCCTGGCTGCATAGTGTGAATAGAATAGAATAGAATAATTTTATTTTTGCAAATATGGGTAGATGATACATCAATAGGTGTTAGTATATTACAAATCTCAGCCATATTTTGCCATTCGACATGTAAATATTTATATCAAATTATTATTATTATATTAAATTATCATTTACATCAAATTATTGTCATAAATTATTGTCATAAATTATTGTCATAAATTATTTTCATCAAATTATTATCATATATTATTTCAAATTATTATCTATCATTACAATTATTATTTAATTATTTATTACTAAATTATATAACATTAAATTAATAATTATTAAATTAGAGTTCCATAAATGTAACGAATACTAGAAAAGTCAACTAATCTTTTTCTCAGATAGGAACTCAGTCACACTGTAAGACGTTATGTCTATCAAAAATTTACGTAGTCTATTCTTAAACAGCAATGCATTTAAATCTTTCCAATCTCTTGGTAATTTATGCGTGCGTATTTTGGTGTGCGTTTTATACAAGATTTTCATTTTGTTTCATTCAGTTGAAGTGTGTGGGTAGGTATTTTATTGTAACATTTTAAACAGTAGCCCATGAAATACGAGTCTACTATAACCAGCCTGAAACCTGGTTGAACTAATTGGTCCCTATTCCTAGTGATATAATTGTGTCTGTCACCTCTTTTACTAAAAAGATGTAGATTTTTCCTTACGTACATGATATTTTCATAGATATATTGACAAGGTACCGTCATGATGTTAATGTCTTTAAACAGTTTAAACTTTAAAGCTTTTATTACTATTTTGGGGTTTATATGCTTGAATTTAAATTCAATCTGGCAGCATGAAACGTTTGCTTTTAATAAATCAATAGAACGCAAGGGCGAGGAATTTAAGGTTTCAGTAGTTTTATGTGGGATACTGGTAAAGAAATTTACAAATTCTTGAGAAACTTCTTTGTTAGTGCTTATGAGACCACGCGAAGTCTCTAGTGCGAAATCATTATTATGTCTTTTATTCCGGTTAGTTTTGTCATTAATAATTTTCCACACCGTCTTTATTTTATTATCGGCTGATTTAATCTTGTTGCTAATATACAAGGCTTTAGCTACCTTGCAAGTTTTTTAAACGTGTCTGTCACCAGGCTGTATCTCATGAACCGTAAAGGTAAAGATAAAGATATTTTATTTTGCAAATGAAATATGGGTACAGTACATGGTGTTTAAGGTAATAGGTTTAACCATATTTTATTTACCAGTAGGCATGCAAAAATTACAAACATAAGAACTAATCCACTAAACTATAACTAATAACTAAACTTTAACAAACAAACAGAACAAGAAACAACACAAAACCAATCATAATTCTTATTTTAAACAGTCTAAGTTTCAATTCTTTTATCAATCAAGAATTCTGTCAAAAAACTTTGCAACCTCTTTTTAAATAACGATAGCGGCAATAGTTTCCAACTTTTAGGTATTTTATCATATATGACTGGAGCCATGCAGTAAACACTTTTGCGCATTAGTGCAGTCTTAGCGAACCGATGACACAGTAAGGTATTATCGCGACTATTACGTGAAACTACATCGGCAAGACGTTTAAAACGATTTGGGTTTAACTTAACAAACACAGCAACGTCTAATATGTATAAACAGGGCAATGCCAGTATTTTAAAGTATGGTATGCAACTATCGATAGTTTTAAGCTTTAACATTGCCCGAATGCATCTTTTTTAGGGTTCCGTAGCCAAATGGCAAAAACGGAACCCTTATAGATTCGTCATGTCTGTCTGTCTGTCTGTCCGCCTGTCTGTCTGTCCGTCCGTATGTCACAGCCACTTTTCTCCGAAACTATAAGAACTATACTGTTGAAACTTGGTAAGTAGATGTATTCTGTGAAAGGCATTAAGATTTTCACACAAAAATAGAAAAAAAAAAACAATAAATTTTAGGATTCCCCATACTTAGAACCGAAATGCAATTTTTTTTTTCATCAAAGCCATACGTGTGGGGTATCTATGGATAGGTCTTCAAAAATGATATTGAGGTTTCTAATAACATTTCAGTTTTGCGCGAGAGACACTTCCAAAGTGGTAAAATGTGTGTCCCCCCCTGTAACTTCTAAAATAAGAGAATGATAAAACTAACAAAAATATATGATGTACATTACCATGTATACTACCACCGAAAATTGGTTTGAACGATATCTAGTAAGTAGTTTTTTTTTAATACGTCATAAATCGTAAACCGCAATTTACCATTCATTCAATCAACTCAAAAATAAAAATAAAACATTTAATTTCATAAACATAAACCTTATGCATAAACCTGGATGTTACGGAACCCTCGGTGCCCGAGTCCGGCTCGCTCTTGCCCGGTTTTTAGTCTTAAAAGCTGTTTGTTTTTCGGTTGAGTTACCCCAAAATATTATTCCATATCGTAGGTGGGATTCCGCTATGCCGTAGTTTCAAATTATAACTCAATAACAGACATTCAAATGCATTTGTGTGACTATTTTGTTTAAGCACATCTATATTAAAGTCACCACCAATAACAATGTTCTTATAGCGTGAACGTGATATTTCTTGCAAAAGAGTTTCAAGTTTATCAAGGCAGTAGTTAAGATTATTCACATTTGGCACTTTATAGATGCAGACGACAGTTATCTTATAATCGATAAACTCAACAGCGCAACATTCAAATATGCCTGGAGATGATAAATTCGATATTTTAGGCAATTCTTTCCTTTTTCTTTCAACCGTTTCTCACAAGGATGTATGCTCCGCCCCTCTTTTGCTCCTTTCTACAGTAAGAAATAGCCAGACAGTAGTTCGGTATAAACAATTGATTCTGATATCCTTCCTCAATAAAATGCTCCGTGATGCACAACACATTTACATTTATCTTTTTTTCACATATGTAGAATTTAGTGCCTGCTTGGTTCAGCACTAACTTCAGAGTTGGTTGATATTTGGTTGATTTGGTAATATTAGTCTGGTTTAATGATACGAACTGATATGGTTTAAAAGCTATATTGAATACTATTGATAGACATCTAATGGTAAATCTAAACTAAATAAGCACTAAGATGGTTTGATCTAGTTTGGTTTGAGTTACGCGATTGGTAGTCGATTACGCACTGACTGGTAATAGATGCGATACATGCATTTATGGAAATGCAGGCATGCAAAAGTGCTGAGCTGTTCGGTGGCAAATATTGTACCGAACATATTCCCGAGCACAAGATGAGATACTCGTAAGAAAAGACTAAAGTAATCATCAAATCACCTTAGTTAAAATAATAATACAAGTCAAATGGTAAACATAGTAAAATAATTATAAAATGGTAAACAAAAGTTAAATTCATAAAAAATGGTAAACAAAGTAAAAGTATTTTAAAATGGTAAATAAAGGTAAAGTATAAATTACGATTGTCCTTAAAAACATAAATTCATTACACTAATGAGTCTTCAACTCTAAGCACACGTTCTTTTCTCGCTTTAGGCAACGTAGCCCTTTCCTTTTTACCCGTACTACGCATAGCACTGAGCCACCGTCTCGCGAAATATGCGCTTAAACCTATTGATTCACTCTCACTTTGCTGACGGTCAGCAGTACTCTGCTTTCGCGGTTGCACTTCACTATGCACTCTGGTTGAATCCGATGTAGTCGCCACAGACTCCTGTCTGTGGTGAGGCTCCGCCCGGCTGGCCAGAGAAGGCGAACAGCATCTCACTCTTTTCCAGACCCAGACTGCTGCCGCGCATAGTACAACTCCCAGCAGTAAGTATACAATGGTGTACTGGTGAATATCATGGACTGATATGTCATCGACCTCTGCTTTGGTGGATTTCAGTGTTTTGATCTGTTCTCCAAGAATGGATAGAGATCTATTTAGGCCCATGTCTTCTGGTAATGCTGTTTCTGCTGGTATTTCAACGTTCACAATATGGTTTATCTGATCAAGCTCTGGTACGAGCATATTTGGTGAAAAGTTAAGTTGGTTGGATTGTTGTTGTAAAGAATACAACGTGAAATCTTTACTTTTAATAAAGCATTTCTGAGTCATGCTAATGACCCCTGCTCGAGTCAGCTGACGGACCTAACTTGATCGTCGCATATGATTTTGATGGAATATGTGTCACAGCAAAAATATAGGTATTGTGACGTTGAGTGTAATTCTACCCAACTGTTTTTGCACGCTGTTCTTTCTGTTTTGCACCTTTGGTTTATTTGATCTGTTTCGCAAAAGTTTTCGTCATTTTCCAAGTTTAGGATGGGTTTGAAGAGCTCACACATGAAGGTTTCTCCGTGATATAAACATGTGTCAAGTTCATGTATGGTTGGTACAAAATAAGCATCCTTTTTTAGGTTCACTGCGACGTATTCCGATATTGGTATAATGCTGGTCATACTGTAGTTGGTTTGTTGCGGAACTGGTAATATCCTATATAATTGAAAACTTTCTCTTGCTACGAGCGGGAATGTAATTTCGAAGATAATATATTTTTCGGTTACTCGAGCCTTTGTTCTCAGTAGCTTGTAGATGTGCTTGAGGTCTGTCTCTATGTTTTCGATTGGTAGGCCTAAATCTTGAGGCATTTGGCCATAGATAATTTGTAGTTCTCGTTTGAGCTGTGCTGGTGTTAGTAGGTGCAGACTGATTTGACCATGGTAGATTTCGGATATTGTATCGATCAAGGTATCCTGTATCTGTTTCAAGTTTTGCATCATATTTATGGTAGCTATAGAGACTAATGTGAAGTCCTGTTGTGTTGTCATCACATCGATTTCTTGTTGCAGCTTATTGTTAATCTTGTCCAGAGCATTTAAATGTTTATTTATGGTTTTGTGTTGAATTGCTATTATGTCTTCAGTCCTTTGTAGTACATTGTGCTCTGCTTCGACGATAGATGTCAAGTTCTTCCATAGCTGACCTTGGTGTTTTTGATTACGGCGCACGAGTTCAATGTCCTGCTTGTATTTTTCTGCGAAACTTTCGTCTAATACTCCGAACAATGAGTTTGCAATTGAGCCGACAGCGTTGATAAGGCCGCGTCGTGTTCGTATGCGCTCGCCGTAGTGCTGGCTAAGCAACAGCTGGTTGTAGTATTGCAGTTCATTGTAGTCATGACGTATTTGTAGGAGTATCATATGACAGTGACTTGATTCCATAATTGTTTCACATGTTTTGGCGAGATAGCTTGTAAAGTCATTGATGGCTTTGTCTCCTTGCCAGTATGGAGACATATTAAAGTATGTGACTAGTTTCCACTTATTCCGAATCAATTGTACTTTCCCCACACTGTCAAAGTACAAAGTTTTATTGGTGTCAAATTGCGTAATATTGTATGTAGCTGCTGTTGGTAATATTATGTTTAGGAACAGTAATAATGCCATTGCAATATTTACTATCTTGGGATAGGTACTGTACGTTCTGGTGTTTGGTTGCGGGCGATTACGTGGTTCTGTTTCAGCTTTAGTTCTTTGATGTTGTAGTAGTTCGCCTTTTTGGTTTTCTGGTATGGTTGGTTCCGTTTGGTTTATAGGTAAAACTGATAGTTTAACAATAGGGCGCTTCATGTAGCCGTTTTTGGTTTTTAGGGTTATTACTCTGACAAGTTCATCTTTTCCTGGATGGACTTCCATCACACGACCCATTGGCCATTTCCCTGCTGGTAAGTTGTCGTCATGTATCATTACTAGATCACCCACGTTGACGTTTTTCTGGTCTTTCGTCCATTTGTTTCTTGTTGATAGTTGAGTTAAGTACTCTGTTTTCCATCTCTTCCATAAATCTTCAAATAACTTCGGCACTAGGTGCCACCTGGTTCTGGCGTCTTTTACTGTGTCAATTACGGTTAAGCCTGGTCTTGCTGAAAGGAAATGGGCTGGTGTGAGGAAATTTAAATCCTCCGGGTCTTCTGATAGCGCACAAAGGGGCCGTGAATTCAGGCAAGCTTCTAGTTTTGACAACAGTGTGGTGTATTCTTCAAAAGTAAATTTTTGTTGTCCAATCACGCGTTTGAGGTGGTGTTTGAGACTTCGCACGGCTCTTTCCCAAAGTCCTCCCGCATGTGGCCATGAAGGCGCGTTGAAATGCCATTCAATTTGTAGTTCTACTATCTCTTTATAGAATGATTCATTGAAAATATTTTGAAGATGGTCGTATTCTTCTTGCAGCATTCTATTGGCTCCAACAAAATTGGTTCCGTTGTCGCTATATATGTGACGTGGAGCTCCGCGCCGGGCTGCCATTCTGGTTATTGCTGCTAAGAAAGCTGAGCTGGTTAAATCTGAGACGAGTTCTAGATGCACTGCTTTCGTCACCATACATACGAAAAGCGCTATGTAGCCTTTGGTAGTTTTTATTCCACGTCCTTTGTTTGCTTTCACTTCTACAAAGCCTGTGTAGTCGACACCACAATGATAGAAGGCGCTTTCAGGGTTCACTCTGGATGATGGTAGATCACCCATGAGCTGGTATTGTTGGATAGGCTCTTGCTTTTTGCATGTAACACATTGTCGTATGACTTTCTTTGTAGCTGAATATCCGCTGATTATCCAATAATTTTGTCGAATGTTTGATAAAGTAAGGCGCGCTCCACCGTGGTAGGTTAGCTCATGAGCGTATTTAATTATTAGCGTGGTAATTCGATGGTTGTGTGGTAATATGATTGGGTGTTTCATCTCTAAACTTATTTGTGCATTCCTTAATCTGCCCCCTACACGTAGGATACCATCTTGGTCTAGAATAGGGTGTAATGGTAAAAGTTTACTCTTCGAATGTACTATTCCCTTCTGAAGCAAGCAACTGACGTCACCGGCAAACTCTATTTGTTGCACACTTTTAATAATCAGCAGTTTTGCGCGACGGAGTTCATGTAATGTGAGATAAGGTTGTCGGCCTGCCTTTGCAGTAGGTAATCGCAGTATCCATGCAAAAACGCGCACGATTTTTGCGAAGGAATTCAATTTGTTTAATAAATGGTGAATAATGTTTGGTATGGTCATGGTTCCTGTTTGATGTTTTTCCACAACTACTGCATTGGACAGTCTTATCTCTAATCTGGTTTCATATGTGGTTTTAGGTATGTCATGGTTTTGGAAAGAGTGAATCCATGATGGCCCCTGCCACCATAGATCGTGATTTTTTAATTGTTTGGTTCTTAATCCACGGCTGGCACAGTCTGCTGGATTTTCAATGGTTTTTACATAACTCCATTTTTCTTTTGGAATTATTTTGGTGATAGCTTTCACGCGATTTGAGACGAATGGTTTCCATCTCGCGGGATCCCCTTGTATCCATCCTAACACTGCTGTTGAATCACTCCAGCAATATATTTCGTGATTATAAGAATCCAAGCAAGTCTGAACTTTTTGCATCAGCTGTGATAATAGTTGGGCACCCATTAACTCCAACCTTGGTATTGATATGTCTTTACTAACGGGCACCAATCTTGCTTTTGCTGCGACCAGAGTTACCTCGTTAGGATTATCTGGTTTGGTGACTTTGCAATATATAACAGCGGCATACGCCTGGTTCGACGCATCACAGAATCCGTGTAATTGCAAGGTATTGTTTTTCTTTATTCCTAGCCATCGTTTAACTTCTATGGTGTTTATGTCTTTTATTTCTCCTCTTAAGTGTAGCCACTTGATCTTGATATCCTCTGGTAGCGCGTCATCCCAGTTAAGACTTGACGACCAGAATAGCATCTTCATGGTTATGGTTAATGGTGTGAGCCAGCCCAATGGGTCGAATATTTTTGATATATCGGAGAGAAGCGATCTTTTGGTTGGCTTTGATTTTGATACTGGCTCCAGTTTCGAGTCGAAGATAAATTTATCCTGTTGCGGATTCCATCCAAGTCCCAACGTTTTCGTTGAGTCTGTCTGTTTAAACTCGTATATTTGCTGGTTCCACAAATCTTTTTCTAAGTCAGCGAGTAGTTTAGGTTCATTTGTGGCCCATTTTCGTAAATTAAACCCACCCTTGCTGAGTAGTTTTATTAGGTCTGATTTTAGTTGTTTTGCTTGTTCCATTGAATTTGCTCCACCACAATAGTCATCCATATAGAAACACTCTTCTAATGCTTTTGCTGCATCGGGAAAATTATGTTTTTCCTCGGCAGCTAGTTGTTTTAAGCACATCATAGCCAAAAATGGTGCAGGCTTTGTGCCGTAAGTTATGGTTGTAAGTTGGTATGCTTGAATAGGTTGGTATGGTGAGTCCCTCCATAATATCTTCTGGTACGACTGATCTTCAGGATGTACCATTATCTGTCGGTACATTTTTTCGATATCAGCAGTGTAAACGAACTGATACTGTCTCCATTTTAAAATCAGCTCCTGCAGATCTTGTTGTAGGTTGGGACCTCGGTACATGACGTCATTTAAGCTAAGTCCTGATGATGGTATAGCAGACGCGTTGAAAACAACACGCAACTTGGTAGTGGTTGACTCAGCACGAGTAACGCAGTGGTGTGGTAAATAGCACTCTGGTTTCGTATTTGTTGCTGACGGCACCATATGGTTTAAATTAAAATACTCGTTCATAAACTTTGTGTATTCTATTTTCAATTCTGGATCTTTCTGTAACTTTCTCTCTAAGTTACGAAATTGTGCCAATGCTAATGGTTTAGTGGACCCTAGTTGTTCCTTGGTTTCTGGTTTGAATGGCAGTCGGACTTGGTATCTCCCATTTTCCAGTCTCTCTGTTGTTGACAAAAAATATTGCAAACATTCATGATCTTCGGTAGACATGTCAATCTGCTGGTTGATATCTTCGCTTTCCCAAAATCTGCGTAAATCGTCCGTATTGTGTAGAACGACGTTACACTTGTATTGTGGTGTCATTGTCCCGCAAAGCAACCATCCTAATTGCGTTTGTTGGGCTATTGGTTGGTTGTCGTTATCACCCCTCAAAAGGCCACCTAAAGCAATCTTGCAGTATACATCTGCTCCAAGCAGTAGGTCCACTGGTCGACTGGTATTAAATTCTGGGTCTGCTAAGTTAATGTTTTGTATGTGTGTCCATGATGGGTTTATAAATGATTTATTTGGTAAACTTTTGATGAGATTGTTCATTATAAGGGCCTTTCCTTCTAAGGCGAACTCACTATGAATTGATTTAATTCGGATGGTTATTGCTCCCTTGCAGCTGTTTTCCTTTTCACCTACGCCGAATATGGTTCCTTTGCACTGGTATCTTCGTAGTTTCAAAACTTGTGCCGCTTTCTCGCTTATCAATGAAATTTGAGAACCCTGGTCAATCAAAGCCCTCATGATATGGAATGTTCCATTGTATCCTAGAACTTCCACTAAGGCCGTAGCTAAGAGTGTCTCGGACACATCATCCCAAGATGCATGTTGTGTTGAAGCTGCTGTTTGTTCATCATTGGTCATGCATGATGTCGCAAGTGTGTTCGCAGCCTTATGGTTTGCTTTTGCTGATGTGTTTGGCCTATTTTTGGTTGAGATTGCGTCATGCAATAATGAATTGTGTTTCGCGTTGCATTTACGACATGTTTTATTCGATAAACAAGGTTTATTAAAATGGTTGAATAGGCAATTCGTGCAAAAGTTTAGTTGGTTGACAGTTTTTAGTTTTTGCTCATCTGACATTTGCAGAAATTGGGTACACATCCATAACCCGTGATCAGCGTTACACAATGCGCAGGTGATTGACCGCGACACGTGTAACGATTTCGTATGGTTTTTCATGCCGTTTGGATGGCTTTTATTCGATGATTGCTGGTTATTATTCGAACTATAATTTTTCTTCTGGTTTCCTTGATAATTTTGATTGTTATGTGGTTGGGTGGTCATCTTTTGGTTGTTTGTTTCTTGTTTACGCCGCGATGCTTCTAAGGCGGTAAACTTGTTTTCCAAGAAATCTAGGAATTCTTGTAGGACTGGTAGTTCCCTGGGATTCTTCACTGACTCAATGTATTCAGCGAATGACTCACTGTCAAGTTTTTGTGTTAACAATAGTACCAACAGTGGATCCCAGGTGGTGATGTCTACTCCTAGGTTCTGAATTGCGTGGAGACATTCTTTAGTCACATCATGTAGTTTTTTGATCGCCCCGATGGATTGCTGCTGCATCCCAGGAATATTCAATAATATGTTGACGTGAGACGTGAAAATAAGTCTGCTGTTGCCATATCTGTGGTTGAGTATTTCCCAGCATACCTCGTAATTTTCCGAGCTAATCTGAAGATGGTGGATCAGACGCTCAGCTTCTCCTGCTACCTTGCTCTTTAAAAACTGCATTTTCTGTGCGTTTGATAGCGATGGGTTTTTGTGGATGGTTTCTGTGAATAAGTCTTTAAACGACGTCCAGTGGTGGTAGTTGCCTTGGAATGTTGGAATATCCATCTGTGGAGTAGATTTGTCGCGATGGGATACAGACCACATTTTTGAGTTGATGGTTTTCTTCAAATCGTTATACATTTTCTCATATCTGTTGAATTCCTCTTGGTACCAGACATTCTCATCTCCGTTTTCACCTTCTATATCCCAGTGCAGGCTATCGATAATAGCCCAACGACTTTGAAGAGACTTTAATGCATCTTCGAACTCCCACTTGTTCTGTAGCTTGTCTATTTCTATGGTAACTACTGTTCTCATGAAAGCCCTAAAGTTGATAGTCTGCTTTTTTATCATTCCGTCCTGTTTACTATCTTCATTTGGAGCTCGCGTATCCCTACGTTGCTGTTGCGGTGCCTGTGAATGAGACGAATCGCCTGCTTGCCTCGATGTCCCCGCCTCCGCCGGCGGCTGGTGAGGTTCTTGCTGTTTGGACAACAAGTCCTCCATGGTTTTGGTAATTAGCTGCTTGATCGACAGATAGACTTCCTCCGCCTTATATTCTCCTTACTCGACAGCTGCCCAATTTCTTCCAAATTGATGTCACTGCCTAGCTACTTTCCCTATAAACTAGTAAATTACAAAACACTGGTTGCAAGGTCCCGGCGCACAAACACTTCACTGTACTTCGCGAACCGAGGCCCTTAATGCTCGAAGGACCATGTAGAATTTAGTGCCTGCTTGGTTCAGCACTAACTTCAGAGTTGGTTGATATTTGGTTGATTTGGTAATATTAGTCTGGTTTAATGATACGAACTGATATGGTTTAAAAGCTATATTGAATACTATTGATAGACATCTAATGGTAAATCTAAACTAAATAAGCACTAAGATGGTTTGATCTAGTTTGGTTTGAGTTACGCGATTGGTAGTCGATTACGCACTGACTGGTAATAGATGCGATACATGCATTTATGGAAATGCAGGCATGCAAAAGTGCTGAGCTGTTCGGTGGCAAATATTGTACCGAACAACATAGTTCGTCTAAAAAATCTAACGCACTTACTGTATGTTAATTTTTTTTTATTAAGAGGAACAGCAAACAGTTACCTTATAAAAACTTAAAACTATAATGTAACTGTTTGCTGTTCCTCTTTTTTTGAGTTCTAATTGAGATATAGTTATGGGAGAAAAAACAATTCATTAGCGTGATCTTTATTGTTCGAGAGCAAAAGAGGGGATGACTTATACATCTGTTTCGTGCCAAGGAAATTGTTTATATCCTCCTTATTCCAATAATGCACAAATTCATTAATCATCAATTTTAGATTTACAAATATATTCGCCATGCCATGATTATTGACACATCCACTTTTCTTCCAAAACATTTTATAATCATATGACAAATAAAAGTTAGAATCAAATAAATATGTGTAATCATGAGTAGTTGCATCTACATACATCAGGCTGTTAAACGTTTCTATTCTTCCGTTGAATACCGTGGAAAAGTCGTTCAGTTTAAATGTGGCTGCGCATATCACAACATTTGTGTGTTGTATTTTTGAATGTGTTTCCCGTACGGTAATTGTTAGATCAACGTAGTTGGTAGTTCATCGAAAGTCCTCTTCACCGATGAAATTCAGGCAGTAGTCGTTCATTGTATAGTTCTTTAATTTTTATCACAATTCGGTGTCAAATAATGGCAAACTTGATAATTTGGAAACGTATCTTCTGCGATTGTTAGTATATTGTTATTGTTATTACTACTTAAGATACAGAGTTTGTGTTTTAGAGTATAGTTTATTTTTTGTTTTTGACAGAATTCCTTGGAATTCGTGCGATTTTTACTATACGAGGTTTCCAAACTATTAGAGACTGGTTGGTTTTTTGGTTTGGATTCCGAAACGTTACCAGTAGCACCATCTGTTGTGGATGGACGAGAATCCTTACAACTTGTATTGACTTTGCAATTGGACGACAAACTACGGTCTTTTGAAATTTTCTTAATACCTTGATCTGTTTTGTGCCATGAATCATTACTGTGATAGACAGTTGAAATTTTCACAGATGATATATTTCTGTTGCCGCTATAACAATAAATACTAAAAAAATTAAATTAAAAATTTAAAAAACCCCCGACACAAAAAATAATAAAATTAAGTGTAAGTAATTGGAAAAGGATCAAATAATTTAAAAACCCCCATCTTAAAGAATCTAGGTAACGAGACTAAAACAGATAAATTCATATGGCAGTCGGGGGACCTCTTAGAATAGAAGGTGTTTCACAGAACGGTCCCCCGACTTCCATATGAATTTATCTGTTTTAGTCTCGTTACCTAGATTCTTTAAGATGGGGGTTTTTAAATTATTTGATCCTTTTCCAATTACTTACACTTAATTTTATTATTTTTTGTGTCGGGGGTTTTTTAAATTTTTAATTTAATTTTTATTTCATGCTTTTTGTAGGGACACCTTATTTTTTGTACCTATTTCATTTCTTTTATTTTCTTGCGTTTTAAGATTCAGGTAATTTGGTGTTTAATCAGGTTTTTTATCTGTCAAAAAATAATTATTAATTTAAGTATAGTTGAAGAATAATTTTTAATACTAAACAGATTTTTTTGTTTTATTGTATCCTTTTTCTAGTTCTTCCTTTAGTTATTCAATTTTCGTACAAGTATTTCATAGCTATTAGATATCTTAGGTATTTCTGATCTAGTTTGTAAAATGGGACAGCGACGCTATCTGGTGTAGAAATAACTACGCTTTTTAAGAAGGATAATTCCATTCGTAATAAAAATAGTCAAACTCAGTGGTCGTAGGTACCAGTCATCACTCAACTTTCCTCATCATTCTAGAGCATTCATCAGATCAGACAAAAAAATATTTTCAAGTTTTTAGTTTTCATTTCGTTAGTTAATATTCCTCATTCCCTTTCAATATAGTGTACATTATTTTACTTGTCAAGCCCTTGCATTTGATACCTATATTGAAGGAGATGTGAAAAATAAATATAATTCGCCATTTTGTGGTGGCGGCCATCTTGGATTTGAAATTTATAATAGCGTATAGTATTCTATTAGTCAAGCCCTTTCATGTGATACCCATATTGAGGGAGTTGTGAAAAAAAAAAATATAATTCGCCATTTTGTGGTGGCGGCCATTTTGGATTTGAAATTTATAATAGCGTATAGTATTCTATTAGTCAAGCCCTTTCATTTGATACCCATATTGAGGGAGTTGCGAAAAAAAAATTTAATTCTCCACTTTGTGGTGGCGGCCATCTTGGATTTGAAATTTATCATAGTGTATAGTATTGCACTATTCAAGCCCTTTCATTTGATACCCATATTAAGGGAGTTGTGAAAAAATATGTAGTCCGCCATTTTGTGGCGGCGGCCATCTTGGACCGATTTTCATCAAACATAGCTAAGAACACTCCCGACTAATTCACCTTTCAAACAAAAAAAACAAAATTAAAATCGGTTCATCCGTTCGGGAGCTACGATGCCACAGACAGACACACACACACACACACACACACACACACACACACACACACACAGACACGTCAAACTTATAACACCCCGTCGTTTTTGCGTCGGGGGTTAAAAACAGAATAAAATAAATATTTAAGGGTCGCGGGTTGTTCGAAAGAGGCACAGCCAACTGAAGGAAGATTTCTTTACAAAAAGAGAAGATATACAAACAATAATTATGCTTAGACATAAAAATAGACTAAACTTACCACCATCTAGACTAAAAATGCATTTCAATAGTACCCTTGTCATGTCCATAAAAATCTACAATAAGTTACCCGAAATTATAAAGAATTTAGACAAAAATAACATCTTCATCAATAAATTGAAACTTTTTCTTCTACACAAATGTTACTATAGCATAAATGAATACCTAAATGATAAGTTATAAATAGCTCTATAGCTATTATAGTCAAATAAAAACATACAGTATATATTTATAAATAATAATAATTACAAATAAATAAATAATAATAATTAAAAATAATAATGATAATTACAAATAACTTTATAAATATAATGTAAATATAATAAATACAACAATATAAAAATAATGTAGGTATATAAATATAATATAAGAATATGTTTATATAATGTATATATATAATAAATAAAACAATAATTAAAATTCATAAATTAACTTCTGTACAACAAAAAGTAACAGTTGCTATCATAATAGATTATACAGGGTGTTTGGTGCATCGTTTGCCAAATGGAATTGGCCGGAAGAAGAGGTCATTTGCTATCTCTTAAGGCCCAGTAACTCATTCCTTGTTTCACTGCTTTTTTTTAAAATGACTTTTTAATTTTTATTTGGAGAAATACAAGAACTCTGCATTTAAGCTTAATTTTTTTTTTAAGTTATGAGTATAGCCTTCAAATTTTATTTTAATTCTTATGTTTACTCTTGTATGGTTCTATGAAATTAAAAATTTACTTACTAATAACATCTAGTTCCTTTTTAATAACTCCCAAAGTTTTTGAAAAAAGGAAAAATACACTTAACACTCAAATTTAAATTGCTGTAAAAAAAAAATTAAAAGCGATCGGGATCTTCGAATTATTTTAAAAGGTTCTCTAGTTTGTCCCCTTTCCAACGGTGTGCAATATACCAAAAAAAACGTTTAATAACTTCGGTAATTCGCTAAATTTGTAATCGAGACACATCAGGCTGATATTCGATATTACGGTAAGAAAACTAGTTTTCACATAAATAACATACTTTAAGTAGGTGGATAGTGTTATCTCACTCTTACGCAGTCTTTTATCTCTTTCTAGGGTTCTAACTTTCCTCGAACTTGAAATAAAAAATTAACTTTTACTTAATAAGTAGGTACCTAATTATAAATTATGTTCAAATTGTCCTCCACTATTGCGTACACACGCGCGACATCTTCGTCTTATCTCGACTGTAGTGGTGTGTAAACTTATTTCTGCTTTGATAGTGACGAAAGCCGTCTCAATGCGTTGGATTAAATCATCCCTAGTCTCAACTTCCGTGGAGTAAACAAGTTCTTTGGGCCATCCCCAGATGTAAAAATCTAACGGAGTCAGGTCTGGGGAACGGAGGCCAAGGAATAGGGCCATCCCTCCCAATCCATGATTCTGGGAATGCAACATTTGGATGTTGTACTCCCTGGCGGTTAATCTCCAGTGAGCGGGATAACGTTTTGATGAAAAACAAAAGACAGGTCTTCACTGAAAATTGGTAGCTGACCTAATAATTAGGGTAAGTCTGTTTGTAGAAATTCTTTTTAAAAAGTTCGGATCATCCACGTCCGAGTGTAATAAGAAGATGTCGCGCGTGTGTACGCAATAGTGGAGGACAATTTGAACAAAATTTATAATTAGGTACTAAAGTTTATTTTTTATTTCAAGTTCGAAGAAAGTTAGGACCCTAGAAATAGATAAGAGACTGCATAAGAGTGAGATAACACTATCCACTTACACAAAGAATGTTATTTATGTGAAAACTAGTGTTCTTACCGTAATATCGAATATCAGCCTGATGTGTCTCGATTACAAATTTAGCGAATTACTGAAGTTATTAAACATTTTTTTTTGATATATTGCACAGCGTTGGAAAGGGGACAAACTAGAGAACCTTTTAAAATTATTCGAAGATCCCGATCGCTTTTAGTTTTTTTTTTACAGCAATTTAAAGTTGAGTGTTAAGTGTATTTTTCTTTTTTCAAAAACTTTGGGAGTTATTAAAAAGGAATTGGATGTTATTAGCAAGTAAATTTTTAATTTCATAGAACCATACAAGAGTAAACATAAGAATTAAAATAAAATTTGAAGGCTATACTCATAACTTTTTTTAAAATTTAAGCTTAAATGCAGAGTTCTTGTATTTTTCTAAATAAAAATTAAAAAGTCATAATAAAAAAACCGGTGTAACAGGGAATGAGTTACTGGGCCTTAAGAGATAGCAAATGACCTCTCCTTTCGGCCAATTCCATTTGGCAAACGATGTACCAAACACCCTGTATATTATTTAGTTACTCTAAAATAAGTAATAAGTAAAACAAGCAGTGCCTTCATCCTCTCTTCTACCTACATTTATCTATGCTGTGCCCGACAGGGTCCATAATTGTGACTAATATTTATTTTCCATACCACCTATGTATACATTATGGTACGCAATAAAGAATTGAGAATTGAGAATTGAGAAAGGAACACGGGTGGCTTTTAGTCAGTAAAAGTCTGACACGTCCCTCAGCTCCGCTCAGCGCGTACACAGCGTACAGTTATTTGAAAATTTCCCACTCAAAAAAAAAAAAAAGAAACTTGGGCCCCCCTTTTTTTGGGTGGTAAATTTTCATTCCATATAACAGACGTGTTTTTTTTTTCCTTCGTTTTTGCCTTGTGGTACGGAACCCTTCGTGTGCGAGTCCGACTCGCACTTGGCCAGTTTTACTATTCATCTAATTTTATGATTTTATCATACATGATTACAATTTTTATTTGTATCAACATATCGACCTCCTAACTGACATTTTTTGAGTAATTCACTTTTTTATTGTTTTGAATTTAAAAGCGTTATTCGCATGTTTTAATGAATCACCTAAGTGTATTTTTAGTTGCAACAGCATTCAATTAAAATGTTGAAATATGTACCTCCCAACTAAACCAACGCAACGTGTCTATTTTTGAACGTTTTTTTCAGTTTGTGTAAATTTTTGACTTTGTCAGTTAGGAGGTATTGGCACTTCGCCGTCGATATATAGATATTTAAGGTATATTTATTTGATTCAACAGGTAAAGCCTGTTTATTTGGACACATCTCTCATTTCGGTTTAACCCCTCCGTAATAAAAAAATAAAAATAATACCAAATCTATGTCTCCTCTCCAAATGATCCTACCAAAAACATTTTCATGTAAAGGTATAGGTTGCCAAGACTTACATACGCTTCCTCAAGTTGTTTCGCGGCCGCGGGCCGTCTCCGTCACACAGGCAGTTCTATGGGCTTATGTGGTCACTGGTCCTTGTTGTGTCAAGCTTGTTCAAGTTCAATGGGACGGCCAAGCCATACATTTTGACCAAGATGTAAGGTTTGTAGAGTAACTTGACTCTACATTAGATCTGAAAAATTTAACAGTGGAAGCATTATGTAAGTCTTGACCACCTACTTTACGTGAAATATTTTTGATAGGATTTTTTTTTTTTTTGAGCGTGTTCTATTTCTTTTTATTTTAGCGGTGATATTGTTCTTACCTATAATCCAAAACCCCCCTTTAAGGGGGTTGGAGGATAAAAGTTACAGATTTTTTTTTGTTCTTTGTGTGTAAATCCTAGCCTCCACGCCAAATTTCTGCTTTCTAGAACATCGGGAAGCGCCCTAGAGGTTTTGATGAGTGAGTGAGTGAGACAGTCTGTTAGTGATGAAACTGACGTATTTGTATTAATGAAACCAAATCTTATCTTGAGAATTTGAGCTCTCCAGCATTAATCAGGCCGAAGCTATGAGGATTTGAAAATACGACGAAACGTTTCGAGAAAAGGTAGGTAGTGCCCCAGCTTTTTGTTTTGGCTCGTCTTAGCAAGAGCACTAGCGTGCCGTCAGATAGTCACTATGTTGTAGGCATTTACAGATGCCACGACGCGATGGCGATAAAATGTTGGTAGCTATTAGTCGGATGTACACATTATAGGACACTCGTTATACAGTCGACGAGCTCGTGGCGAGTGTGGGGAGGATGACGACCACTCGCACGCAATGAATGGACTCGTACTCTCAGGTTGTATCAGGCCTGCACCAAGCTTTTGATAAAATGTTAGTAGCTATTAGTCGGATGTACACATTATAGGACACTTGTTATACAGTCGACGAGCTCGTGGCGAGTGTGGGGAGGATGACGACCACTCGCACGCAATGAATGGACTCGTACTCTCAGGTTGTATCAGGCCTGCAACAAGCTTTTGATAAAATGTTAGCAGCTATTAGTCGGATGTACACATTATAGGACACTCGTTATACAGTCGACGAGCTCGTGGCGAGTGTGGCGAGGATGACGACCACTCGCACGCAATGAATGGACTCGTACTCTCGGGTGGTATACGCTTGCACCAAGCTATTGATGCTTGTGGCTACGCATGTGGCTGATATATACTGACGGTATCTATCTGTACATCGCCATTATAGTGTTTTCAATAACGACGTATAAAAATACTCTGTGTTGTAATAACTTACTCGGTGTTTTACATTGTTGCGGATGAATTTACAGTAGGTATCAGAAAAATTACAAATAGAGACAGATTCCTTCATTTATCAAGTAATACTGAGTCTTGAAACTGATCGTTATAACTATAGGTAGTTTAGTACTCAAAAGTTTTCACAATATTTAATAAATTCTATAATATGTCACAAAAACTCGGACAGAAACGTGGCTAATCCGATAATTATAATTCGTCATATTACGGAACGACATCGGTCGTTATCGGACATCGTAGACAAGACTCGAAATCTCTTAATTAAATCATCATCAACACAAATATAATGGCGATGTACAGATAGATACCGTCAGTATTTACTTCTAATCGGATTAGTGCTTAATTGAGCTCTCATTGATGGCTACACAGATTGCCCGCGTGGCGCTGTCACGCTCGCTGTTGGTACGCCCAACGTACCCTATCCAGTAGCCTGTAGCGTGGCATGTTTAGTCATGTCTGGAAATAACACGTCGCTTCCAAAGAGACCTGGCACTTACAACAAACAGCATAATGAGGTGGTCCTGTGAGACTATCCTATTTGCAGGTGACAGCTGATCGCGTGCCAGCTCGTTAGAGGAACACCTCCCTCCCCTCCCCCTCCATCTTGTTACCCCTCCGTCGCCCTGTTTCTGTCTTCCTAATGAACCTTAATATATTCTTTGCACTAAACGTTGTTTGAGCTTTGTTTAAGACACCGACACAGACCAGCCTCACTTGAAACAGATGCAACGCGTTGTATTCAACGTGCTGAGGTGGTATTCAGAGTGGACGTCGCAAGATTATTAAATTTCGAATCGATCCCACTAATTCCGAAAACATATTTGTGAACGAGCGAAGGGCACCCCGAGGTTAGGTTTGGTTAGGTTACTTTCTCGCGTCGCTATACCGGTGACGCGAGGAAGCGCGGGCGCGAAGCGAAAGGCTGATGCAGCGCCATATGGAGCTGTATCGGTCTCGGCTTCGCGAGGTCCTGGTGGCGGAATGGCGGGACAGGCTCTCACGCCCTACCGCCGGCCTCAGCACTATCGAGGCGGTCCGGCCAGTACTCGAGCCCTGGCTCGGGAGGAGGCACGGCTCCCTGTCGTTTCGGGTGACGCAGGTGCTCTCGGGGCATGGTTGCTTCGGGAATTACCTGTGTCGCATAAACAGGGAGCCGGACGTCCGGTGTCACCACTGCGTCGACTGCCGGGAGGACACGGCGTGGCATACGCTGGCAGAGTGTGCCGCTTGGGAGGAGCCGCGCCGTGCCCTCATCTCAGAAGTAGGCAGTGACCTGTCGCTGCCGGCCGTGGTCGAGTCGATGGTCGCCAGTGAAGAGTCCTGGGACGCGGTGGTTTCCTTCTGCGAAACGGTCATCACGCAGAAGGAGGCTGCGGAAAGGGAAAGGGAGATCTCGTCCACTCACCCTGCCCGCAGCAGGCGCACCGGGCGTCGGCGGAGGGCGGACAACGCCCTCTTCGAGTCCCCCTAAATGGGTCCAGGGGCGGCGGACGTCCCCGAGTCCGTCAGTGTCCCCACACATCAGGACTCGAGGTGGCGGCGCGTAGTGTTCCACGCGCGCCCCTCTTAGACGTCACGGGGGGAGTCAAACACCTCACTCCCCCCCCTGACCCGACGAGGCCCGCTGTGGCGGGCCGGCACCAGCCGGGGGTTGCGGAAGGATCGTACGTTCCCGCGACCCCTGGCGTAGGTGTGAGATGGAACACCGGGGTGGTTTTTAGTCAGTAAGAGTCTGACAGACCCCATGACATCCATGAGGATTTTCTACCCCGGAACAAAAAAAAAAAAAAAAATGTTTAGGTTACTTCCCCCCAGTAGCCGTGGCTTGGTCACCCACGGTGAAGCGAAGAGGAACCCGAGGAGAAGCCGCTTGTCAGGGCTTTTGCCTGTAAGCCGATGACGTAGCAGCCAACAAGTAGGTTGCGGTGCCGCTTGGGCGACATCACAACTGAGGCGGGCCGCGATGTCGTATGGGAGACATTGCGGCTGAGGGTTGGAGGGCTGATGGCGGACGCGGTGGGGCCACAGGGGAGGAGGAGTGTTGGTATGACGTTGGCCGCTCTCCCTATCCTCTGCGGTCAAAAATTGGCAGGCGGCGGGACCAATGACCTGACCCGTCGCAGGGGGACCAAGGGTGCCCAGACACGGGGTCGTCTGGCACCCATAATTCGCTCACCAGATAGCAAAATAAGCAAGTCGAACCTTGATTTGTGCACGACTAATGAAACGGGTACCAATGTCACCCAGGGAAAGCGGAAACAGCCTGACTGTGAGCTATCCCAGGCTATTGCCTTGTTGTCTGCTGAGTTGAAGAAGAATATTGACGATCTCCGAGCTGATATGAATAACCAGTTCACGAATATTAATGTGAATATTAACAACATTCGAGAAGAGTTCAATACTTTGTCGCTGACTTCGGCCCAAATTCAAAATGACGTTAAGGAACTGCGTGCAGGATACGTCGTTATTAAAGGATATGTCGCGGCTGGACACAAAGCACAATGAATTATCACAGACTCTTACGGAGTTGAAGTCTACAGTGAATTTCAACTCAGATAACTATGTGGATTGTGAAAGGCGCCTGAAACAGCTGGAACGTAATGTAAATAACTCAGCAGCCTCGACTGTTGAACTATTGGAAAGAAAGATCGATTCTTTGGAACAACAGGCGAGGCAGTGCAACGTTGAGATAGGAAAGGCGCAGTGAGAATTTAATTACTATATTGCAGTCAATTGGTTCAGCGCTCAACATATCTTTAACATCGAAAGATATAATTTTCATTCACCGTGTTCCAGATGCACATTCGCATAATAATCGTCCGAAGAATGTCATAGTAAAATTTACTTGTAAAATTATGCGTGGTAATGTTCTCAGTGCATACCGGTTATCTAAAGGACTGACTTCGGGTCTTATAGGCCTGTCTGGTGCACCGTGTCGCATCTACATGAACGAACACCTAACGCTGCGCAACAAGGATATATTTCGAAAATGCCGTGCAGCCGCTATGTCAAACAAGTTCAAGTTCGTGTGGGTCCGGAATGCAACTGTCTTGGTCAAGGAATCTGAAGACTCCTCTACGTTCGCCATACGTACAGAAGATGACATATCTAAGAAGATCAAGCCAAATCACGTACCTACAACTACGGCTACAGAATAACCGTGTTATACGGGTTCAGCCGCCTGTCCTTGCTAGGTATTTCGATATACTACTTAATCATAACCATAGCCCAACTGAGCACTTTTTCAGAAATACACATAACCTATTTTTCAAACATACTTCGATTACACAACTCATTTACTCATCAAATTACAATCTCAAACACTCTACACCTCAAACATACTCACAAACACTGTTTAACTATTTACAAACAAACTCTTTCTATAATCGGTGTACCTACCTTGACCACAAATCGTGTCTATATTTACTCTCTTGTTAATCATTCGATCACGTAACTAATTTATCTGAAAATATTGACCAGTTATCCGTATCACACTCACAATCCGCGGACCTAGAGGACTGTCAAAAAATTATTACTTCTTGTAGCCTCCACCCGTTCGATTCCTACCTGGCAATTGGCGACTGAATAAAAAACGGGTGTGTACCTTTAAACATATATTAATAACAAATACCAAGCTGGTAAAGCCGGAGGCACACAAAGATTTGTGGGTCGTGGGTTACGGACGTCTGTTGTCACTTCTGCAGGGATAGGTACTCCCCTGTAGTTGCGGGCGAAGTCCCGCCGGCCGGAGATGGAAGTGGGCCGAAGTTCAATGCTGAGCTGTACAGTGACGTCACAGGTAGATAAAAGTGGCGGCCGTCCGACTTGCTCAGCACACCGATGACGGCGAAGAGTAAAGGTGAAACCTGGAAACCACCGTTCCAGCTGATTAGAACTTGGCTTAATAACATCCGTGCTGGGGTACCACCGACAACAACGAGGAAGAGTTACCTATTTAACTGTAGTAGTATTGACGTGGTGGCACTGACCAGAACGGAGTTTACATAAAAAGCAAGCTCGAGCAAAAAGAATCAAATATAAATCTATAATTATGAAACGGTAAAAAAACGTTTAGAATTTAAATTTTAACATGATAATTGTACTTGAAGGTAGAAGGAAATTAGGTAGCATGATACAGCATTATTAGCGATTTCTGAAGCTATTCCTAAATAATGTGATGAATTAAGCAACAGAAAATGAGAAATAGATCAAGCATTTTATATAGTAGTACACAGAATAATGATTGGCATAAAATGACATGATTATGATGTGTGTAATTTGTGTGCTATTCAAAACTTACCCTAAATCGGGATTTTCACTGAACTTAATTAACTCGTTATAAATTGCTGATTTAAATAATGGTCGTGTCTGCTAGGGCGCTCGACAGGACACAAAGCGATACGTGCACTCTCGCATCAGCCTAGAAACGACTGGCGAGGACTCGCGTCTCCTGCGCGGGCGCGATCCATTCACCTCATTCATTCCATGCGAACACTCGCCCCGCACCGCACACGTACCTACCCGGTGCGTTCCAAGTCGTACACAAACAAAGAACAAAGCATTCATTTATAATCTATTACCTTTAGAACCGTAAACAAAACATGATTATTCATGTAACGTTCCGTTACATTACCCGCGGTCCCCTCATAAGGATTTTATTTTAAGAATAAAATCCGCATCATAAACTTGTTACAATAACCTTTTACTCATTCTTTCATTTCAGTCATGCCTCATCACTCAAAAACCTATCATATAATACATCACACAACATTAAGAATTATGCGACGTGTCCTAATATACTGAAAGATCAAGTGACTAATATACGTCACTGACTTTTGTAACAGATCTTAAAATCGTTTAATAGTGTAAGGAGAAATGTAACGAAGACAGAATTCATTTGTAGGTAGATATCTTCAGGTCCTTAATATGCCAAGACCCTAAGTTTTTCCCTGACATATCCTCTAAAACATACACAAGTGGTGACAGCTTTTGAATGACCCGGCACTTAATGTACTTAGGAGCTAATTTCCTGCTAAAGTGCTTATCCTTATCGCTCAGGACGTAAGCACGTTTGTATACGATATCACCGGTATTAAACTCAAAAGCTTTACGTCTTAAATTATAATATGACGTATTTTTTACATGGGCGTGATATAATGATTTTTGGACTTGATCAAAGATAGTACTTAGGTAACCGAGGTTCTCAGCATACACATCGCGAGGAAGAAACAAAACCTCATCACCCAAGTCCGTATCTGCATAATGCGAACCACATAATACTATCTCTCGTCCAAAAACTAGAAAGGAAGGAGTAAATCCGGTAGCTTCATTGACTGAATTATTTATTGCAAATTGTACTTTTATAATAAATAAGTCCCATGAACGATGATCACCATCCACGAAAGTTGAAATGCAAGTAATAATAGTTTTATTGTACCGCTCCACAGTATTAACCTGAGGAGTATACTTTGGTGAAAAGAAAACGTTGGGTATTTTATATTTCTTGAATAAATCCTGAGTATGGCCGCTAATAAATTGAGTACCATTATCCAGGAAAATACTTTGAGGAACACCGTGAACCAAGAAAATGTGTTCTTCCAAAATTTTAACAATAATCTGAGAAGTTGCTTTTTTAATTGGGAAAATATGACAAAATTTAGAAAAGCAACAGGTTACTACTAGTATGTAACTATTTTGTTTCCGTGTGACAGGAAGAGGTCCCATTAAGTCGATGGATATCATTTGGTAGGGGCGAGAACATTGCTTTGGGCGTCCCATTTCACCAAGAGTAGCATGGTTCTGAGTTTTGTACTGAAGACAAGTACTACAGGAACCAACGTATTTCGCTACGTCCCGATGCATGCCGGGCCAATAATAACTAAGTGCAATGCGCCTGTAAGTCTTAAAGATGCCTAAGTGACCTGCAGTTGGTTCATTATGGTTATCCGCGATAACCTTATCCCTAATCTCAGATGGAACAACTTCCTTCCAAGAAAATTCATTGGTAAGCAAGCACTTATTCTTACTAAGGCGGAAAAGCGCGCCATCTTTAATTTGGTAATTGGGAAAATTTTCAGGTTTTGTGACACAGTTATTATAAATGTTCTTATACCAATCATCACTAGAAGTCCGAAATGAATTAGAAGTGACCGTAGAAGAAACAGGAACAGCTCTAGACAACGCATCAGGGATAACGTTGTCGACACCTCGACGGTGCTTAATATCAAAATTGAACGAAGACAAGCGCACACCCCAACGTGCGAGTCTTCCCGTAGGGTTATTTAACGAAAGAAACCGTTTTAACGCACTATGGTCTGTGTACACTGTGAAAGTTTTCCCATTCTCCAAATAGCATCGCCAATGCTCTAATGCCACGAGAACTGCCAGCGTCTCCCGCTCCGTTATGCTGTAGTTCTTTTCTGCCGCCGTTAATGATTTGCTCATGTAAGCTATGGGGTGCTCCTTTCCGTTAATAGATTGAGTGAGCATACCGCCTATCCCATAGTTACTCGCATCCGTATGCACTTCGAAAGGTAGATTGTAATCGGGGCAAGAAAGAACAGGCGCGGAAACTAAACATTCTTTTAGTTTTTTAAAAGCGACTTCTGCCTCATCAGTCCACCTGAAAGGTGGAGTGTTCTTTTTATTCGAAGTCAACTTGTTGAGTGGCCCTGCAATTGTGCTAAAATTGGGAACGAACCTACGATACCATGTAGCTGTGCCTAGAAATCGCTTTAACTCCTTACGATTAATAGGAGTTGCGTAGTTAAGAATGGCTTCAACCTTTTCTGGATCTGTTCGCAACCCATTCGCATCAACCACATAACCTAAGTACTTAAGTTGACTTCGAAAAAACTCACACTTTTCCAAGTTTACGGTTAGGCCTGCTTTACGCAATTTGTCCAAAACGCGAAGTAGGAGGGACACATGCTCATCAAAACTATTGCTAACAATAATAATATCATCTAGATAAGCGAATATACGGTGATCAACGTTACCTAGTAACTTATCTACAAGACGCTGCTGCGTAGCGGGAGCATTTGTCAAGCCAAAGGCCGTGGTCTTAAATCTAAGAGTTCCTCGACCTGGGACGTAGAAGGCCGTCTTATCTCTGTCCTCCTCTGCAATTGGAATTTGCCAGAAGGCTTTGGATAAATCAAGACTAGTTAGAAAACGGGCGTCACGCAGATTATCCAAAATTTCGGCAATGTATGGCAAGTTGTAAGCATCTCGTTTTGTGACTGAATTTAACTTCCTGCTATCAAGACAAAAACGAGGCTGGCCATTCTTCTTAGTAACGAGGAGCACCGGAGACTGCCAGGCACTTTCGCAGTGCTCCACCACATCTAGATTTAACATCTCATCCACCTGTTCGACAAGGATTCTCTGTTTCTCAGGAGACAGCCTATAATATCTTTGTCGAATAGGAGGAGAATCGCCAGTATCGATGCGATGGGTTAAAACGTGCGTACGGCCCAATCCTTTACGCTCAAATGAAATGTCCCTAAATTGCTCAACAACGTTATCAGCAATAGCGCGTTGAGACTCATCTAAACTATCATAAGAATGAATAAAAGTTTGTTGATTATTACTATTTAAATCTATTAATGGATTAGCTGACAAATTAACAGAACCTAAATATTTCGGACATAAATGAAAGGCGCGCCAGAAGTCAATACCTAGAATAAGCGATGATTGAACTCCTGGAACTACATAACACTTAATTATGCGAAATTGTTCGTCTAAATGCACTGGAACATTAATATAGCCAATACTCTTAAGTGTCTGGCCACCAGCAGCTATTATCGAAGGTGTATCATCAGTACATAGCTTAAGGCCACGACTGAGTAACGTGTTATGTGCGTAATTTCCTAATATTGTAACAGCTGATCCAGAATCCAGGAGGCCAGACGCTGTAATATCGTTGATCTTAATATTTAAATATGGTCGCGAGTCACCTAAAGGCTTAGTTTGCAGAATTGAAGAAATTTTGTAACTGTTGAAAAATAAATGAATTGTTTTCAACCAATTATCCCAATCTTCTTTATTAAAGCGACCTTCTATCGAAGATGAGTTATGACAATTCTGCGTACCTAGTTTTTTGGTTTCTGATCTTTGTTACAATTTGGACAATCTGGTTTCTTGACGCCTTTGTGACCACACTTAAAACACAAAATTTCTTTATTCTGACAATCCCTGAGGCTATGCGAATTATTACGACACCTAGGACAATATGGCAGTTTCGCATCAGGAACTGAATTATTTGTATTCATGGCATGTAAATATTTCTCATTAACATTATTATTATTGGAATTCTGTTTGTTATTATCTATATTGGTTTTATTGTTTACGTTCTTAGTGTTACCAAATTGACTTTGTTTGTTGGCTGAATCTGTTCTTTGTTTGTATGCAAACTCAGGTGCTAACGTGTCAGAAGTAGCAGCGGAAGGTTCTCGAAACTGTACCATGCGTGACTGAACGTTTTCGAAATTCCTACAAAGACATCTCAACTGCTCAATCGATGTGATTTGAGATGCAGAGGCCAGAGTGCTCGCATAACACGGTCTAATATTATGTAAAATTATTTCTAGTTTATCCTCCTCTACCAAGGCCCTCGACAAGCGTGAAAACATTCCCGAAATAATGGATAAATAAATTGTAATATTTTCCGTTGCCCCCTGAGTCCTAGACCGAATCTCAGATAAAAGCCGGTAATCGTAATCCGCTTTGTCGAAATCCTTTTGCAGAAGAACGACCAGTTCATCCCAAGACGACACCTGATGCCTTACGCTTCTAAACCAATGGAGTGCATCGTCTACAAAAATTTCCGTTGCAAATGATAAAAACTTTGCGTTCGTAATATTGCGAGCTACACTATATTCGTTAGCTCGCTGAATAAAAGCACGCACGCAAGACTTGCCATCATATCTCAGTTTAGCTAACTCGGAATGCTTAGTATTTCCTTCACAAGTAACTGAAATATTGATTCTCTCAGGCGTGACTTGCGGGTCAGAAATTGGGGTGGCAGCTATGAGTGGGTCTATACTCTTTGCTTTTAGAGATACGAAAATTTCATAATATTCCCTAAACATTTTCGTACATTCCGTATGCACATCACTGAATTTCTCATCCATATTGATTCTATTGAGCCGATGATAAAGGTGATGGAAAAGATTCTCAATTCGCCCCAAAACATTCTTATCCTTGGTATCCACATCAAGGCTAGATTTTATTTTATTCAAAATTTCTAAGGAATTATTCAAATCATCAAGGGGGTCGAGATGGGAGCATAAAATATCCTCAGATAAAAGAACTGGACTGAGCTTACAAATCTGCCGCCTAAGATCCGCCACAGTACTAGCCGGGGTCTCACCTCGAACGGCTACCTCGTATTCTAATTCAGATTTTTGTAATGATAAAAACTTAATAGGGTATGCCATTTTAAATGATAATAAAAAAAAATATTGACTAATAATTATGACAAAGTTGTAAATAGCACACAAAATATTATTAAACAATGATGAAAATACTCCGTTCCGTTACAATCAACTCTAACAGAACGCTGTGTTATGTGTTCTATAAAAGGAAGAATTAATAAGTAAAAAACAAAGTAACAAAAAAAAAAGCGTTCCAAAAAATAAAAGCGTTAAAAAATATTGTAACTGGTGTGAAGGTAGTTTTACAAATAATTAGAAAATGAAAAAAAACCAAACGATTCAAATTTAAAAAACGAACATCTGAATAATAAACAAAGGACAGATATTTTTTTTTTTACAAAACAATACACCCTGTATATAAAAAAAACGAATATGCCAACATTAATGAAATGTAATAAACTTATCAAAACAATCTAAATATTAATATTCACACCAGTTACTGCACAAAAAAATAAAAAAACAAAGCGTTTTACAAAAGATAAAAAAACAAAATACCCACTCACCGTACAATAACTAACTACAAACTACAGAAGCGAAAACAGACAAACCACGTAATAGGGCGCCAGTGTAGCCTCCACCCGTTCGATTCCTACCTGGCAATTGGCGACTGAATAAAAAACGGGTGTGTACCTTTAAACATATATTAATAACAAATACCAAGCTGGTAAAGCCGGAGGCACACAAAGATTTGTGGGTCGTGGGTTACGGACGTCTGTTGTCACTTCTGCAGGGATAGGTACTCCCCTGTAGTTGCGGGCGAAGTCCCGCCGGCCGGAGATGGAAGTGGGCCGAAGTTCAATGCTGAGCTGTACAGTGACGTCACAGGTAGATAAAAGTGGCGGCCGTCCGACTTGCTCAGCACACCGATGACGGCGAAGAGTAAAGGTGAAACCTGGAAACCACCGTTCCAGCTGATTAGAACTTGGCTTAATAACATCCGTGCTGGGGTACCACCGACAACAACGAGGAAGAGTTACCTATTTAACTGTAGTAGTATTGACGTGGTGGCACTGACCAGAACGGAGTTTACATAAAAAGCAAGCTCGAGCAAAAAGAATCAAATATAAATCTATAATTATGAAACGGTAAAAAAACGTTTAGAATTTAAATTTTAACATGATAATTGTACTTGAAGGTAGAAGGAAATTAGGTAGCATGATACAGCATTATTAGCGATTTCTGAAGCTATTCCTAAATAATGTGATGAATTAAGCAACAGAAAATGAGAAATAGATCAAGCATTTTATATAGTAGTACACAGAATAATGATTGGCATAAAATGACATGATTATGATGTGTGTAATTTGTGTGCTATTCAAAACTTACCCTAAATCGGGATTTTCACTGAACTTAATTAACTCGTTATAAATTGCTGATTTAAATAATGGTCGTGTCTGCTAGGGCGCTCGACAGGACACAAAGCGATACGTGCACTCTCGCATCAGCCTAGAAACGACTGGCGAGGACTCGCGTCTCCTGCGCGGGCGCGATCCATTCACCTCATTCATTCCATGCGAACACTCGCCCCGCACCGCACACGTACCTACCCGGTGCGTTCCAAGTCGTACACAAACAAAGAACAAAGCATTCATTTATAATCTATTACCTTTAGAACCGTAAACAAAACATGATTATTCATGTAACGTTCCGTTACATTCTATTACGCACAACCTAATTATATTGACACAAAATATACTAAACATAAACCGAAATCTGCCCGGATTAGAAGTTTTACTACAAAGACTTAATAATAATAATAATAATAATAATCTTTATTACACAAGAAAGTGGTTACAAAATAGTGTGAAGTCCCTGACTCCTGTGCTAGGTGATAGACCTGTGTTACAAGAGCCAGTGCCCTCTCCCAGTAGGAGATAGTACAGAATCTTATGCAAAAAGATTAACAAAAATAAAAAGAATATGGTAAACAACAAAAAAGTAAGATAAACTAAATGCGGTTAAAAGAAGCCTGTGTGTGTGTGTGTGTGTGTGTGTTTGTGTATGTGTGTGTGTGTGGGTGAGTGTATATGTGTGTTTGTCAGTGGTTGTTTAGGAGTGGTTTTAATGTTACGAAATAGATATGATAAGTTTCTCTACTTCGTCATAGTTCAGCGACAGTAGCCATGGCTTAAGAGTCTGCTTGACTTTATGTAGGGTTAGTTTATAAATTGAAAGTTTTTTGTTTATTTTATTATACATTAGTGCGCTTTGGGCACGATAGTGTCGTCGCGCAAGTGCTGTACGACATTGGACAGAATCACAGATAGGAAAGCCAGTCCGCCGATTACATAGTTTGCCGTCTAGTGGCGTCGCGGAATGTCGGCGCAAGATAGAGCGAAGGACGTATAATTTTCTCACCGTTAGTACTTGGGCTTCTGAGAACAACTGCGCTGTGGGGTAGTCCCTTTTACGGAAATACATAATTTTGAGTACAGCCCGCTGAGCTCGTTCCACCCTAAGCATCACTGTTTTGAAGGTGCCGCCCCATACCGGAATACAGTAAGAAATTATCGACTCGCATAGTGAACGGTATACTAGTAACGCTGTTTCAATGTCGGCAGCATGTCTGAGCTCTTTAAACACATAAATTAGTTTACGAAGCCGGGAGCATAGAGTATCCGTATGGGTGCGCCAGTCCAGCCTCTCGTCGATATAAACACCTAGATATTTGATACTTGGGACCATGTCGAGGCAATTGCAATTGCAAGGAGAGGAGACGTGACAAGTATGTGCTATTATTTTATCCGAGTTTATTGACGGTTTAGGAGAATTTGGTGGCTTAAACTGAATTACCTTGGTCTTTGAGACATTAAGCGTCAGTAGATTAGTGGAAAGCCAGTCCATAATTGTTCGCAAGGTAAGTTCAGTGGTTTGTTTAGCCCTGTCCCAGGTCACGTCGGATATTAATAGAGCTGTGTCGTCGGCGTAGGTAAAAATATCACAATGGGAAAGGGAGAGTTGGCAGAGGTCATTTATGTATATTTGAAAGAGCGTGGGACCCAAGATACTGCCCTGAGGTATACCGTAGCTGATAAATTCTTCGTCACTGAGAACAGAATCAATTTTAACACATTGGCTACGCCCACTGAGATAATCTTTGTAAATATCCAGAGCCACACCACGCACTCCCATATGCTCCATTTTGGCCACCAGTCTGGGAATAGACACCGTATCAAAGGCCTTAGTCAGATCTAAGAAGATACCATAGCATTTAAGGCGACTATCCAATCTATCAATCAGGGTATTGGTGAAATCAGAGACAGCATCTTCTGTGGAAATTCCTGACCGAAATCCGTATTGATTTTGAGCAATTAATTTATTTTTACAAAGATATTTTGTCAGATTGGTGTTGAGGATTCGTTCAAGTATTTTAGATAAGGAGCTAAGGACTGAAATTGGCCGATAATTGGAAACGTCATCCTTAGCCTTGCCTTTGTACACTGGATGAACAATAGCACGCTTGAAAGCTTTTGGGAAAACACCCGAATTGATGGCACAGTTACAAATATGAGCAATGGGAGCAGCCAGAATGCAACTAGACTGTTTTATTATACTAGCTGGGATGTTGTCCCACCCAACTGCACAATCACTACGTAGTCTATGAATAGTGCTTATTACTTGTGCTTTGTCAACCGGTGGAATAACTAAAGAGTTAACTGGAGATGAGGAAGAAGATGAATAAACGGACGGTGTGGCGGTAGAAAATTTTGATGCAAGATTTTTTCCAACGTTAACAAAAAATTTATTGGCATTATTAGCAGATACGATAGGCGCGACGGAAGATTGTAGCAGGGCATTAGGAGAGTGCCTTTGTTGATTACTGTGTGTGATTGATTTGATTATTTTCCACGTAGCTCTCGGGTTGTTATTTGCTTTTTTAAGTTCTGCTTTTTCATAGGCTCGTTTTAGTTTTTTAAGTAGGGAATTACAAAAATTGCGGTATCGTGTGTATGTCGTTTTTAATATTAGATTGTTGGGAGACTTACTGACCCGTCGGTGCATTCTGTCGCGATTTCGGAGGCATCGCACTAAGCCAGCAGTCATCCAGGGCTTTTTAACAGTTTTTCTATTAGGTGTCTGAACAACCTTAGTATGTTTTATTATGACAGCTTGAATATCGGCAATTAAAATATTTGTTGCTTGGTCTGGGTCGGTGGTGCTGAGAATAGGAGTAAAATCATGATTACTAATATCTTTTTTTATTTCATCATAGTCATATCGGAGAGACGTTTTATTTAGTGGGGATGAAGTTGTTTTATTAGTCTCTAGGAAAACAGCCACAGGAAGGTGATCAGTAACGTGGGTGTCCAGCACAAGAACCTTTGCAGGCGATTTAGTCTTCATCATGACGTGATCCAGGCAATTGTTTACCCTTGTCGGGAGACTGTGAGCTGGCAATAACCCATGCGTTGCTGCTAACATTAAATAATCGTCTGAATGACGATCATTATTTCCGGGTTTGATATCAATATTAATATCACCGATGAGCATGATGTTGTTTTGAGATTTAACGGAAGTTATTGTATCATTTAAACTAGACAAGAAGTTAGCTGGGTTTAGATAAGATGGAGAATGATAAACTGATATTATAGCTGTGTTATTATAGCATGTTACTAGACAGTTGGCATCCGAAAATAAGGGTTCATGTGTGGTACAGTTAATTGTGTCTTTGACGTAAATTACGACGCCGTCGTTTTTTATTGGGTTGTTGCTTGTAGAATGCGAAGTATAGCCCTGTAAGACAGGTATATAACCCGCAACCTGCAACCAGCATTCTGTTAGTATAATAAAATCAAAATTAACCTTCGTTAGTGTTAACATGGCAACAAATTGATCTAGATTCTTTTTTATACTCCTGATGTTTATATGTATAATACGAAAACCGCAAACGCTCTGTCCTACAAAATCTCGACATAGTTCCGGAGTACATGTATAAGAATCCGCAATAGAAACATTATCTATTTCCTGAGATACTTGATCAATATTCATCATTTTTAACAAGAATGAATAATTTTGTCACAGCTTGTAGACCGGGGTGCTCAAACTCGGGGATTAAGTCAACACTAAATCCGAGTAATACATAACATATAAACCGGTTATTTAGAGGTAAGTTTGTGAAGGTAAGATTAGGTTTTTCAGTGTAAATTTCAGTTCCTGGGAAGTACGTGTGCGTGACTGAATTTGTGTAGTGTTGATCTCCTGAAAAGTATGTGTGTGTGGTTTTTGTGTATTGTTTCATTTCTGATACGTATGTGAGTGTGAGTTGTGTGACTGAATTTGTGTGTAGGTTAGGCTTATAAAGTAAAAAGGTATACATTTGAAAAGATAAGTGTTTAAACAACAAGCAAGACATTATTTGTATTTTAACTAGACAAACGGACCCAGACATTAGTCATGTACTTAGCCGTAGGCTGTCGAGGTCTGCATCATTTTTAATTACGACATGTCGGTCTCCATCCACTTTTCGCAGTAGAACTTTACCATAGGAGGTCCAGCAGTATTTATATATATTTTCTTCAGCAAAGCGTCGGGCCAGATAATAAAGGCGTTGAGTCTTAGGTGTAAGTTTTTCAGAGATGTATATAGGTTTGCTGGGTCCGTCGAGTTTGAGGTGCGAAGTAGATAGCTTGTTTTGTTTATTTGCGCTATTAAATTTGCGAGCCTTCTTAACTATAGTGTCCTTCGTTATTGCACTTATAAAATCTACAGTAATAGTAGAAATATTATTTTTATTCTTGGTACGGAAAACATCTTTTATTTCATTACCATTTATCGGTGAGCCTAATATGCTGGCTGTCTCGGTTACAATGGCGCGAAGGCTTTCCTTATCCTCTTCCTGTTTCTCGGGCACATTCCTTATCTCAATCTTGGTAGAGAACAGTTGTCGTTCTATTAAGTCTATTTTATCTTCCAGCTCAGAGATACGGCAGCGGTCAGTTTCACGTTCTGACTCTAAGTTGGTGAGTTTTACTTTCAAGTCGTCGTAGTCATTTGAGATAAACTCCATAGACTTCTGTATTTCTGCGTTTTGAGCACTAATTTCAGAGATGGAGGCCTGTAAAGCCGCAAGCTTCTCTTCAGACTTAGCGGAAGACTCTGACAATAATGCCCGAATTTCGTCCAGACGATCCATACAATCACAGCCGCCATGCTTACGCTTACGGCTTGTTACATTAATATCTTGACCCAAGGTCGAGAGGTCTGGAGAAGATTCAGACTGCAGGAACGGTCGGGTGCCAGAAATAGGAGATGGGGTTGGTCCTACCATTACTTTTTCTAGCTGTTTTTTCGTTGGTGAGCGTTTAACTGACATACTTAGTTAATAACTAAAAATATTAGGTACCTTAAATATCGAGTAATAAAGTAAGTACTGATATTACACTAGGACCACATGAATTCCTAGTGATCGGCGATGCAACGTCACCCGTCGGAGCGTTCCGATGACGTGCTCTGGATACGTAGTCAGCGTGAGTGTGACGCGCAGTGCCGTAGACGCAGCGTAGCTCTGGCGTTGATCACCGTCTCAGGTGTTGCTGTCCTTTTTCTTCACGGACTCCGCGTTCAACACAAACACCGCGGTAGTATGAGTTCCTGGTACTTTTTGTTTTTATTTAAAATGTATTTTTAACGAGAATTATGAATATTAATAAAAAAATTAAATAGCGCACACGTCTATTCGCTTTCGCGGTCCGGGAGGAAGCTAACTTAAACTTAAATGCGATATACTAATTTTAACAGAGTGTTGGTTCAAAAGTGCAACGGTAATCCCTCACCTATCTGGCTACTCTCATGTAGCAACAAATACTAATCCCATACAAAATGACGGAGTAGTTATCTACTACAAAGAAAACATTAACCTAACTATAATAGAACCTGTTTTCCATGAAAGCAATTGCCTACTAGCCACCGTTGGAAAACAAGTTGCCTTAGTGGCCCTTTACAGATCGACTACCTACACTAAATTGGAGCCGTTCCTCTTGTCGTTGGATAATATATTACAATCAGTGTCTTCTTTCGAGCACATCGTTGTCATAGGCGACATAAATCTAGCAATAAATTCTAATAAAATTAAGTCTGAAGGGGAACGCTATCTAACCTTAGCTGCTTCGCACGGCCTATTACCAGCGCACACTTTAGTAATAATAATAATAATAATTTATTTATTTCCAAGTATATGGTATTTTGAGATCTTACACTAATAATGTTTCACATATACTACCATTGCTGGCGTAGAAATATAAAAAAAAAGTTAAGCACATTCAAATCATCACTAAATTAATTAAAATGTCAAGAAGTAAAAATGTCCAAAATACAAGTTCTAAAGTCAAAGTAATACAATGATATTAAGATTAATTGCAATGTCAGAAAATATAATTAAAATGTCAAAATAAACAATATTATGTCAAAAAAATATAAGTCAAAGTAATAATTATAGATATTATACCAAAATACTAATAACATAGAATATTTATTACAATGTCAAAAATTATGATTTAAAAATTCATTAACTGAATAAAAGCACAACTCTAAGAGCCAAGCAAACATTTTACATTTAAATTTATCTATTTGTAACATTCTGAACTCAGATGGTAATTTATTATAAATTTTTATCGTCATACAACTGGCATTTCTACTATAGAGATGCAGTCTCTGAGGAGGAACTAACAGTTTGCCAGCATTTTTTTTATTCTATCTTTCCGAGACTTGTTTATTCAATGAAAACAAATGAGGGTATTTTTTAACAAATAAACAAACCTCAAAAATATACAGACACGGGAGTGGGAGAATTTTTAATTCTTTAAATAATGGTCTGCAGTGGTCTAAATATTCTGCTCCACTCATGGCTCGGATACACTTTTTTTGTACTTTGAACGCTCTGTCCACGTCCACTGAATTACCCCATATAACTAGACCGTAACGTAATACTGATGAAACATAACCATGATATGCATTTAGAACTGTTTTTTTACTGGACACTAGTCGCAACTTGCGAAGAGCATATACAAACTTATCAAGCTTACTGCATACTCTTTCTACATGACGTTCCTTCCAATTCAGTTTGTTGTCAATTATTATACCCAAAAATAAAGCCGATGGTCCTGGTTGTAAAATTGTAGTGCCGTGTCGAATTATTGTTGGTGTAGCTGACAAGTTGCTTGTTTGAAATTGTACTACTTTGGTTTTATTAATATTAACATGAAGATTATTGTCGGCTAACCAGTTTATTACATTAATTAATTCAATATTAGTGTCAACTTCTACGTCATTTTTGTTGGAACATTTTATCGTCAATGTGGTATCGTCAGCAAATTGAATACATTCACATTTTAGGCATTTTATGAGGTCATTTATATATAATAAAAATAGTGGCGGACCCAGTATGCTTCCCTGTGGAACGCCCGAAGGATTAATTTCTAATTCTGAGCAAAATATTTTCCTAGTATTTTTTTCTACTCTAGAAATAACAGTTCTCTGTTGGCGATCAGACAAATAGCTTTTAAGCCAATCGTGCGCCTTGCCTCTTATTCCATATTTCTCTATTTTGTGGAGTAGTCGTTTATGTGAGTAACACGCAGCGCCCGCCAAACATGCATAGATCATGTCCTTATAAAAACTAAATACTCCTCCAACACTATAGTCCCTAATGCAACATTAACAGATCACCATCCCGTTTTATTTTGTTTAAATTTTAAAAAACTACGGCAACTTGTAACTACAACAAAGGCCATCATTAACGATAAAACTTTAGCAAAGGACATTTCACTTATTAATTTCGATCCCATTTATCAAACAGAAAATCCTAACACTAGTCTTAATTACCTAACACAATGCTTACAAACAGTAATAGAAAAGAATACAAAAATCGTAACACTTTCTAGAAGCCAAAAAATCATTAAGCCCTGGATAACTCCAGGACTACTACGTTGCATGCGAAACAGAGACCAACTACACAAAAAGGCAAATAATGATCCGGATAACGAAGTCTTGAAAATTAACTATAAACGATACAGAAATTTCTGTAACTCACTATTACGAAGGCTAAAAAGAGCATACGAAAAAAACCAAATCCTAGAAGCACAGAACGACAATAAAAAATTATGGAAAGTCATCAAAAACATCACACACACAACAAAACAAAACAACACCATAAAGATCTTCTAACTCTATCATCCTCTCCAGACCAATCACTTCACGAAGCAAATAGCTATTTATATAAATATTTATATATATAAATGTGGGTAGCTCGCGGACCCTGCTCTGCTAAAGTGAATATATCAGGCGCTGTGTCAGTCGCTTCTTACCTACTGCCTTTCATCCTGGGGAGGTATCTGCAAAACTACGCTAAAGGCAGTTGTGGTCGCCCAGAGAGCTATATTGAAGGTTATCACGTTTAAACCGCTGCGTTTTCCTACTATTACACTATTCCAGTTGTGCGGGGTTTTGACAGTAAGACAGTTATTTATACTAAAAATTATCTTGCAAGAACATAAAAAACAGCCCTACAACCCAATGTTATTACAGAGACGTCGAAAGCATCACGTATGTGACAATTTAACCACATTTAAAACAACCTTTGGTAAAAGATTTGTAAGTTTTTTGGGCCCTTACCTTTATAATAAGCTTAATAAATCAATAAGTATATACACCTTGACTAGAAAACAATGCAAACTAAAAGTATGCCAATATTTGCAGAAAATAAGCTACGAGGAGACGGAACAACTAATGTACTTACCACTCTAAGAATGAGGCTAAGAGCACAGAAAACAAAGATACATTCACAACATAGCTCACCTACACACATATACACTCATGCATACTCACACCCACACACTCACCTCATAATTATTTTCACACACATCTACAATCTACACACATTCTCATATACAGACACCACACACACTCACACCCCCCCCACACACACACCCCCACACACACACATATGCACGCACACACAACACGAACACACATACATACACTCAATCCATTTGGTTTATTGGATTAAAATTATTTACTTACCTATTTGAAAATTACTTATCTAGATTACTTTCAACTATTTTTCTGTATTTCCGTAGTACTAATTTAATTACATATGCCTCTTTTGCTTGGCACCTATTCTTGTATTATAATACTCGAGGGGAATGGTGCTGATAGCCGAAATAGGTACAGGATATGCCTAGTTCGGCTACAGACGCTAATCTCTTTATCTTCATTGTAATTGTTGCCACATTGCCATTGTAAAGTAGTACTAAGTTTTTGGAAAAATAAACTATTATTATTATTATTGTTATATGTATTTATATGTCTATTATGTATTTTTATGTTTTTTTGGCTCACTTTTTATTTTTATATATTCTGTAACACACTTTAAATGCTCTAAAACATTCAAACTCAAAGCATTTATTTCAATTAAACCAATTACTTTTGAATTGTCAAGGGGTCGGTCAGTCAGAAAGATGAAGCTAGTTGCCCATTCCAAAGCGTAGGTACCTACGGTACCTAGGTAGAACGGGCAAGAAACTCCATGGACACTCTTTTAAATCAAAATAATATGGTTACAAAGTCTTGTTTACATCATTCATGTTAAAAATTATACATGTGAGAACGATGCAGAACATTAAAAGCGTCCGTAATGAAAAGACGAAATTAAAAAAAAAAACAATTCAAATAGGTATTAAATTAAAATAAGCCATGGCAGCAAAAAAGAGATTCCAGTCCCTACTGACGGCGCCTGTTCACGAACATGACGCATGTATTAGCACCATTCAGCTCAACCATTTTGAAGGGAGCTAAATGATCCAACACACGCGCCACCATCAGATTTGAGTGAGCGTGACATACTCTCAGCCGCCAGGGCACATTCAAGTCAATAAAAGGCGTATCCAGTAAATGGAAGCTTTATAGTATGTACATAGTACTCACACATGTGTTATGCAATTATACAATACTAGGTGATTGAATTTATATAATGCAAAAATAGTATTTTAAAATCTTCAGCAGCTCCAACCGTGTTTTTCAATGCTAATCAATTCATTTGTGCGTCCTTATGGAGCAGGACCAGTGTTTAACCAAGCATTTTTCTCAGCGATGTAATCCCCCAATTTATAATATGCCTGGCTGCATAGTGTGAATAGAATAGAATAGAATAATTTTATTTTTGCAAATATGGGTAGATGATACATCAATAGGTGTTAGTACATTACAAAGCTCAGCCATATTTTGCCATTCAACATGCAACATCCAATCCATAAAGGCGGCTCCAAGAGTGATGTATCTACATATCCTCCAATCTCGTTGTTGTCGGGGCTTTCAAAACTTTTTGAAAGATTAGTGCATTGTGAGATATATCCAATCATTCAGAGTGTAATATTAAAAGAACAACATGGGTTCGTCAGAGGAAGGTCCTGTATAAGTAACCTCCTTATTTTCACAACACATCTGTTTGAAGGCTTAGACAAAAGGCAGCAAATTGATGCTGTTTATGCAGACTTTCAAAAGGCGTTTGATAAGGTAGATCATAAGCTATTACTCAACAAAATCGCATTCAACGGTATTAGAGGAGATTTAATGCGTTGGTTTGTGTCGTATGTCACTAATAGGACTCAGAAGGTTGTCATTAATGGGTTTGAGTCTCATACAATAAAGGTGATTTCAGGAGTCCCCCAATGCTCAATTTTAGGGCCCTTTCTGTTTATCTTATTCATCAACGACATTATTGGATTGATTGCGACAGGATTGCTTTAAGAGTTCAAAGTTTCTACTATACGCGGACGATTTAAAAATTTACAAAAATATTACCGTTCAAACCGACTGTTTTTCAAAAGGATCTTGACTGTTTCTCGGAATACTGCACTGGTAATAAGCTTCACCTTAGTATCTGTAAATGTTATAGCATTACGTTTACTAAGAAAAAACATGTGCTGAATTTCAATTACTTTCTTGGAAACACTGCCCTAAACAAGGTTTAATCCCTCCGTGACCTAGGCATAAATCTTGACTCAAAGCTCCATCTTGACACCCATGTGGACAACATAGTCAATAAGGCTTATAAAATGTTTGGTTTCGTAATGAGAGCGTCTAGAGAATTTCATCGGCTTTCTACCTACTTGCATCTATACAAATCAATAATAAGGCCACAACTTGAATACGCAGTACCCATTTGGAACCCTTATTACAAAAAGTACATTGAGATCATTGAGTTGGTTCAACGTAAGTACCTCCGTTCCATGCATTATAGATGCTATAAAACCAAAATGTGCTTTAAATTATTACTTGAAAAATATAACCTCATAACCCTACAATCCCTTCGCACCCTACTTGAAATGATGACTCTGTTTAGTATATACCGTAATAAATTTGATTGTACTTATCTTGTGAACAGTTTGTGCTACCTGATTCCTCGTACTGTGATCGCGAGAGGTTCGTTCGAGACGCCTATTTGCTACTTCATTTTGTCAAACGAACTCAGGCGCTCGCTCACCGTTACATCGCTTGGTTGACACCTATAATAAACGGTTTGGCTCTACTGATATTATGTTTCTCAGCAAAGCTGTATTTAAGAGTCAGATTACAACTATTTTAAGAGATAGCCCTAGTACATAGTCTGTTAATAAGTGCTTTTTAGGGTTCCGTACCCAAAGGGTAAAAACGGAACCCTATTACTAAGACTTCGCTGTCTGCCCGTCTGTCCGTCTATCCGTCTGTCACCAGGCTGTATCTCAAGAACCGTGATAGCTAGACTGTTGAAATTTTCACAAAGTATGTACTTCTGTTGCTGCTATAACAACAAATACTAAAAATAAAATAAAATAAATATTTAAGCGGGGCTCCCATACAACAAACGCGATTTTTTTGCCCTTTTTTGCTCGATATCAAAAATGGCAACAGGTTGGCACTTGAAATATTCTGAAAATACTCAGTTGTATTTTAACTTTAATAATAAATAATAAAATTAAATATTTCCCCTTAAATACAACAAACATGTTTTTTTCGGCGTTTTGCCTTGTGGTACGGAACCTTTCGTGTGCGAGTCCGACTCGCACTTGTTTTAAATTGCCCTGCTAACAGCTAGCTATTCTGTATTGTAATCTGTGGATAACGTCTTGAGCAGTGTATTTGTTACTTTTATTGCAAGTTTTATATTGTATGCCTACTGTGTACTGCTGTTTGTTATTCCTAACAAATTAAATTAAATAAAGTCACATCATTTAAAAAGTCTTTTACTAAGTACCTAATAACATTTTCTTAAAAGTAGTGCAGTTATCTTAGATTTAAAAATGTGAACAGAATAATCCTTAAAACCAAGAGGAATTTTATTATAAATAACATGTTCTATTGTCATAATATTTTTTCTTGGCGGTGCTGTTTTCTCATCTGACTTTGGACCCGACTTTGACTTTTGACTTTGACGTTGCCATATTTGAGGGAAGGAGGCAATCCGACCCCCGACTATAATGTTGAACGCGCAATTATTTGCAAATAAAAACACACCATAATTTTCGTAATTTACGTAAAGAATAGCACCACCCCATACTTCCCGTGGGTGTCGTAAAAGGCGACTAAGGGTCGTACCGGAGAATGGGCAGCAGCGTTCTCTATGCATTCCATCACCATACCATACTGCGATCGCCAACCCGCCTGCCAAGCGTGGCGATTATGGCAAACCCCCCCCAACTTGGGGGAGGCCTATGTCCAGCAGTGGACGTCTTTCGGATGAAATGATGATGATGATAATTTTCATTATAACTGTTACAAACAGTTTGAGGCGGAGGAAACATACATGACCCTGTGCACTTTTCTTTTATTCAGATTTTCGGAACGTGTATTCTACTTGTATAATAATACGCGTTTCTAGCAGTACTCACTGCTCGTAGTTTTAAACAAAACATGTTCTGAACTGAGTTCCGTTTCAATTCAGTTATATGTAATTCTGCACGAAACCCGGAGTCACACATAGCATGTAGATACGAATAAATTATTTGTGAAATGATAACGTCACGATGGTCCGCTCGGTAAATGAATTTAAAAGCGGCGTGCGCTGCACAAAGCTCACACAATAAATTAGCGAAGTGAGTGGTATGAGCGCTGTGAGCGGTGCAAGCGGGATGAGCGGAACGAGCGCGGTGAACGTAGGTCCTTGCGGACACTGCCGTCTAATTTGTTTATCTCACAAAGCGAAACTCATTAAAAACTCGAATCTGTGTGTGTGGGCGCGAGGGATTATTTTTCAAATATTAATCTAAGGTGCTCGCGAAATCACACTATAATAATACTATAAAGGCGAAAGTTTGTGAGTGTGTGTGTGAGTGTGTGTGTGTGTTTATATGTTTGTTACTTCTTCACGCTCAAACGGCTGGACTAATTTTGATTTTGGTATGGAGGTAGCTGACACCGTGGATTAACATATAGGCTACTTTTTATCCCGATATTCCCACGGGATCGACATTTACGCGGGTGCAACCGCGGGGCGCTGCTAGTAATCAATATGAGCGTCATTGACCACACAATGACTTCAGAGTTTGACTGTAAAGACTTATCAGTATTAATTTGAATCTAACACAAATATTCGTCGGCTTCTGGCTCATCACAACACTTGCACTCAGTTCAAGCTATGTGAACTCTCCAGTCGTCTTAACACAAGTCCATATTAAAGCGGATACAGACATTGCGCAGCGCACACGCAATGTGTGGACGTTCATATTCGTGGTGAGGCATGTGCTTCTACAATGCCTCGCAGTGTCGGTATCCGCCTTTAGAATAAGATGACACTCACAATCTTCTATTGTAGTTCCCTGTCGTCTCTCCGCGTGCTATAAGCTCTAAGCGTCCCGACCGGCTCGCTGGAAACACTTCACGTATGAAGTCACAGCACTGCACGCTGCACTCACAAACAAAAAAAAACCAAGCGCTGTTAGCGCCGCCACCGGTCTGTGCCGGTGCTTTTACGTCTGGCATCCGCTTTCTATATAAATATGGGGACGTAAAATACAAACCCAGAGAGGTTTTTTGGCAGAATTTAAGTGTTATTCTGAGAGCAATAAATAGAAACGTGTTGGCAGATCTCCGTTCATCATAGCTGAAAAATTACAAAAAACTTTGTGCGCCCTTTAATATTTATTTGGTTTCAATTTATATCAGGGTTCGCTGATAATTAACTTCATGATATATATTGATATTCAATTCTATTTATACCGTAAAATGCCCTAACTTTGCACGGATTTCGAGTTTTTTTTAAAATAACTTTGACGTGAGTAGGAAATTCATTTATGACTTGTAAAGAGAAATTTGAAATCAGAACTTTGTGCTCCTAGTAAAACAACTCATTATAGCCTACACCTCATATTTTTTGAGAAATAAGCTATGCCAAAGTCAGGCAAAGTTAATGGCATTTCCTCTACTTTGCCTAGGCAATAATGTGGCAGTTAAATTAAATATTTTTACCCATAGAGTATTGGATTAGTATATTAGTTCAACCATGTCCTAAAATACAAAACTTTTTTCTTTTTTTTTAGAAGGTAGGCAAAGTTAGGCAAGCTTTTTGATAGAAATTAGGCAAAGTTAGGCAAGCATTAAGTACCTATAGGGGGAATCTTTCAGGGCTGTCACCATAGGAAATAAAACAACATAAATTTAAAAAAATAAAAAATCAGCAGTCTTAAATTTTGGTTTTAAACTTAAAAGTGACAACCCTATCCCTAAGTAAAGTCGATTTTTCATAATAAGTTACACACGATTGTTCTTCTTGATTTTACCACTAAAACTCGCTTTACAAGTGCAAAACATAGATAAAAACACAGAGGACTATTTTTCATTTAATATGGTCCGCAAAACCTGTAAAAATACCTTAAAATACTCACATAATGAAATTTTGAAGTGCAGCCAAAAAGTCACCGACCACCATTTAAAAATTTTTGACGTTCACTGACATTTGACATCTTTCTTGCAAGAACCAAAAATAAGTGTTGCCACGCGTAAATAATCGTGTCTTTGACAAGATCCTCTAGCTAGAATAGTTTACTAATGAAATTTAAATAATCTGTGTAGGCAAAGTAAGGCTAGGTAGGTCAAATTAGAGCATTTTACATAAATTCTATTGATTGAAAACCGCCGAAAAAACTGAAAAGCAAAAAATAAATAACCTTTTTTTATTTAACATTAATAACTAAGTTCTTAAACTAATGTAAGTATACCTAAGTAATTTTGGCGCCAAACAAGCAAAGTCAAGCGTGATGCTCGGCGGCGGCGCCGACTCTAAATTACTTTATTATTTTTTGCTTTTCAGTTTTTTTCGGCGGTTTAATTTTTTTGTTAAAATGTTTTTATTTCTCGCTTTTTAGTGGGTCTACTTATAGTCTATCTAAGTTACAATAGTAGGTATAGTGTCAACTTGCTCATCGCCTTTTACAAAATATTGCTTTTCCCGATGCAAGGACGTTAATGGTTGAGGAGTTCTCTTGGTATTCCACCATCAGCTCCATTTCACCATTCGCATTGTGACGACCACAAATTGCTTAGCAACCACATTAAAGTAATCGAATCGCAACTCGTGAAATATTTATCATTGAGTGGTTCCGATGGCCATCTGTGGTCTTCATCATCAGCTCCACTATACTAAATGATGACTTCCGAGAGCATATGCTCAAGTTACTTTCATCATCATCATCATCATTTCAGCCGAAAGACGTCCACTGCTGGACATAGGCCTCCCCCAAAAGGGGGGGGGGGGTTTGCCATAATCGCCACGCTTGGCAGGCGGGTTGGCGATCGCAGTGGTATGGTGGTGGAATGCATAGAGAACGCTGCTGCCCATTCTCCAGTACGCCCCTTAGACGCCTTTTACGACACCCACGGGAAGTATGGGGTGGTGCTATTCTTTAAGTCCGGCCACCACACAGACATAAGTTACTTTAAAAATACCCAAATCGCTATAAGTTTGCCTATAAAATTTTAGGGTTTTCCTCGATTCCCATTGGATCCTCTCATCAGATTCCTTCTTGATGACAATAGGACCACCTCGAGAGTATACCCTTTCAAACTAAAAAAGAATTATCAAAATCGGACAAATCTGTAAAAAGTTATGCGTGGTCATACATAAAAAAAAATATACGCGTCGACTTGAGAACTTCCTCCGTTTTTTCGTCGGTTAAAAATTAAGCATGCCATAAGGTAAAACGTATCGGGACTATTCTTAAAACTACATTATACTGTATACGTATAGCTACAATAGTAGTAAATAAATGTCTTTTTTCTTTCTTTCTATTTATGTGGTAGGTAAGCGCACAAGAAGGTACGTAGTGCCAACGTTATTGAAAGAGCTACCCCTAAAACTGATAACGCATGTCAAGTCTAAGGACCAACTTAAAAAAGTTCTACAAAAAATTAAATTAAAAATTTAAAAAACCCCCGACACAAAAAATAATAAAATGAAATGTAAGTAATTGGAAAAGGATCAAATAATTTAAAAACCCCCAACTTAAAGAATCTAGGTAACGAGACTAAAACAGATAAATTCATATGGCAGTCGGGGGACCTCTTATACATAGAAGGTGTTCCACAGAACGGTCCCCCGACTTCCATATGAATTTATCTGTTTTAGTCTCGTTACCTAGATTCTTTAAGTTGGGGGTTTTTAAATTATTTGATCCTTTTCCAATTACTAACATTTCATTTTATTATTTTTTTGTGTCGGGGGTTTTTTAAATTTTTAATTTAATTTTTATTTCATGCTTTTTGTAGGGACTCCTTAATTTTTGTATTTCATTTCTTTTATTTTCTTGCGGTTTAAGATTCAGGTAATTTGGTGTTTAATCAGGTTTTTATCCGTCAAAAAATAATTATTAATTTATAGTTGAAGAATAATTTTGACTAAACAGACTTTTTTGTTTTATTATATCCTTTTTCTAGTTCTTCCTTTAGTTATTTAACTTTCGTACAAGTATTTCATAGCTATTAGATATCGTAGGTATTTCAGATCTAGTTTATAAAATGGGACTGCGATACTATCTGATGTAGAAATACCTACGCTTTTTAAGTAGGATAATTCCATTCGTAAAAAAAATAGTCAAACTCAGTGGTCGTAGTAGTCATCACTCCACTTTCCTCATCATTCTAGAAGAGCATTGATCGGATAAAAAAATAATTTCAAGTTTTTAGTTTTCATTTCATTAGTTAATATTCCTCATTCCCTTTCAATATAGTGTACATTATTCTACTTGTCAAGCCCTTGCATTTGATATCTATGTTATTCGGGTCTGATCCCCTGACTTTTATTCCAACTACTTAAAAGCTTTCTAGAAAAGAAAAGAAAGAAATAATCAAATATGCTTTTATTGGCATTACAGCAAAAAAAAACACCTTTAAGAACACAATAAGTGCATATGAAAGTATATAATTACGTTAGTTATAACAAAAAACATTTTTTAAATTTTTTTCCGTCTGTCTGTTTGAAACGGTTGGACCAATTTTGATGGGACTTTCACTGACAGATAGCTGATGTTATGGAGTAACATATATGCTACCTTTTGTCCCGGTAGTATGTTCCCGTGGGATAACTTCCGACATCCACGCGGGTGAAGTCGCGGGCCGAAGCTAGTTTATTTATCCTTACTAATATTATATATGCGAAAGTAAGTTTGTTTATTTGTTACGTTCTCACGCTGATAAGGCTGAATGGATTTAGGCACACTGTCAGACCATGACCTGGGTAAGGACATAGGCTACTTTTCATCTTGGATCGCAGACGAAGTCGCGGGCAACAGCTAGTTTATTATATGTACATAAATATTACGAGCCGTGATTTATATACTGCACTATATAATGTGCCACAATGTTACAGTACAATGTGTGTTCGTCCAACGGTCGATATTGACGTGCACAATAACAAGCTAATTACTTGTCGTTTAAAACTATTTTTGTGACGCCACCGGCACCGCACGTGTTCGGGTCGGCGTCGCGATAACTGCTACCTGTGTAGCCGCGCGAAGTGTAAACAATGTCGAGTCCCAACCCATTAGTGAATAATATTGACACAATTAACATGCAGACGAATGCCCAAGAGAGAGAAGACAATACACAATTAGACGAGATGGAGATAAACTTAGAAGACCAACAAACAAATGATAACCTACAAACACGAAATAAAAGAACAATTTATGATATAGATGATAACTGGACTGTTATTAACAAAAATAAAAACAGAAAAAGATACAAGAGTTTAAGTAACCTGGCTACTCAAGGCAACGAAGATAAAATAGAAGTTTCAGTCACTTGTAAGGAAGCCCTACCTAAACAGTTTAAATTAGCTAAACTATTGCAAGCTGACAACATCAGTCGTATTTCACGCATAAAATATGTTAATCAGTTCAAAGTGATGTTACAATTTGAAAGTGAGGTAGAGTTACAAAAGTTAATTAACTGTACAGAATTTAAGGAAAAGAAATGGGCTATTTCAAAAACTATGGAAGTGGAAAAAACTTACGGTATAATTAAAAACATAGAACTCGATTGCAGAGAGGAAGAAATAATAGATAGTTTGACGTCTGATACAGAAATAATATCCGTTAACCGGCTTAGTCGCAGACAGACAGATGGCTCTGGATGGACTGAGAGTGAGACTTTGAGAGTATGCTTTAAAGGTTCCTCGTTACCGGCGTATATACGAATGTATGGTGTTAGAATTAATGTGGAGCCTTATGTCTATCCAGTCACACAATGTTCGAATTGTTGGAAATTCGGTCATTACAAAAAAATTTGTCCCAACAAGAAAATTGTTTGCCCTAAATGTAGCAAAGACCACGAATGTTGTGAAACGACTTCATATATGTGCGTTAATTGTAAAGGGGATCACATGGCACTGAGTAAAGTTTGTCCTATGTATGAAAAGGAGAAGAAAATTAGAAGTATAATGTCTCAGTTCAACTGTACCTACAAAAAAGCTCTTACCTTGTACGTTCCATCTTCGACTCCAATTCCAGAGAAAGAAACCTATAATACAGTTCATTCTGCACCATACTCTGTACCCCAATCTGTGACTGAACATATAAGTACAACCCCTTTTCAAAAAACGCCGCGGCAGTTATATTCTTCTGCTTGTCTACCCAATTTGTCGACAATTGAAGTAACTAAAAGTTCAGCAGATCCAGTAGTCCCCTCCACTTCACGTACTAACAAACCAAAGAAAAAGCAACATAGTCAGAAAAATATTGATACGGGTTTATCCTATGAGTGGGAATGTATATGTTCTGATTCGGATTGTGATAATAGCAAAAAGGAAGAAGAAGAAGATACCGAAAAATCTAAAGACTACAAAAAAGACACTACAACTAACAAAATAAGGGAGTTACTTAAAAAAATTAAGGCAGTTATTTTTATGAAGAAAGATACTACAGGGTGTTTGGTGCATCGTTTGCCAAATGGAATTGGCCGGAAGAAGAGGTCATTTGCTATCTCTTAAGGCCCAGTAACTCATTCCTTGTTTCACTGCTTTTTTTAAAATGACTTTTGAATTTTTATTTGGAGAAATACAAGAACTCTGCATTTAAGCTTAATTTTTTTTAAAGTTATGAGTATAGCCTTCAAATTTTATTTTAATTCTTATGTTTACTCTTGTATGGTTCTATGAAATTAAAAATTTACTTGCTAATAACATCTAGTTCCTTTTTAATAACTCCCAAAGTTTTTGAAAAAAGGAAAAATACACTTAACACTCAACTTTAAATTGCTGTAAAAAAAAAACTAAAAGCGATCGGGATCTTCGAATTATTTTAAAAGGTTCTCTAGTTTGTCCCCTTTCCAACGGTGTGCAATATACCAAAAAAAAAACGTTTAATAACTTCGGTAATTCGCTAAATTTGTAATCGAGACACATCAGGCTGATATTCGATATTACGGTAAGAACACTAGTTTTCACATAAATAACATACTTTAATTAGGTGGATAGTGTTATCTCACTCTTACGCAGTCTTTTATCTCTTTCTAGGGTTCTAACTTTCCTCGAACTTGAATTAAAAAATAAACTTTTACTTAATAAGTACCTAATTATAAATTTTGTTCAAATTGTCCTCAACTATTGCGTACACACGCGCGACGTCTTCGTCTTATCTCGACTGTAGTGGTGTGTAAACGTATTTCTGCTTTGATAGTGGCGAAAGCCGCCTCAATGCGTTGGATTAAATCAACCCTAGTCTCAACTTCCGTGGAGTAAACAAGTTCTTTGGGCCATCCCCAGATGTAAAAATCTAACGGAGTCAGGTCTGGGGAACGGAGGCAAGGAATAGGGCCATCCCTCCCAATCCATGATTCTGGGAATGCAACATTTGGATGTTGTACTCCCTGGCGGTTAATCTCCAGTGAGCGGGATAATCGTTTTGATGAAAAACAAAAGACAGGTCTTCACTGAAAATTGGTAGCTGACCTAATAATTAGGGTAAGTCTGTTTGTAGAAATTCTTTTTAAAAAGTTCGGATCATCCACGTCCGAGTGTAATAAGAAGATGTCGCGCGTGTGTACGCAATAGTGGAGGACAATTTGAACAAAATTTATAATTAGGTACTTATTAAATAAAAGTTTATTTTTTATTTCAAGTTCGAAGAAAGTTAGGACCCTAGAAATAGATAAGAGACTGCATAAGAGTGAGATAAAACTATCCACTTACTCAAAGAATGTTATTTATGTGAAAACTAGTGTTCTTACCGTAATATCGAATTTTAGCCTGATGTGTCTCGATTACAAATTTAGCGAATTACTGAAGTTATTAAACGTTTTTTTTGGTATGTTGCACACCATTGGAAAGGGGACAAACTAGAGAACCTTTTAAAATTATTCGAAGATCCCGATCGCTTTTAGTTTTTTTTTTACAGCAATTTAAAGTTGAGTGTTAAGTGTATTTTTCCTTTTTTCAAAAACTTTGGGAGTTATTAAAAAGGAACTGGATGTTATTAGCAAGTAAATTTTTAATTTCATAGAACCATACAAGAGTAAACATAAGAATTAAAATAAAATTTGAAGGCTATACTCCGTAACTTTAAAAAAAAATTAAGCTTAAATGCAGAGTTCTTGTATTTCTCCAAATAAAAATTAAAAAGTCATTTTAAAAAAAGCAGTGAAACAAGGAATGAGTTACTGGGCCTTAAGAGATAGCAAATGACCTCTCCTTTCGGCCAATTCCATTTTGCAAACGATGCACCAAACACCCTGTATAACTAATAAAATTAAAACTTGTTTTCACATACTATTTGAGTGGTTCATACAATTGACTTTAGATAAGATTTTTGACTTGTCCGGTTTTCAGTTCTATGCGAACAATGGCTCAGAAAACTAAAGGTAATTATAAATTAAAAATTATTCAATGGAACTGCCAAAGCCTAAAAAGAAAGTTAAATGAATTAGAAGCCTTTCTTTGTCAAGAAAATATACATATTGCTGCACTGTCGGAAACCTGGTTGGAACCTGAGTTCAACCTGCGAGTTAGTGGATATAATGTATATCGCAAAGATAGATGGGACGGTTATGGAGGAGTTTTAATCTTAGTCCACCACTCAATTAAAGCCCAGGTTGCTCAATGTCAGACTGGAAATCCCGGCTTTGAAATCATACGCGTGAAGGTATATAATTGTGAGTCCCTAAATAACATTATATCCGTTTACTGCCCACCCTCCGTTCGCACGTGTCTACAGGATTGGGATGATCTATTATCAATCTGTGATGATAAAACTCTGCTGCTTGGAGATTTTAATGGTCACCATAGTAACTGGTCGTGTAAAAATGACACAAGGGGCAAACAACTTTTTGATTCCCTGTTGGGTCACAACTTTACAGTGATGAATGATGGAGCTCCGACCAGAATTAAATGGGTAGACGGAGGCTTACAAAGATCATCCCCTGATGTGTCACTCATAACAACAGATATCGCTGTGAAGTATGACTGGACCGTGACCAATGAATGTCTAGGAAGCGACCACCTTATCATTAAAATCTCAGTCAACTGTGTATCATCCAGACGTCCTGATATTAGAAGAAACTTTAAGAAGGCTAATTGGCAGCAGTACCGCCTATATCTGGAGGAGGCCTTTTATGATTTTAATATCACGGATGATTTACAACAGACATACGACAATTTTTTGGATATTTTAAATAAAGCAGCGGAGCACCACATTCCAGTGATAAAAATAAATCAAAACCCTAGTAATAACTTTAGACCAAAAACCTACTGGACTACCGCGTTGTCCAAAAATGTGGCGGAACGAAGACTTGCACTGGCTCAGTTTCGTGGTAACCCAACTCCTAATAATTTATCGTTGTTACAATCTAAAATTAGTATCGCGCAAAGAGACTTGAGAAGAGCGAGAAGTGAGTCGTTTCAAAATTTTTGTTCATCAATTGATTGTTCAACCTGTTCTAATGATATGTGGAGAAAAATGAAATGGTATAAAGGCTATCACAATAATCGAAACCGGTATGTAAGAGAAACTCAAGCAATTAAATTGTTACAAAGTCTGACACCTGATTATGTTAGTAATAAGGAGCCAAGTTTTAAATCCTGTAATCTAAATTTAGAAAAATGTATTTCCGAGCATGAATTAGAGAAAAGTATAAAATCATCAGATACAGCTCCAGGTTGTGACGGTATATCGTTTTCAATGTTAAAAAATCTACCTACTAATGCTAAACTTATATTAGTTAATTTATACAATTTATTTTTACAAAACGGTTTTGTCCCCAGGCAGTGGCGTGATATACGTATTTTCCCCATTTCAAAGCCAGGAAGAAATCCCGACTCATCAGATTCACTTAGGCCAATATCCTTGATGTCTTGCTTGTGCAAGACATTTCATACAATTCTTAATAAAAGATTGGAGTGGTACATGGAAAAAAACAACTTTTTTTCTAATAACATGGTGGGGTTTAGGAAAACACGCTCTTGTCTGGATTGTCTTTCTGGTCTTGTATCTAAAATACAGCATGGCTTTGCTATGAATTCATTTACTCTATCTTGCTTTATAGACATAAATAATGCCTATAATAATGTCGATATACATAATTTATTGATAATTCTAGACAATTTAGGAGCGGGTTCTAAAATATGTTCATATTTGTTTAATTTTTTAAAAGAGAGATCTTTGCTCATTAAATGTGACACTATATCTATGCACAGAAATACAGGAATGGGATTAGCGCAGGGGGATCCGGTATCACCATTACTATTTAATGTGGCAACCATTCAGATTTGTAAACAAGTCTATCATGACGTAGCTGTGTCTCAATATGCAGATGATATGGTTATGTATGTAACAAGCCATAGTATTGTAGACGCCGTAACTGATATTCAACACATGCTGAACAACACTATATCTATTCTAGCAGGTTTGGGTCTTGAAATATCAGCTTCCAAAAGTAAAGTCTGTCTCTTCTATAAAGGTCGAAAATATTCTAGATATCCAATTGATATTAATGTAAATGGCACTTCCTTACCTGTAGTTGACTGTGTTAAGTATTTGGGTTTGTGGATGGATTGTTCTCTTAGATGGGGGAAACATTTAAATGAAATTGTTGAGAAAGCCCACAAATTCATTAACGTGTTTAAAGTTTTGTCCGGATCTGGTTGGGGGGTACACCAAAAGCACTTAAGAAGGTTATACATATCAGTTATTCGAAGTCGTTTAGATTATGCTAGTTTTTTGTACAATACAAGTGCCAAAAAATATTTAAATAAGTTAGATGTTACACAAAACCAATGTATGAGGGTAATTGGAGGATTTATTAGGACTACACCTACTCATGTCATGGAATGCGAGCTTAGTTTACCACCATTGGAGGTCAGAAGATGGTTTTTGTCAGGGAAATTTTGGTTAAAAATTAACTCTTATAATTCTAATACAGTTACGTCAACATTACAAAAATTAAGTGACAAGTATCATAATGAAAGAAATAAAAAAGTGCCCCTGCTCGCCATCATTCACAATAAATTAAAAGAATTTCCAATCACCTCCTGTAAACAACTAGAAATGTTTTCCTTTGACACATGGATGGCTGATATTGATTTAAATAATGTATTAAAACCAAACTTAGACTTAATTAATAAAGCAAAGAATAAATATAGTATTTCTAAAGTAAAAGAAGAAACATTAAAATGTATGTCTAAATATTCAGAATTTTATAAAATCTATACGGACGGATCAAAAGACGGAGATCATTTAGGATGCGCATTCTATGACGAACAAACTGAATGTTTCGTGAAATTTAAAATTTCTACCAAGGTGTCTATCATGGTCGCCGAACTCATAGCCATTTCTGAAGCTTTATCATTTATTGAATCCCTGGGCCAAGGCAAATATATTATTTATACAGACTCAAAGAGTTCCATTCAACATCTAGCTCGATGCACCTCGACCTTTCGAGGTAGACCGATAGCCTACACAATTATAAAATCAATTTTAAAACTAAAATCTCAGGGTAAACAAATAATAATTCAGTGGATTCCGTCCCATATAGGCATAGATGGTAATGACAAGGCAGATTATTTGGCAAAACTAGCATGTTCGGATGGCACAGATTTTATAGCTAATCCTCATTACACGGACTACATTCCTGTGCTTAAAAATAAATATGTCTACAAAATTGGAAAGACTACTTTGATCTTCGTTCCAGAGAAAAAGGCATTTGGTATAGAACAATCCATTCACAACCTTCATATTCACCATGGATTGATAAGTGTTTTGTTACCAGGGAGGACTTAACCATATTATTAAGGCTTCGTTCAGGACATATGCCTCTCAATAAATTCGGTTTTATGATGAAAAAGTTAACATCACCTGTTTGCAGTACGTGTAACGAAGATGAGGACACGTATCATATTTTGATGAGATGTGTCCGGAATCAATCGCTCAGAACACAAATTGGCGCGCATAACATAAACCTATCAAACCCGTTATCGGATATTATAATTCCTATAATAAATATGGTTAAGTTCGCCTTGAAGAACCGACCCAGAACCTAGCTGTAAAATGCACTAATGTAAATTAATGTTAACCTTTTGTATACCTATAGAGTGTCATATTCGCATTTAGCGAAAAAGCTCTTTAAATAAAGATTAAAAAAAAAAAAAAAAAATGTTACAGTAATTTGATACTCGTACAACCAATTTAAATAATTCAAAATTTAAAACAACTGATTTCATAAAGCAGAAAACAAAATTACCAAGAACCGATCCCTCATAAATTTGATCAACAGCCACAAAAAAAAAACAATCAAGCGTAATTGGATAGATGTTGGGTAGGCTTTCCTCCGTCGTAACATAATTGGGCACACGCACGGCCGAGCGCTCGCGTGCACGAGAATTAAGATAAAAACAGGTAATTTATTCAAAGAGTACATTCCTCCCTTATTAATTCTCGTCCAATCTGTATATGTGGGGCGTCAATAAATCTAAATATTCATCAGTCGGCGGGTGCGGTGGGGGGAGTGGGGGCTCATTTAGACGCATTAATTACACGCGCCCTCTGCTGCACCGCCTAAACCCTTTTAATATTCGCTACGCGTAGCTCCGTAGCGCTCCATAGCGCTCCGTAGCGCTCCATAGCGCTTCGTAGCGCTTCGTAGCGCTTCGTAAAGTGCCCTAGCTCTCGCTCGGGCTTGTGCAGATAAAGCTTCTAACATTAACATTGTGATAGTGCTCAGCTAGAATTTTCGTCATATTTTATTTAATGACATACGATTATCAGCAACAATTTGAAACGTCAATTCAGTGGCATGCCTGGCCAACCCACTGGACATAGTGTATCCAGCACCGCTGCACCGGTCTGCTGCCACTTGTACATCGATACTCCGCGCTACTGTATGACTGCACGGGATGTATCTCCCTCTTAACAAGAGGAGGCCTGAGTCCCAGCAGTGGGAACATTATAGGCTTATGTGTATGTGACGGGATGTATTACTTTGATTCGCACCCGAACATGGGCTTTATTGTAAAAACTAGTGGAGATCGTGATGCGTACATTATAGTAATTACTTTCGGTAAGATATTATGTCCACGTCTGGTAGTCGGACTCCGCTGAGCGTTTGTGATTACCAGGCGTCTGCTCCAAATGTACTAGTCAGAATTGAGCACTTTCTTATACGTTACATTATGGAAAATACTAAACTAGACACTGGGAATCAATTACATTATATTGCTTACTAGAAAAAGAAATCTTTTACATTATGAACGTTTGTCTTCCCAATTAATTAATTATTCTTTCTGAGAATAGAAGTAGACGCATAATACATTCTAGTCTAGTATAATTTTACATTAGGAAAATCTAGCAATCTTAACAAATGAATCTTTTAATTCATCTGCAATCTCAAGATACCCGGCCCTCGGGCCTCTGGCTCTCCGGCCCCGCGCGGTAGGCCCGGAGCTGTAGGCCCCGAGCTGTGGGCCCGTGTACAGTCAGCTTCACAAAAAAGGTACCTCCCTTGGTATTGACATCAAACCTATTTAAGTTTTTGGTAATGTAACGTAAATGGCGTGTTGGTGTAATGGTTAACACTGCGGCTTGGCAATGCGATGGTCACAAGTTCAAATCCGCGGCTGGTGGGGAGGTTTTTTATTTCTTTATTTTATTTATTTATTTACCCTTTTTTTAATTTCTCTAATAGGTGATTTTTGTTAATTATTATTTAAGAAATCAAATGGAGGTATGTAATAAAAGCTAGGCATTTTGTTAAACAATATTCATTTATTTTTCTAATTACATTTCTAGGACTAGTTTTCTATCTGTGTTAAATTGGGGTTATTTACTTAGAATATTAACTAAACACAAAATAGATATCCTGGATGAGGTTTAGAACGTTTAACATTAGATAACGGTTCGTTTATAGATATTTCTAGAAACATAACTACAATAATATGTATTTATTTAAAGTTGTGAAAACATACATTTTTATACTTACTCTGTATGATCTTATCGGAAAAATGCCTGGTTAAAAAATGAAATTTTGTCATTTGTGTCTATGAATTACAAAGAAAGAACCAATATGCTAAACTATAGTAGTATAGCAATATACATCTTTCTCTTTTATCACATTTTCTGATAACCCTTTTTTTTTTTTTTTTTTGCGGATGGGAAATCATCAATTGACTCCTCCCGCTCTGGGTGGAGCGGAAGGGAGTGTCAGACTCTTACTGACTAAAACCCACCCGTGTTCCTTCCTTGGCCCTTTATGTTCCGGGCCAGCGGTAACCCTTTCGGACAATCCCGCTGACCCGGCAGACTTCGGCCCTAAGGGGCCCCTCCCCGATGCTGACATCACTTTGAGGCGCGCGTGGAACACGTACGCGCGGACCACGGGCCTGGTCCTGATCGGACGGTGAGCTACCCATTACTCTCCGCCCGCAGGCCTTCTGATAACCCTTATTTAACACAACATTAGAAAAATATGTGAGGTCAAATGGTGCATCGTTAACACATTACAAGACTACTTGTAAACAAGAGTAACTGTATTGATAAGTATAAAGGTTGCTTGTTTTTGATTAACTCCGAGATAATGATCCTACAAATATTGGGAATTATTAACTCTTGCTCATTTTAGTTCCAATGCAATTTTATCAGATAAGTTACACAATCAATCTGCCGAGTAAATTGCCAATTAATAACGGAGAGGATGTCACTGTCTATCACTTTTTGAAGTCAGGTCTGTACTTGAACGCGTAGTTTTGAAGGGTGCCACTGAGTGAACTTTTACAATATTACGTTGTCGCTCCATTTGTATTTACTCTGGCCTTGGCGATCACATTTGACATCAGCCGTCGCTTGATACCTTTGTATCCATCTACGAACTGTTCTTCTCTGTAATAAAAATAATAATATTAGAAATACATAAAAAATCCAACTTGTAAGTAATAATGCAACATGATTGCAACAATAAATAGGTATATGTGTAAGTATAACGTAAATCTTACCGTTATGTCCATATCTCGTGCTATTTTCTTTATGCTTTGTTCCTGTTCCCAGAGAACAACAATTTTAGCCTTCAAAAAAGTTGTTAATCGAACCATACTATGGGTTAATAGAATCAACTGGTCAAAAAATTAATAAATTGGATAATATTACGACGGAGATATTAATTACACAGAAGCGGATCAGCACGAAAACGAAACCTCTTGAAAAGTAATTATACCCTCAATCACAGTTTAGTAAATAAGGCGAAGAAGTATTCTAAATTCAACCTTAACTCGCAGTTCATACAGCAGTTAAGTTTCTGAAGTAAAATTACGGTAGGTAGTGCAACAATCGGAATCAACACGTTCTATTCAACCAAACAAGAAATCTAGGATAATTTCAACCTTATCTTTTAGTTAATTGAGGAGTTGTGTATTGCATTTTGTATAAAAACTATTTACAAAAAAAAAAACCGACTTCCAAAAAAAACACTACGAATTGAAAAATAACTTTAATTTCGAAAGTCGATATCTTTGGTTCCGCATTTTCTTTTATTGACACCGACTTCCAAAATTAAAGTTATTTTTCAATTCGTAGTGTTTTTTTTGGAAGTCGGTTTTTTTTTTGTAAAAAGTTTTTATTTTTCACTTTTTAGTGGGTCAGTTTGTAATTTATCTAAGTTACAATTGCCTAATGTCAACTGCTCATCACATATTACAAAATATTGCTTTTCCCGATGTTGGAACGTTAATTACCACTCACCACATGCATTGTGACGAGCATAAATTGCTTAGCAACCATATTAAAGTAATCGAATCGCAACCCGTGAAATATTTGTCATTGAGTAGTTCCGATGGCCATCTGTGGTCTTCATCATCAGCTCCACTTTACCAAATGATGACATCCGAAAGCAAATGCTCAAGTTACTTTAAAAAATACCCAAATCGCTATAGGTTTGCATATAAAATTTGAAGGTTTCCCTCGATTTCCATGGGATCCTCTCATCAGATTCCCACTTGATGATAATGAAACTACCTCGTGGATATACCCTTTCAAACAAAAAAATTATTTTTGGAATCGGTCCAGCAGTCTTCGAGTAATCGGTGAACATACATAAAAAAAAACATTATAAAGTCGAACATATATAACCTCCTCCTTTTTGAAGTCGGTTAAAAACAAGACAGTAAGGTGCTAGTATTAAATATAACACGGAAGTTGAAATTCAAACCTTAATATCTAGAAGATTAGACCGTTAATAACCTTGTTCGATAAAAGGAGTAATGCTATTCCAGGTTGATAACTGAGCCAATAGCCTAGTGGTTTAAGGCACGGTCTAGATGATCGGCGGGCGGCTGGTGATGCGGTTTCGTATCTTAATCGCGCCCAAAGTGTCATTTTGTAAGTTATTCTTGGTATACGGTTCGGCCAGAAGGAAGCCGAAAAAATACCATATAAAATTATTAAAAACTTGCAAATAATATTTGACGCGAATCGGTGGATGCGCTCGGGCAGAGATGGGTGCGGCGGCGGGCTGTTCAAGGCTCACGTGACGCTCCCGCCGCCGCTCGATGACGAGCGACGATGGGCCCGAGCGTGCTCGGGCGATAATCTTTAAATCTTGGGGGGTGCCATTTCTCTGACGCTGACTGTACAATCTGCGTGCTGAAGGGGCCGGAGGACACTTCGCATGCTGGTCACGCGCAGCGCTTTATTCTATTCAAATAACCGGTGCCGGAGGGCGCTTACCGGACCGGGCCGCGGTCGTGATTACAGCGCAATACTGCGTAATGTGGTGAAATATGAATAAGCCATGCTCGTCACATACACTAACCTGCCCGATTGCTCGTTGTTTCCCCTCAGTTCTAGCTATTTGCACATATTTGTATACAATAGGTACAGGCAGCGTGGAATGTATGAATACATCGACAAGAAGTGATTTCTTGTCTCCAATCGTAGTTCCATAGGTTTATGTCAGCTTGCTGCGAGTTACAGACGCGCTGTGGCCGGTTGCTGTAGTGACCGGCGCTGGTACAGTGACAATGTGGCGTGTACCACACACAGTTGGTTGCTGCTGAGCTGCACCTGGTATGCTTTGTATCTGTGAAGGTGGCAGATACACTTGGTATGATCGTAAAATTAGTGCCTGGTTTGGAGTAAACACGATAGCTAATTGTTTTACTAAGTACTTGAATCAAGTATCAACGGGCGCGCGGCTGACTAGCGCATTGTTATCGTGCCGCATGTCACGTGCGGGGTACGTTGTGGCTTCACTCCCAACACTACGTTTATTATCGTAGATACATGTAACGGGGAATGAGGCTGTTTCTGATACTTTGACTTCTACTATTACATTGTGGCATCACTTCCGACACTACGCTTAACGTCGCGTGACTTGTGACCCGCACTTAGTGCACACGTAGTACGTGCTTATAATTTGCGATTAAGTATAATGTTCTTTTTTAACCCCCAACGCAAAAACGACGGGGTGTTATAAGTTTGACGTGTCTGTGTGGGGGTGTGTGTGTGTGTCTGTCTGTCATCGTAGCTCCCGAACGGATGAACCGATTTTGATTTTGTTTTTTTTTGTTTGAAAGGTGAATTAGTCGGGAGTGTTCTTAGCTATGTTTGATCAACATCGGTCCAAGATGGCCGCCGCCACAAAATGGCGGATTACATATTTTTTCACAACTTCCTTATTAGGGGTATCAAATGAAAGGGCTTGAATAGTAGAATACTATACACTATGATACATTTCAAAACTAAGATGGCCGCCACCACAAAGTGGGGAGTTACATTTTATTTTTCACAGCTCCATCAATATGGGTATCAAATGAAAGGGCTTGACTAGTAGAATAATTTACACTATATTGAAAGGGAATGAGGAATATTAACTAATGAAATGAAAACTAAAAACTTGAAAATTATTTGTTTGTCTGATCAATGCCCTAGATTGATGAGGAAAGTGGAGTGATGGCTAGTACCTACGACCACTGAGTTTGACCACATAACAAACGTATTTCTACATCAGATAGTGTCGCAGTCCCATTTTATATGTATACTAGATCTGAAATACCTAAGATATCTAATAGCTATGAAATACTTGAACGAAAGTTGAATAACTAAAGGAAGAACTAGAAAAAGGATATAATAATAAAACAAAAAAAATCTGTTTGGTCTTAAAAATTATTCTTCAACTACAAATTAATAATTATTTTGGCGGATAAAAAACCTGATTAAACACCAAATTACCTGAATCTTAAAACGCAAGAAAAGAAAAGAAATGAAATACAAAAATTAAGGTGTCCCTACAAAAAGCATAAAATAAAAAATTAAATTAAAAATTTAAAAAACCCCAACACAAAAATATAATAAAATATAATGTAAATTATTGGAAAAGGATCAAATAATTATAAAAACCCCAACTTAAAGAATCTAGGTAACGAGACTAAAACAGATAGATTCATATGGCAGTCAGGGGACCTCTTAGAATAGAAGGTGTTCCACAGAACAGTACCCCGACTACCTAGATTCTTAAAGTTGGGGTTTTTTAAATTATTTGATCCTTTTCCAATTATTTACATTTAATTTTTTTGTGTCGGGGGTTTTTTTAATTTTTAATTAAATATTATTTTTCTTGCTTTTTGTAGGGACTCCTTAATTTTTGTATTTCATTTCTTTTATTTTCTTGCGTTTTAAGATTCAGGTAATTTGGTGTTTAGTCAGGTTTTTTATCCGTCAAAAATAATTATTAATTTATAGACATTTATAGTTAAAGAATATTTTTTAAGACTAAACAGATTTTTTTGTTTTATTATATCCTTTTTCTAGTTCTTCCTTTAGTTATCAACTTTCGTACAAGTATTTCATAGCTATTAGATATCTTAGGTATTTCAGATCTAGTTTATAAAATGGGACTGCGACACTATCTGATGTAGAAATACCTACGTTAAGTAGGATAATTCTATTCGTAATAAAAATAGTCAAACTCAGTGGTCGTAGGTACCAGTCATCACCCCACTTTCCTTATCATTCTAGAGCATTGATCAGACAAAAAAATATTTTCAAGTTTTTAGTTTTCATTCCTCATTCCCATCAATATTTCTCATTCAATATAGTGTACATTATTCTACTTGTCAAGCCCTTGCATTTGATACCTATATTGAAGGAGTTGTGAAAAAAATATATAATTCGCCATTTGGTGGTGGCGGCCATCTTGGATTTGAAATGTGTAATGGCGTTTAGTATTCTACTAGTCAAGCCCTTTCATTTGATACCCATATTGAGGGAGTTGTGAAAAAAAAAACGTAATTCGCCACTTTGTGGTGGCGGCCATCTTGGATTTGAAATTTATCATAGTGTATAGTATTCTACTAATCAAGCCCTTTCATTTGATACCAATATTAAGGAAGTTGTAAAAAAATATGTAATCCGCCATTTTGTGGCGGCGGCCATCTAGGACCGATTTTCATCAAACATAGCTAAGAACACTCCCGGCTAATTCACCTTTCAAACAAAAAAAACAAAATCAAAATCGGTTCATCCGTTCGGACACACACACACACACACACACACACCCCCCCACACACACACACACACACAGACACGTCAAACTTATAACACCCCGTCATTTTTGCGTCGGGGGTTATAAATTTAAAAAAACCCCGACATAAAATAATAATAAAATTAAATGTAATAATTGGAAAAGGATAAAATAATTTAAAATCCCCCGACATAAAGAATTTATGTAACGAGACTAAAACAGATAAATTCATATGGAAGTCGGGGGACCGTTCTGTGGAACACCTTCTTTTCTAAGAGGTCCCCGACTGCTTTTAATTTAATTTTTTCCTAATGTACTTTGGCATAACTATTTTGGTATAATTTGTTTTGCCATAATAATGCTTTCCCCTTTTTTTTGGCATACAGTTTATGTTGGCATAATTATGTTGTAGGCGAGTTTGTTTGGCATTTGTTTTGCAATTTGTTTTGGCAACTCGCTTATTACTAAGCTGAAGTACTCAAAATTAAAATGAAAATTCAATATGTTGTGCTACTAGGCGACATAGGATGCAAGAGCGAGCGAAGGGCAACCCGAGGTTCGGTTTGGTTAGGTTCCTTTAAACCCTGCAGACAGAAATAGGAGCACCGCTGCGACACACATGCATGCAGCATTATAAATTTATGCCTAGCATGTTATTCTTAATCATTATTACGATTAAAGAAATGATGTTTAAAAGAAATATGCGTAAGCTGTTATGCGTAAATAATGTCATGCGAAAATATAATTAATAGAAACAAAAGTATGACAAGTTACATTAGGTCCCACTGTGGGTCGTCCACCAGCTATCAGATGTCGTCACTGGTCAGTCACCTGCGGTGCGTGAGGGCGATGGCAGCGTCTCCTCTATACTATCCATGTATATGTACAGCGGGCTGCAAAAATGCATGGATAGTTCACAAAAAAAATCGTGTGTAGCGAGAAATGAAGCCATCTAGCGTAAAACCAGTTAACGACTAACAAAATTTAATTATACTGTTACTAGATGACGTTGCTTTGCTTTTTATGACAAAATATTTTTGTAGTTTCTTTTTGTCTCTTCAAACATTCAAACAATTTTTTATAATTAAGTAATAGTTTCTTAAAAAAAAAAAATCCTAACTATTAACCTACTATGTTAAAATTGAATATCAATTTATTAGTAGGTAGATATCTGATTTTCTAAGTTTCAGTTTTCAAAATTGAGAGGGTAGGTTGAATATGGATTTATAAATAATTGGTAGGTAGTATACATAATACTTAGATCGAAGAGTTATGAACTTATGACTAAGCTCAATTGATCGTTCGCTAAATTCATTTCGATTACCTCGTTCGAGTGCCTTTTGTTCAGTTTTTATTTTTAATCAGGTGCATTACTTATTTTACCAAAATGAGTACGCGAGTTGTTGTATTGATTTCGTTACAAGAGCTCAAATAATTGCTATGCATAATCAAGGCAAAAACTTTTCAGAAACAGCCGGAGAGACCGGTGTAAACGTAAATAGTTTTATTTTTACACTTTTATATTTAAAACTCTATTGTTTGCTTGTTACTATACTACATAATAATCAGTATTGGGTATTATATATTTCTGTTTTATTGTTGCAGAGAAAAACAGTTGTTCAATGGGTACGACGATTTGAAGAGGAGCGTTCTTTGCAACACTATCAAAGAACTGGCAGACCACGACTTATAAACACATTGCAGCATCAAACCATGATAACGGAGTATGAAGAAAATGGATTTCTGCAGACGAACCACTATGGTGGTTTATTTGTCGTGAAGTGAAGTGTGAGTGTGTGAAGTGTTGACACTGTCCGTCGCGTCGTGCTCTTCATATTAAAGGCCTGCATTATCGGAGGCATGCTGTGAAACCCTTGCTTACGCAAAACCATAAAAGGGCAAGGTTACAGTTCGCTTTGGATCACATAATCTTCGATTGGAATAATGTCATCTTTACAGATGAAAAAACTTTTAAGTCCAGTGAACATGGACCTTTATGTTTATGGCGTCGAAATAATAGGCGATACACAAGTGGTCACGTAGCTACGAGCTATTAATAAATAATTATACTTAATTAATATTGTTTTACATATAATTTATATTAACTGGAGACCAGGTTATGTGCGTATAACCTATTACTTAAGTATTTTTATTAACTTAAAAAGTTATGAACACTTCAAGTTCAAAAATATAGTTTTTAGTTTTTTGTGTTACCTGCTAACCATTTGATATGATTATGTGCAATTTTGTAGTTTTTAGCCTACCTATTGAATCCATTTAATCCGTTTGACCTTTGTGATAAAATAATCTGAGCGGCAATTCTCGTAATTTTAAGAGCGTTCACAGTCTGGGGCCCTAAAAAGGCCACTTTGGGAGAATCATAAAAGGAATTCATTATGAATGATATTAAAAGTCGTAAAATGGTCACAATCTGACAATTCATAATATTGTTTGTGTACAATTCGTAACACGCAATTCATCTATTTGACAATTTTGTATGGAGATCCGTAAAATGGTCCACAAAATAGGAATTGCTTTAATGTCAAATAATGGAATCGTAAGAAGTTAGTCAAAAGCAACATTTCACAAATCGGATTGGAGGTTTTGTGAAGAAATAATGTTATAATAGCAGATTTAGCCCTATATGAAAACTTTCTGGAGCACGCGCGGGTTACGACGACCCTTCTAGATCGCCGACAAAATGCAGCTCTTCGGAAAATGGACATAGCGTTCGAAATGCCGGATCTCGAATTTGTTGGCATAGACAGGCTAAATAAGTGTGTGTCGCGACCTCATCCATGAGCTGGAGGCTTAAATAATGTACCCGCCGCGATGGCATAAGTACCTACTATCCCCAAGGCAAGTAATAGCATTGTTTTGTGATAAAAGTAAGTAGGGTGTTTTTCAACACCTTTAACTAAGTAGTTCCAGATAGACACTCATCTATTATTATAGAGGTTCAGGTACTTACTCAGTACCCCCTCCGTGAAATGCATACAATCTTCTATTCACATTTTAGGTGTACAATAGGTACACCTCTGCCTAACCCTTCAGGGATATATGTGTGATATTGTTATAGTATCATACTTTACTTCAATTTAATTAAGTAGTAATTTAGTTAAGTAGAGGACCCTTAGAAGAGTATACCATATTATACCTTTTATTAAAATAAAACAATAGTGATATGAAAAATATTTTATAAAATTATTAACAATTCTCATCTTAAATTATTAAAAAACTAATACAAACATAATAATTAATTAGGCTTTTTTTCATTCATTTAGGTTAGCGACTCTGATTAGTGTCGATGCTGGTCGGGCACACTATGTCTCCTTTTTATGGAATCACCATCCACTTAAGACCCACTTGGAACAACTCTGCCAGGCTGAAAAGGAAAATTTGTGGTTTTTAGTAAGTCAAATAATCATCATCATCATCTGTGTAGCCTTTTCTCAACTATGTACTATGTTGGGGTTTGCTTCCAGTCTAACCGGATGCAGCTGAATACCAGTATTTTACATGGAGCTACTGCCTGTCTGACCTCCACAACCCAGTTAGGTACTGGGTAATACAATACCCCTTGGTAAGACTGGTTGTCAGACTTTAGGGCTTCTGACTACCCCGTCATTGTTTAATTTGAGTACTATTATAATAATAAAATAATTATGTTTCAGGTGACGCAGGCTATGCCTTAAAATCAACATTGAAGACACCACAAGTGGACACAGAGCCCGATACCTTTTTCCCTTTATGCAAAGTTTTTGTGTTATTTAAATATTAAAATATCGTACTTATGTTATACTTTTTTATTTCTTTATAATTATAATATATGAATGAGTTAATTTTTTTATTGCATGTACAAAATATTCATACTTTACCTCTATGGGATACCAATAAAAAATAGTCTTTCGACTGCACCAGCAAGCTGCACTATTAATTTACTATATCAGCTGTAGCATGTTGCATCTCCACCTCAGGTAAAACTCTCCGAGCTTCATCTAGTGCAGCCAGAGGGCGACCTAAAAAACGTAATAAAAATACCATATAATCATTATCAATAGTCATCATGTCTTAGTCGCAATATGAATAGCTGTAGGGTTAGAAAAATCCACTCACTGCGGTATCTTGCTTGCCGAGTTCGACGAGGCAGAGGCACTGTTGTAGCATCAGCAGGGCTAGGGTTTGGTGCTGACGCACGAGTCTGGACAAAACACGGGGCTGCAGTGATCTCGAAAAGGGGCTCAACACCGACAGCGCTTCCACTTTGACTGTAGAAAATCGAGCAGATTGTTCCATTGTGTCTCAGACACTAGCTGCACGTCTTTCCATTCCTACAAAAAATTACGTACATTTGAATACATTTGCACAGCATTTTATTTAAGTAATGATTTAAGTCAAACAATTATACACTTACTTTGTATTAAAAACGATCTTACTCGCACGAAATACTAGTTTTAAACTACACACATTATGATTGTTTATGTTGATGTTTGATTCAGTTTGACGTTGAGGCACGAAGAAAAACGAAGGGTGCGTTCCGAGTTGGGATGTAATCCATTTGAGCGGGCTTAAAAACTAAAGACTAACAAGTCGCTCTAAATCGTAGCGATGCGATTAAACTCACCTAAATCGTAAATAATTTAGAAATTAGTGTGGTCGGGACCTTCCAATCGCACTAAATCGGAATCTACTGTTCTAACTTCAATTACATCTTTCGGTTTCCTACAAATAGTGTACTTAACGCTTAATTCGGAATGCGGCCTAAAAATACGCGTTGCCAGTTTATTGTTTCTAACTTTCCTTTTCAGGGCTTATCTGCGGACTTTTTAACAGTTATGATTATATTATAACGTAATAACATTTAAACTGTAGAAATAAAAAATAAAAAACTAATTTGATTAATAAAAACTGTAAACGAAAATTTACCGATAAAATTACGGTCTTTATTTTTTTCATGCGGTAATATTTCCACCAAATATGATTCTGTTTAAAATTGAATTCTATAGGATTCAGCTATTATGTGTCACCATTTTACGAAAAATAGAGGAATTGCTACTGATCTACTGGGAATTCAGGAAATTACTCGTTTTTTGAGGAATTGCTTAAAGTGGCCTTTTTAGGGGCCCTGATCTCAGTCTCAATCTACCTTACCTTCAAAATTACCTTTAATTTACCTACATTTTGACAAGTTTTTGACATTTGTTTGTCGCCGAGATGAGACTGAGACTAGATTTTGAACGTTTTAAATTAGTAGAATTGGCCTTCTGGTCTGCTGTTTGTTTTTATTGAGGTTACATCAACTTCAATACTCTTTCCGATTTTGGAAACCAATACTTAAGCTATGGCCTCAATAAGAAGTTATACATAATAATAACGTTATACCTACGATAATTAATGAACTGACTGTTAAATTAGAATAAAAAACTGTAAGAAATAAACCTCCTTTTTGTTTGGCGAGCCCACAAGGCGAGTCTGTTTATTTAACCTATGATGACAGTGCTTTTTAGGGTTCCGTACCCAAAGGGTAAAAACGGAACCCTATTACTAAGACTTCGCTGTCTGTCCGTCTGTCCGTCTGTCTGTCACCAGGCTGTATCTCAAGAACCGCGATAACTAGACTGTTGAAATTTTCCCAAAGTATGTATTTCTGTTACCGCTATAACAACAAATACTAAAAACCAAATAAAATAAATATTTAAGGGGGCTCCCATACAACAGACGCGATTTTTTTGCCCTTTTTTGCTCGATATCAAAAATGGCAACAGGTAGGCACTTGAAATATTTACAAAATACTCAGTTGTATTTTAACTTTAATAATAAATAATAAAATTAAATTAAAAAAAATATTTAAGGGGGCTCCCATACAACAAACATGTTTTTTTCGGCGTTTTTGCCTTGTGGTACGGAACCCTTCGTATGCGAGTCCGACTCACACTTGGCCAGTTTTTTTCTGTTGCTAAGTAACTACCAACACGAATATTAAATTATTAAAAAAGCCCACCCGTTAGCTTAATGAATATACTTAATTATTCCTATAGGTTTATTTTATTATTTTTATCATTTAAGAGCGTTTACGCCGCGTGGCATTTCATACAAACTTTCAAGCTCTTATTTTTCGAAATGAATGAACCGATTTTAATGAAACTTCATACGCATAAGCAGGATACAAAGGTCTAAAAAGTTAGTAGAGAACATTTTCGAAAAATAGTTTTACAGCCAAATTAGACCGATTTGAATTTTTCCATAGAAACATATATTTCCAGTTATCTTTTTTAAATGAGACATTTCGAAAATGTTTTCTACTAACTTTTTAGACCTTTGTATGCTGCTTATGCGTATGAAGTTTCATTTAAATCGGTTCATTAATTTCGAAAAATAAGGGCTTGAAAATTTGTATGAAATGCCGTACGGCGTAAACGCTCTTAAGCTACGTATGCTAGCAAATGTAATGTAATAATTAGATAAATATATTAGCTGTGTAACTCCTTTCTCAATACGGTCCTTCCCAACTCCATACTTACGTTTCGTAAATTAGTCATAGTTTTGAAGAAACCTACGCCATCTAGTTTATTTTCGAAAACTTGAACTCAAACGTTCACAGGAAAATAGACATTAGGGTATCCATGCACTTTGCAGGTGAGTGTACTCGTAGGTAAAGCCGTATTCACACGAGCAGTAATTAGAGCGCCGCTGCTTACGACGTCGCCATTGATACATTTGTGTTGATTAATGTTAATCTATACATATAATAATATTGTAGAAAAGCGGTGTCTGTACAATGGAAATATATAAAAAAAAGTAGCAGGGGTTGTTATTATATCGATGCCGAACCCGAAATTGTAATTAAATTTTTTTTTTGTCTGTTTGTCTGTTTGTCTGTATGTTTGTGCACGCTAATATCAGAAACGGCTTATTCGATTTAGATGCGGTTTCCAGTAATATATTGTAGTAAGCTTCACTTAACATTTAGTGTTTATTTCATGTCAATCGGTTCATAAATAAAAAAGTTATGTCAATTTAAAGATTCACGGCGAATATTTGTTAAGGTATTCTATCAGAGTACGTACATGCTTCGCGCCTGCGCGTCCGTGGCTAAATAAAGCGCGCCTGAGTTTGTTTCGGCCAGATAGGAAAAGCCGATCTCATCAATCTTAAATAATAATAATAATCTGATCTAGCCTGTCCCATCTGGCTGCCCTCTCCCAGCAGCGACGCCCTAAGCCGAGGTTTGTACCCCACAGGGGGTGCCCTTAGCGTGTAATCGCTTAGTATAAGTAGATAATTGCCCCTGACTGGAGGCTTTTTTTTTTTCGGGAGGGGAAATCATCAAATGACTCCTCCCGCTCTGTGTGGAGCGGAAGGGAGTGTCAGTTTCTTACTGACTAAAACACACCCATGTTTCTTCCTTAGCCCTTTTTGTTCCGGGGTAGCGGTAACCCTTTCAGACAATCCCGCTGCCCCGGCAGGCTTCGGCCCTGTCGGGCCCCTTCTCTGTTGCTGACATCTCTTTGAGGCGCGCGTGGAACACGTACGCGCCGTCCGGCACAGGCCTGGTCCTGATCGGACGGTGAGCTACCCATTACTCTCCGCCCGCAGGCCCGCGCCTACGGTGGCCGGGAGTCGTCACGCAGCTCCCGACGCCCGGAGCGTCTCCCGCGGCGGCTGGGACGGGAGGCTCTCTCCCTAAGCCGTCCCGCCACCTCCTTCGCTAGCATGACTGCTTCGCAGAACGAGGTGACTGCCTCCCACTCCCTCTCACCTCGGACCATGGCTTGCACCAGGGCCGGACGCGAGAGGTCGCCGCCGCTGCCGATCGCCTCTACGAGGACACGGCGGTGCTCCATCCAAGCGGGGCAGAACTCCACCGTGTGCTCCACCGTGTCCTCTGGGCGATCCTGGCAATGGTGACACCCGGGCGTTTCCTCCCACCTGATGATGTGCAGGAACCTCCTAAAACTTCCGTGTCCGGTGAGGACGTGCGTCAGGCGGTACGAAATGCCATAGTCAAAAAAAAAAAAAAAAACTTCGCGCTGCCATAAGGATTCAGTTATTCGTAGCGAACGCACGTATCCTGGAGAGTATAGGCGAATAGTAGCTTTCGGTTATTGCGATTCACTTGAATACTGACTGTTTGCATATTTCATTTATTTATATTTTAGGGTTTGTAGGTTAGGTTCTTTTTCTTAATTTTCTTTAAAATTTTGTAAATAAATATTGTAAGTATTTGGTTAGGCGGTTCTTTACTGGATTTTTGGGTATTTACTTATCTTAATTTTTATTTAGGGTTTGTATATAAATATTATAAGTATTTGGTATAGGTTAGGCATTTATTTTCTTGATTTTCTTTATATAAGTTCATTAGCTCAGGTTAGTAATTAATTTTTCTAGCATTTATTTTGTTTTATAAAGTTAGTACGTTTGGTTTACACGTCTTAACACTTATTACTTAAACTGTGATCATTTTAGACTGTATAATAATCTGTAAGTATTTATAATTTGATTGTTTACGATAGTACGTGTTTACTAAATAACTGTGTGTTAAGTAGTAAGTAAGTACTATTTTATTGTAAGAATGTCTCGAAGAAGATCCAACCTCTCCCAATGTAGTAGAAATGCTAAAAGGATGAGATTAGTTCGATCACAGGAATCTGAGGAAGGTCGTGAGGCAAAGCTCTCTGCAACTCGGGAACATCATGCTAGGTTTCGTGCTGCAGAAACTTCGACTCAGCGAGAATCTCGACTGAGTTCAAATCGTTCACGAATGATGACAACTCGAAATAGGGAAAACGAGGAATAACGAAAGGCACGTTTATCTGTCGATCGCGAAGCTCACGCGCTATCGCGTGAGTCTAAGACTTTTGTTGACAGGGAAACCCGCCTGAGCTCCCAGAGAGTACGGACAACAAATGCTCGATCTTAGGAGACACAGGACGAACGGGAAATACGTCTCACTGCCCATCGTGAAACTCATGCACTATCGCGTGAGTCTGAGACTTTCACTGATAGGGAAATTAGTCTGAGTTCTCAGAGGGTTCGGACAGCAAATGCTTGGTCTCAGGAAACACAGGAAGAACGAGAAATACGTCTCACTGCCGATCGTGAAGCTCAAGCACTATTGCGTGAGTCTGAGACTTTCACTGATAGGGAAATTCGCCTGAGTTCTCAGAGGGTTCGGATAGCAAATGCATGGTCTGTAGACGGTATATGTAATTCAAAATATGCTGCCCGAAAAGTCACTATTCCACGCGGACGAAGTCGCGGGCACAGCTAGTTAATATTAAAATTAAACCCTTTATACTTAATCTGCGAGCGTCAAGCACATGTACACACTGTGGTTGACGTTAATGATTTTACTAATATCTCTCAAATAGTCACTTCACTGTTGTAAATAAATTGTAATGTCAGTATTATCCAGATCTTTATTTGTTACCTTGTTCAGCGGCTGGCTTATCCGAAGAGCACGGGGCAGGGTGAGGGGTATAAATAATATCGATACAAACTACAAGAGCCAAGAATTTGCTTTTAAAACTTCTGTTTAATGACTCACCGAGTTTATTAATTTCCGATTGCAAGAAACGTAGGAACTACCAGAGTGTTTGAGATCGCTCGGCTCGCTCCAAGCAACGCTCTGCGGCTACAGCTCGTATTATTTGCCGTCGCCCGGTACTTGGGTGGGTCGAATCGAACTCGTTCAGCATAGTTAGCACAAACGTCATCGTCTTAACCTACCTATTAGTACCTACGTGCAGTCTACGAAACGGACAGTTCAGCAAATTCACTGTCATCATTAAGTTGTTCGTATTTTTTTATCACAGTTGTTATTCTTTATGAGTCGTATGAAATGGCAAAGGACATCGGTAAGGACATCGTACCCAGAATATATTTTCTGACCGACACCGACGTTTTCACTTCGATATAATATGCTCCCCTGAATGATCTTCTTTACAAAGTGTGTCAATCTGCTAGACAATTGCCTACCACCTGCACTCCTCAACACTGAAGCACTGAAGACCACTCCCCTTCAAACGGCTGAAATAATGTTCTAATCATTCGGCGCTTCATTTGTTTGTAGGCTGTTGGGGCTCTTCGCTGCCATCGAGCATTCAATGGAACTTGTAAAGGTAAGCATCAAGTGCGACCGGGGCGAGGTGGGAGGCACGCTGCAGAGGGAGAGGCGGACAAACTGCTTCAGATCTAATTAATATAATTTAGTTCGGCTTTGATCCACCGCCGCGACTACTTTTGCAGGAATCCTCAAAGAGTTTATCTTGTAGTGTTGCGATGCCATGCTGTGTCGATATCGATGTCTATAGTACACCAATACATAGACATAGATCAATTGGTTTAATAATTATATGACACGATGTCGTTTTGTATAATGTAGGCTGGAATAGTATAATTTGTAACGACGACTATTTGATACGGGTTACGGTTAAAGATCAAACGTCAACTCTTTGAAAATAAAATAAAAATTATGGGTTTTTTGAAAAACATGTCAAACAGATCAGCGTCATCCTGAGCACGTAGTCCATTTACTTCTTATCGGTGCTAGATGCTGCCCCAACAACAGGATAACATACGCAGCCTCTCGCCCGCCCTACAACACATCTCTCTAATTAGCAGAACATTGCAAAAAGCCTCCTCTGACATTGGCTTTGACTGATCTTTACGGCTTCGTCTGCTATCAAGAAGAAGCAACATTTTTTATTCCTAGAAACATTAATGGACAAAGTATTTTTTAAGGGTCTCCCTTGTTTTACCAAAAAGAAATTGCCAAATAATCACTTCCCAAACAATTTTCCGCATAATTTCAATTGCCAAATTATTACTTACCAAGAAATCTCTTCACAAATAATTGTAACCCAAACCTAATGTTTGGCAAATGAACGTTTAAACAATAACTTGTTTGCCAACTAGTACTTTTACCAATTTTTATTTAGTCAAATATTTCAGTTGGAATAACTCAATTTACGCAAAATAACATTTGCCAAATATTTAGTATCGTCAGTTTTCGCAGTTTTAAGGCAGTCATTTCAAGCATGAGATCTAACTTTGAAGACGTTTTATTACAAGGGTGTTTTTTCATCTTGGGACAAATTTTAAACAGGTAATAATAATATTAATATAGATAATAAATATTAATATTAACTATTCTGGTAGTATTTTTTTTTAGTTAGTAGCATTTTTTTTAAATAATTAATCGCCTCTGACTAGTGTGCACACAGACAGCTGCTAGTTGTTTATTGAGTGTGCTACAACTGCCGCTCCCTATGAACACAGAGTGGCTAGATAGAGGCAATAACGACCTAAGTTCCTACCCCTAAGCCCCTAACGCCTACAACCTAGCTCTTACAATTCAATGCCTACCTGTCTGACTAGCCCTAGTACCCTATCAGCCCTAACGCCCTAGCCCTAACGTACAAACCATACCACAACGTACTAGTACTGTTGTGTGGGCAGGAAAGCCTGTTACCAGCGACCTAAGGCAACAGACCGGAGCGGGTAGGAAGGCAAGGTAAGTGTACCAGGTGCAATGTACACAGGAGGTGGATATCTCACTGCCGATCCCACAGACTCACAGGATCGATCGTACTGATGGCTAAAGGTGTCTTGGCCACAGTGAGGGGTAACTCGACGGAGAGGAATCAAACACGACTCCAGCTTGATGACTAATTTTATTTACAAAGTTTACATCTTATATACTAATTATAAACTAAATACACATAGATGCTTGTTTAGTGTGTGTGCCTTCCGTCATCCATGTGTGATGTTGTTGATGCAGCTATCTCTCGTAACTCGGTCAGACAAAGTGCTGATGCTGATCCGAACTTTGTACAATAAATGTTGTGATCCGTTGATTTAGCGATTAAGATGAAATTAGCTGTATTGCAATGTTTGGATTAGGGTTCCGTGGTGCTATGGTTCACTTGTGAACATTCTGGCCCTCTCAAAGGATGACTTACATCTGTTGTAATTCAACGATTTCGCTCAAATTAGCCGTTTGGTTACGGCGTGAATCTGGTTTTGGTCTTCTTTCTTCCTTCGGTATTGGTTGACTGTATGTCGGTTCCATGGAAACTGCTGACTGCAGCTGCCTGGGTGGTTTGTCTGGTGGCCTTTGGGTTGCTGCAACCTGTCCTTGTCCTCTGGCTGGGTGACCGGTTGGTTTTGCTGACTCTCCTCCTTTTGGTGTGTGCACGATGTTTGCTAGCCAACTTACTATACGTCGACCATAACAAACTATAAACAATATAATTGCTAATATTACTATTGATGATACGAAACTGGTTAAATATGTGTGAGAGCTGATTTGAGTCCATACAGTATTATCTAAACTGGTTTGTAATGCATTCTCTTTATTTATTAAATGTTGAAAACTATCTGATATTTGAATTACACCAACACCTCGAAGCTCTAACTCTTCTCTTTCTCCGTCACAAATAATTGACGTCGTAATGTAGTCGGGCACTATAAATAACCAAGTATTCTGCATATATAGTTGTTTCCATATAACTTTATTCGGTATATGAAACGTTTTGGACAAACATTTTGTATTTGTTTGATTTTTGAAGATTTGGTCAACAATGCAATTTTCGCTTAATTGCATGTTCTTCACCGCCCCAGGAAAACAAATAAAGTGAGCATATTTCTGCAAACAACTCTTAAATTCGTCGTAATTTAATTCAAAATATAATTCGTTATTGTAATCTAATCCTATGTAAGCTTTAGGTATAGCTATAGATTGCACTGACTTATCTGTTTTTATGTTCGGAACGGGTGTAACGTACATTAACATGTATTTAGATATATCCTTTATAGGAAAATAGGCATATACTTGTATATGGGTATCGTTTTCTGATATCTTGGTATCTAATAATTAAAGGCATTAACCGGCTCGAAGGACCAAAATGTGCACACAGACAGCTGCTAGTTGTTTATTGAGTGTGCTACAACTGCCGCTCCCTATGAACACAGAGTGGCTAGATAGAGGCAATAACGACCTAAGTTCCTACCCCTAAGCCCCTAACGCCTACAACCTAGCTCTTACAATTCAATGCCTACCTGTCTGACTAGCCCTAGTACTCTATCAGCCCTAACGCCCTAGCCCTAACGTACAAACCATACCACAACGTACTAGTACTGTTGTGTGGGCAGGAAAGCCTGTTACCAGCGACCTAAGGCAACAGACCGGAGCGGGTAGGAAGGCAAGGTAAGTGTACCAGGTGCAATGTACACAGGAGGTGGATATCTCACTGCCGATCCCACAGACTCACAGGATCGATCGTACTGATGGCTAAAGGTGTCTTGGCCACAGTGAGGGGTAACTCGACGGAGAGGAATCAAACACGACTCCAGCTTGATGACTAATTTTATTTACAAAGTTTACATCTTATATACTAATTATAAACTAAATACACATAGATGCTTGTTTAGTGTGTGTGCCTTCCGTCATCCATGTGTGATGTTGTTGATGCAGCTATCTCTCGTAACTCGGTCAGACAAAGTGCTGATGCTGATCCGAACTTTGTACAATAAATGTTGTGATCCGTTGATTTAGCGATTAAGATGAAATTAGCTGTATTGCAATGTTTGGATTAGGGTTCCGTGGTGCTATGGTTCACTTGTGAACAACTAGTTCAGTTTCGGGTAGCCTGTTTTTTTTCCATATTTTTTTCTATATAATCTAGTCGTTTCTGGCACTCGCCGGCCGCTGCTGCGGCACTGCTCGCTTCGCTCGCTCGGCTCGTGCGTAGGAGGTCACAGTTTTAACCTAACTTAACCTAAGCATTTAAAAAAAAATAATTAACCTCGTCTAACTAATTCGGTTCACGATAGCCTACTAAAAGAGATTATCTTTTTTCCATATTTTTTTCTATATCTAGTTGTTTCTGGCACTCGCCGGCCGCTGCCGCGGCACCGCTCGCTTCGCTCGCTCGGCTCGTGCGAAGGAGGTCACAGTTTTAACCTAACCTAACCTAAGCATTATTTTTTAACCTCGTCTAACTAATTCGGTTCTCGATAGCCTGCTACAAATAATCTCTTTTTTTCCATTTTTTTTTCTATGTAATCTGGTCGTTTCTGGCCCGCCGGCAAAAAAAATGGATAAAGACGACAGAATTAATCGAATTCTGCAACACAAGTCTGAATTCTGCGAAATAAAATTGCTAATGTCCATTGCAAAAAAATTAAAATTGTAAGTTACAAATATTTTGTATTAAATACTATGATTATTTTAAAATAAAATTGCATTTTTTTTATTATATAATTCCCAAAAAATCTTATTTTTGCCTTTATATATTTTGTCTCAAATCATTTCACCAAACGTTTATTGTCTAAAGATTGTTTGCTGTAATAAATCATTTGATTAAAGACCAAATGCCTAAATGACATTATCCTTAATAATATTCTGCCAAGTAAAAATTTTACCAAATGAAAATGTGCGTACTAAAATCATTCCAAACATTGCATTGGTATAAAGAAAGGTTGCCAAAATTTGTTTGGGTAGTGAAATTTTGGCAAAACCTTTTTGGCAAAACGGCAGGATCCCATTTTGGGTCTCCCTTGTTTCACCAAAAAGAAATTGCCAAATTAACACTTCCCAAACAATTTTCCGCATAATTTCATTTGCCAAATTATTACTTACCAAGAAATCTCTTCACAAATAATTGTAACCCAAACCTAATGTTTGACAAGTGAACGTTTAAACAATAACTTGTTTACCAACTAGTACTTTTACCAATTTTTATTTAGTCAAATATTTCAATTGGAATAACTCATTTTACGCAAAACAACATTAATTTGCCAAATATTTAGTATCGTCAGTTTTCGCAGTTTTAAGGCAGCCATTTCAAGCATAAGATCTAACTTTGAAGACGTTTTATTACAAGGGTGTTTTTTCCACTTGTGACAAATTCTAATCAGGTAATAGTAATATTAACTATTCTGGTAGTATTTTTTTTTAGTCAGTAGCATTTTTTTTAAATAATTAATCTCCTCTGACTAGTTTAGTTTCGGGTAGCCTGTTTTTTTCCATATTTTTTTTTCTATATAATCAAGTCGTTTCTGGCACTCGCCGGCCGCTGCCGCGGCACCGCTCGCTACGCTCGCTCGGCTCGTGCATAGGAGGTTACAGTTTTAACCTAACCTAACCTAAGCATTTTTTAAAAAAAAATTAACCTCGTCTAACTAATTCGGTTCTCTATAGCCTACTAAAAATAATGTCTTTTTTTCCATATTGTTCTCTATATAATCTGGTTGTTTCTGACCCGCCAAGTCTGGCCCTCCGGCAAAAAAAGAAAAACAAAATTGTTTTTTTTTCTTTTTTTGCCGGCGGGCCAGACTTGTGTTGCAGAATTCGATTAATTCTGTCGTCTTTATCCATTAAAAACGACAGAATTAATCGAATAAAATTGCTAATGTCCATTGGAAAAAAAATTAAATTGTAAGTTACAAATACATAACATACATAATCAGCCTATAATGTTCCCACTGCTGGGACACAGGCCTCCTCTCGGTGAGAGGGAGTGGGCCGTAATCCACCACGCGGGCCCAGTGCGGGTTGGCAGATGTCACATGTCTTCGAATTTTTTTTGAAGTTACAAATATTATGTATTAAATACATGATCAAATTAAAATCAAATTGCATTTTTTAATTATATAATTCCCAAAAAATCTTATTTTTTTACCTTTATATTTTTGTCTTAGCAAATCATTTGACCAAAGATTGTTTTCTGTAATAAATCAATCCTTAATAATAGTCTGCTAAGTGAAATTTTGACCAAATGAAAATGTGCGTACTAAAATCATTCCAAACATTGCATTGGTATAAAGAAAGGTTGCCAAAATTTGTTTGGGTAGTGAAATTTTGGCAAAATCTTTTTGGTAAAACGGCAGGATCCCCATTATATGTATATCGATGGCTCCTAAGTATACTGAGTCAACTATACTTATAAAGAATAATAGTTGACTCAGTATACTTAGGAGCCATCTATATTATACCATGGGTGTCATTTTTATGTTTTTATTGAGGTTCACTTAAAGTGGCGCAATATTAGAGTGTTCAATAATATTTTTAGGAGTGCAGAATGGGAATTATTAGGGGTTTGCTTAAATATATTCCATTTTATTTCTCAAGGGCGTTTTTATAATTTCTAATGTGACGATGTTATTGTGGACGTCCACGGAATCACGATAACACAGAGAAGTAAAAAGTAATGAAATGTAATGAGTGAGTAGGGAGCGATGTGATGTGGACACTCGCAGTATGTACTCGTATGTACTTACTACTCGCATGAAGCAGAACATTTGGCGCAGATAATATTTAACATTCGGCCTGCAGAGGGCGCGGCGGGCGGCGGCTAACGACTTCCGCTTCCGGCGGCGGTGGACACCGCTACGCGGCACGCGCTACGCCGTAGCCGCGCTACGAGCTACGGGCTACGAACGTAGCCACTCCGCTGAATGGCCATGTCAGGATGAAAGTCGGAATTATGAGTTTATTTCGTGAAATACGAGTGTTTTTATTACGTTTCCAATTTTATAACGAACAATGACACTCGCACAGCGCTCGGAGCGGCGGAAGTGCCGGCTGACGTCACAGTGTGTGTGTGTGTGAGGCTCGTGAGATATATCTGCCGTTCATTCATCGATACGCTTCCGATGTGCAGAGCTTATATTTCCATGTAGCCCGGCTACACAGTCAACGCTTGATTATTCAAACATACTCTCTGTTGCATTCATAAATAATTGAAATACCTACTTATCAATTTCAATAACAATTTACTATATTTTTTTAAATGTATGAGTGCGACCCCTCTGTTGTGCTAATCCCTATCCAAATATGTAAACAAAAAATATGTCCCCGTCGCGAATCTCAGCCGCGGAGCCGCCTGCTTGTGGGCGGTATGCGAGGGTCTGTACGGGGGTGAGCGGGGGTGTGCAGAGGCGGGTAGGACACTGAATATTTATGCAGCTCGCGAGTGACGTGACAACTTTCCTCCATGAATACGACAATTGAAATTACAGCGAGCAACGAAACAATTTTGTTATTCAAACGCGGCTCGGAACGGGGGGGAAGGGGTGGGGGGTGTGCTATCTAATCACAACAATACGTGATTGAATACAAACATTACTTAAAAACGTCACTTATCGTCGAGTGCGACCCCCGCGCCGTGGCTCGTGGCTCGTGGCTCATGCCTCGTGCTATTGATACGCTGGCGCTAATAAGTTTATCTCCCCTCAACTGTGAACACAGGACCCATTCACATTAATATTCAGGATGTTACAAAAATAAGAAATGGAGCGTTATATTGTGTTCTCAGCAGCAGCCGTGGTCGGTGTGCCTGCACCTGATGCTGTGGTCACTAGCGCGGGGCGGAGGTTGTGGCACTGAGATGATAAAATAAGTTTACCAGAGATGCTACAGTATTCTAATAAATACGCCGCCCTCGCTGTTGCATCATCAAGGCCGTCCTGGGCATTTTTGACAGTATGAGGATATCCTCATCCATAGGAAATACGGAGAAACAGTCTTAGGAAACTGTAGCTCTTTTTTCATGAAAACAATTTCGCCATTCTTTTTTTTCTGTCAAATGCGAGTTGTACATTTCAAAATTCTCTTATACATCGGATCTCCCCATACTGTCATAGTTACAAAAAAATGCACTCTGTATAGTACTGTCAAACAAGCATTTAATAAGAACCCTCTTCCCCCACCGAGCAAACAGGTTAACTGTTGGTAGACGACACGTTAACGCGTCAACTTCTAACTGTTCACACAATTAACGGTTCTTCGCTTCGGGACGCGCGATACGCCCCGTAGTGCCCCGTAGTGCGATACGCCGCGACGCGCGACGTGCTGTTATGTAACCCACTAGTAATTGATTACCTGTTCGAGATAACAGCCGCTTGCTGTGTGAGCAGTATAAACAACATTCACGGTACAATTGTGTTCAAGTTCTTGGTATGTAGGTATATAGTATAAGAAAGTGGTATATACGAGAATACAACAAGAATGATATATTTATTTTTTCATGCAAACGAAATAAAAATAACACGTACCTAGGTACCCGGAAATTCTAAGCCAACTGTACGTATGGAACAATGGTCTAGGAATGTGAAATTTTGCACACGGCTTCCTTTTATAATGCAAGGGAGCACTAAGAAGGGGTTTTTGAAAATTCAACCTTTAAACGGGTGAAAAGGGGCATTTCATTTGTATGAAAAATATTATTCCTTGAGTTAATAAACTTTAAACTTGGCAGGAATACTTATCTAAGAAAATATAAAGTTAGGCATTTTTTGTTTTTCTAAACTACCTCCTAAGGGGGCATTGGGGGGGGGGGGGTCTAAATTTGTATGGGCCGAATTTTAACGCGCGGTCCGATTAACTCGAAACTCGGTGTTTATACTTAAGACCAAAAATCACATCGCCACCAGTGCTTCACAGAGCGGTGGCAAGCTCCAGCAAAAGAGACAAAATGGTCTCCGACACACGACACCCTTTGCACGACAACATCCTTGTGCCACAAAAGCTGAAAAGCTGAAAAAGTTTTTTAAAGTGTGTCGTCCCAATCACTGGTGAACCATCACAATTAAGAAAGACTGGAGCTGTGGCGAGACAATGCTTCCTTACCCAAACCATTCGTTTCACCCGCTGAAGACCTCCCACCTGGACATAAGTTACCTTGGGTAACCTGGAAGTCTTTAAACAGACTCCGGACCCAGGTTGACCAAAGCAAGGAAAACCTGTTCAGGTGGAGATTCATAGGCGACTCCGCCTTGGAGTGTAAATATGGTGCTGTTCCACAAACCATGGGACACTTAATATCGTGTCCTGCGTGTCCTGTCAGCAGCACGTTACAGAAACTGGTGGACGCTGGTGATGGCGCCAAACAAGTAGCCGAATTCTGGGCCGAGTCTATTTAGATTGCTATCGCTTGCTTCCATTAACGCGAAAATGAGTATCGGTCTTTGAGTCAAGTTATGAACACATCCAAAACGATTTTGCAAAAATCCTCCTTTGTGGGGGTGAAAAGCGGGGAAACAGTTTATTTAAAAAAAACTGATTCCTTTGATCTAATAACTTAAAAATAGCCTGAATACTTATTTATCTAAATAAATGATAAAGATCATAAATATACATTTTCGAAATTTTTAGAGGAACCTATATATTGATGTAGAGAACAACAACTACTTTTTAATTTTATCAAAGCGGCCGTTTCTTTTGAAGCAATCTTTAGCTCGCTCAGTCGGCGGCAATCCCTTCGAGTTGAAGGGTATCCCTATCGGGAGTAATCATCCCTTCCTCCACCCCCTCGACCCGCGCCCCGCAGCTTATCGCGCTACAAAAGCGAGAGATTGTGTGGCCCCGGGGCAGCCAGAGCGGCCGCGGCAAGCTAGGGCATACGCGGCACACGCGGCACTCGCTCATGGATAACAATGGACTTCAAATAAAAACGTGAGCCTTTGTTCCTCACGTGAGCCAAGACGACCCCCCCCCCCCCCCCGGGCCCGCAACCGACGCGAACAAACCGCATAAAACAAAAGATCCGAGTCTAACTACTAACTAAACATGCGCTGAACACTTCAAAGGGAGCCGTCATAACACTCGCTTTACAAAATTGTGTTACTTTGACAAAGAATACAATATGCGAGATGGTACGCATCACACGTGTGTGTCCCTCACACGCGCCGGGGGGCGCGAGCAAGTTTAAACTAGCGGCGATTAGGAGACGAGCGTCGGGAGACAGGCGAGCCGCGAGAGACCCGAGCGGACCGATCGAACGGGCGCAACACACGCACGGAGCTACGAATACACTCCGAATACACTCCTGTAATTGTAATTTGAATATCAGCAAAAGTCTACAACGTAGTTTACTTATGTAATAGCGAGTAATTAACGCTATATACACGCAAATGTTGTCTGAAACATTGTGCGAGGTGCCTCGCGTGTTGTATTGTACTGCGGAGCGACGGCTGGCGGCTGGCGGCTGGCGGTGTTATATTAATATTAATCAAATAAACAACACGCTCTGTACTTACAACACACATTCAATTAATAATCACTTGAGATTAACGGATCGCGTTGTTGTGAGCAAACTTGTACAATTCATACATGTGTACACATCTACTTCACGTGAATCTGGGGGCACGGGAGTGCTCCCGCCAAGACGAGCCAAGCGAAGCGCAAGGGCACTACCTACCTTTTCTCGAAGCACTTCGGCTTTTTTTTTGAACCCTCATAACTTGGGTTTGGATTATACTAGATAAACAAAATTGTCGGGATATGATATCAATAGTAGAATTAGTAAACATATAAGTTCCAATAGCATAGCTCATATACTTTAGATTTTATTGATCATCAAAACTCGTAGGGAACTTCCTGAAGTAGGACTTCAGGCTGAAAGCTTAAATTTGATATGTAAGCTAGTATTAGTACACAAACGACAAAACAATTCTAAAACTTGGAACTTTACCCCCATCCCCTTAAACGTATGGAAGTTTGTATGAGACTTCAGCAAATTTTGATGCTAGCGGTCTGGAAATTGATATGGGGAAACCTTGTTATAAATAATAAAATACATATTTCAAGATATTAGTAAATCAGCTCCGAAAAAAAGGAGTTTTTTTTAAAGCAACTTATTAAAAAAAATTAAACCGCCGAAAAACAAAAGCAAAAAATAATAAACTTTTTTTATTTAACCTTAATAACTAAGATCTTAAACTAATGTAAGTATACCTAAGCAATTTTGAGTTGGCGCCAAACAAGCAAATTAATTAATTTCGTAAAGCGTGATGCGCGGCGGCGCGGGCGGCTCGGCGCGACCCGGCCCTTCACCGGAAAATGCCGAGCGTTCACGAAGTTAATGTCAGCGAGACCGAGCAACCTGAACGGGCACAACACGTGAGGGCACACGTCGTTGCGAGTGGGCGAAGAGTGAATTTTTTGGAATGTTAATGTTTATCGCTGGAGATTTCACGTTGCATTGTTAATTTGTTTTTTTTGGTTATTTCTTTAAATTTAAGGTATTTTAGTGACCTTTGTTCATTGATTGTTTGAAACGGCGAAGCCTCATATTTTTACTAAGGTGTAGAGTTTGTGAAGTTAGGGCTTGTAGAGCTAGAATCTTGGCTCTACATGAAATCTGTTAACTTTTTGACAGTGCGAATTATGGTCTCGTCTTGGCAATATTTTTCGTGAAAATGTTTTTGGTGGGATCCTTATTACCAATGGTCGGAGTAGGTAGATTGATGTTTGGTACTTGTATCATAAATGCCCACAGAAAGAATAACATGGATAAGCCATTTTCCCGGAAAGTAATTCTGGTATTTCCGGATCCAATTAGGTATTGTTAATGTTGGTAGTTATTATTATTGCAGTACTACTAAATTAAAAATTTAAAGGAAGGTATTAAAACTAAATTAATTTATTATTTATCTGTTTTCACGTAACGTTTCAATCCCGAAATTCCGAAGGAATGTCCATATTAATATATACGTTTCGGATCAATGACCCCAATTCAATCTACCTACTCCGACCACTGCTTATTACCAATGGTCGGAGTAGGTAGATTGATTTTTGGTACTTGTATCATAAATGCCCAAAGAAAGAATAACATGGATAAGCCATTTTCCCGGAAAGTAATTCCGGTATTTCCGGATCCAATTAAGTATTGTTAATGTTGGTAGTGATTATTATTACTACTCAATTCAAAATTAAAATTAAAATTAATTTATTATTTATCTGTTTTCACGTAACGTTTTAATCCCGAAATTCCGAAGGAATGTCCATATTAATATATACGTTTCGGATCAATGACCCCAATTCAATCTACCTACTCCGACCACTGCTTATTACTGAATGATCTACATTATAATTAGTGGATAGCTATACGCTTACTAGAGTATTTATAACACATAGTGGCACTAAGTATAACTATTAACCTCTCTGCTCGACTAGATTTTGACATATGACATACCAGCTGACTCGACGGGATGTTGCGAATTACGTCATGATTTTCAGGAATTTACTTCAACTTTCAGCATTCGAATTTATTAAGAAAAATGTGTTACGGCGCCTATTTGGACAATAAGCTTGTGGCAAATATCTTTAATTATATGCTGATGTCGGTCAAACCGCGTCATTCTACTGCGAAAAATGTATAAAATAGATATTAATACACCTATCCAAAAGGTAGGCATCTTAAAATCGCTGAAAATATATACATAAACCACATAATCTCTTGATGAAAATATCCAAAATGGAAAAATAAAGATATTGTCATTCTCTCTGCATTCTTACTTTCACCATTTTTCATACGTAAGCTACATAAAAAACATGATCAAATCTTGATAAAAATTACCTAAATTGTGTTGCGGCGTGACACTTCTTAGTGCTGACAATCCACCCGATTTTGTTATTTCGATTAAAAAATGTCTTAAAGCATAATCGATAATCGGTATTTAAAAAAAATAAAAATTTGTAGAAATTGAATAAAAACTCATTGGTATATTTTTCATGAATTAATTATTTATTTAAATATAATCATTTTATTTTAATAAGTACAGTGTGGATAGGCGTGTAACTTTTTATGGTTCCCTACGTCCGAATGAAAAAACGGAACCTTTATAGAATCACTCGCGTGTCTGTCTGTGTAGGTCTGTCACAACCGATTTGTTTCGAATCTACTGGACCGATTAAGTTGAAATTTGGTACACTTATAAATTTCTGTGACTCGAACATGGCCGTGTAACATAAATAAATTAATTTATAATATGGGGTCATTTTTGGGGTCACATTAGAAAATTTAAAAAGCTTTGCATACTGTAGGTACCGTGTGATATATCAAATGAAAGGGCTTGTAGTGAGGGTCACAAATATATTTTTATAAGACCACTGAGACTAAAATAAAAAAAAATACAAAATATAGTTCTGTGATTATAGATTCCAGGAGATCCTATCAGAAGTCTGGTCTTAAAATAACATAGCAAATCTCTCAATATACTGCGACAAAACATGTTCGGAATGTTGGGGATGTTATATTCAATTTAAAGTTGTTATTAGGGTTCCGTACCAAAATGGTAAAAAGCAACCTTTTTTTTTGGGTGGGAAATCATCATATGACCCCTCCCGCTCTGGGCGGAAGGGAGCGTCAGACTCTTGCTGACTAAACCCACCAGTGTTTCTTCCCTAGCCCTTTGTGTTCCGAGCCAGCGGTAACCCTTGCGGACAATTCCGCTGATCCGGCAGGCTTCGGCCCTGGCGGGTACGTTCCCCGCGCGCCTCAAAGAGATGTCAGCATCACGTGAATAAGGAACCCTTATGTTGCGACTCAGTATGTCCGTCTGTCACAGCTGGATATCTCAAGAACTACTAAAGCTATCAACTTGAAATAGTTTTAGGTGACGTTTGCCCAACCATTTTGCAAACAAGAAAGAAATAAAAATATTTTTGTTTTTTTTTTACAACCGGGACTGAAAAGGGTTTTGAAAAATTCGAAGTGGGGCTACTAAGGTATGTGGGGTATCAAGAAAGAGCGTAGTTTGCACATTCTCAAACATTTTTTTTAAGCCGCATGTTTTTTGACTTTTGATAAAAATGTAAAAAAAAATACCGTTTCCCCCTTATCTCCGAAGTTTGCATAGAGAAAATCCTGAAATTATTCTATGTGATAGAAGTTTATGTAACGATTAGGTACAGGAAAAATAAAACGATGTCTCTAAATCGCACACTCTTTCAGAAATCATCAACAATAAATACATTAGTTCCACTATCGGTCATGAGATAGCGCTGACCTAAAACTGCAATATTCTACACCGCAGCGTGCAGTATTAAAATTCTCTGAAGCATAATAGGTCTCACCGATGAAAATTTAAAAACATAAGATGGTACGGAACCCTCGGAGAGCGAGTCCGACTCGCGCTTGCTTGTTTTTTTAATGCTTAAAACACTTGTTATAAAAATATGATTTTTTGGCATTTTTAATCTCAAATAGCAGCCAAGGGGGTTAATTGCAGAGTTTCGCTGTAATAGTAAGAAATGCTCAATATGTTATTCCCCTAAAAGTGACACAGGGCCGTTGCGGGTGACGTCAACATCGAAAGGGATAAGAAAACAGTACTTTTCTTTTCTGGCCGGCACTTTAATTTTTGGGTGCGTTATGAATGATGAGTTTATGAAATACAAACTTATTTTTTCAGTCGATCAAATTAATGATAAGCATTGTGCATGCGTAAATATTCAACCCAACTACCGAACTTTTCACTGTGTGTGGTCCGACATAAACAAGGCCAGTTTTTAAAATTACGTTGGGTTAGTACCACAAAAAAAAACAATTTCTATTACTCAAGTAAACTATTAAATACAAAACTGTCCAAGTGCGAGTCGCACTCGCACACGAAGGGTTCCGTATCACAAGGCAAAAACGCCAAAAAAACAGGAATGTTGTATAGGAGCCGCCCCTTATATATATATTTATTTATATATTTATTTTATTCTGTTTTAGTATTTGTTGTTAAAGCGGCAACAGAAATACATAATCTGTGAAAATTTCAACTGTCTAGTTATCACGGTTCATGAGGTACAGCCTGGTGACGGACAGTGGAGTCTTAGTAATAGGGTCCCGTTTTTACCCTTTGGGTACGGAACCCTAAAAACTACCAAGTTCATACAACTAATAAAACATATTGAAATGTAAAGTGATTGCGGAATACCCAATTTATCCAATTAATTTATCATCATTCCCAAACTTTTGTTAAGCCTACCTAAAAAATGTATACTGGGCATTCTGTAGCAAACTATTGCAAAGTATCAAAAATAAATAATTGTACATTTTATAAAAAATATTTGAAGCGGCGAGCGCATTCCGAAGATAAATTCAAATATAGAACCAATTCGGCGAGAAATTCAATGAATGACTATGGACAAAGGCCCTCAGTTATTGACTCAGTTTTAATATAATGTCCAAAAAACTATTATAATTACATTAAAAAATCATAAATCATTGTTATAAACAATGCTTTTTATATTAAAATGATTTTATTTTAATTTCTGAGTATCGATTTCCGACATTCGACATATTAATTACTCGAGTCAATCGAAATTAAAAAAAGAAATCGTTTATCATAATCGCTTTCACACATCATTACGATAAAAAAAACAATAATGGACGGCGATTCTGAACACAAATTGAGTAGTGGTAATGAATAATACGTGTTATAGGACCCTGTGTTTCAATATTTTTCAAGATTTGGGCATTGTCGTGTTGTTTATAATATTTTCAATAATATTTGTCTCATTTTAAATCTTATCTACATGTGTATGTGTGACATTTGTGAAAAGTAAAAATGTAAACACGCACGTTTGGCGCGAAACTTCGACATTAGATATCAAAAAACTTCATTACCGCTACTTATTTAACTTGGGCAATGGATGAATTCGTCAAATAATTAAATGATGTATGCCCCACTGCCCCTGTGGTGGAGTTTGGATGTTCGAAATTCCCATTTTTTATGTTTTTTAGCCTCGACCACCTCTGTCAACAAAATGGCGATTATCGCATTTACAGACTTAATTTTAATAAAGGTAAATTAATAAGCTTGCGCGCTAAGTATGCAATATTTATTGGCGTTAACGTATGTATTTTTTATCCAACTCTCTTAATTAACGCACATTCATAAGATTTGATGGGTAGCATAATGAAAATTTACATAATCAATGAAGAGTGTCGTATGTCGTAATTCCTGGGTCCAATGGGACCCAGTACCGAGCCGGCGGAGGTTCGTGTGTTCGGGTCCATTCGGGGGCGCTACCGAACTATACGGTTAAGTAATGTAAAGTCTTGATGTCAGGTGAACGTGACAAATAATATGGAAACCGTCAACTCAGCATGGTTTTGGGTTAGTTTACTAGTGCCGACAGCACAGATTTATTGCTGTCTAGCCAGTCAGTGGTTATGTTTTACAGAATGGGCAAATTAATATGTATACCCATTCCAATTGTCAACATTGTCAAAAATTCAGATACAGTTCCACGGTAGCCGAAATGCCAGCGTAGGGAAAGTTTCGCACCTCATTGTATCAGCGGCGACGTGCGACTGCGGATAATTGTCGCAATTATCTACACCGGCGCGGGCAGCCGCACCTGGCCGCACGTCACCGCACCGGGCCGCACCGGGCCGCACCGCGCCGCACCGCGCCGCACCGCGCCGCACCGCGCCGCACCGCACCGCGCCGTAACTGATCGGTATTCAGCGGGGTGGTCTCGAGCTACGTTTACTCATTACCGCGCGCCGCTTTACGTCTGATGTTGTAAGTGGGCGGTGTGCGGTGCTCACTGAACTACAGGAGCGCACTCTTTTGTAACCGACGGATGTTAGCGCGGCTTATGTGAATGCAGCATTAACTTAATAATCTACTAATAATAAGGCTTGTCCGCGGATCGCTTTTCTGATGATTAATGTTATCATTAATTCCGTCCTGTTTCAAAAAGGTAATTCTGATCGTTAAATATCTTTAGTACACCTGAAAATACTACAATCTTTAACTAATCATTTACATTCTAAGTTTCTACTGAATGTAAACTTACAAGGTAGTACTAATAATATTAAAGGCAATGTTGTCTATAAGTAATTCACAAGTTATCCTAAATTATATTTTTACAGTATGCCGCCTTCCAATGCCGTCGCTAACACTAGTTAACTACAAGTTGTAACGTTATCTATCATAGGCGGCGCCGCGTCACGCGACGGTGGCAGTATCGAGCTTCTTTATTCACAACTCACTTGACTTAGTTCGCTTGCTTCCTAATTATGCTCATAATTAGTTGGCGCTAAGTTGTGTTGGCACTGCGTCACCTATGTCTAACTATGCTCTAAGCGAACTCTAACGCCGCGACTGACAAGCTAGTATATTTAGGTGAAGCGAATGAAGACGATTTTGTGCTAACAATAATATTAGTAAGTTATGAATTGGCTATTTCGTTCTTTGTTGGATAGGCCGTTCAAAAATATTGCGGGTGAATGAAAAATGTTGTCCGATCCAGGGATCTGTTTGCGAAATATTAAGCTTTAAAATGCTAGTTTTTGTTAGAGTCAAGTGTGGACAACGCCAGTTTAATGGTTGTTTTTGGATATGTGAACAATTCACGATGGTAACTATACAATGTTGATAACGACAGAGGGGCTTTCCTTTAAACTGCCTATACTAGGTACCATTTTCAAGCTCTGTACCAAAAATCAATTAAATAGGAGCAGTAGTTTAGTGGCAAATAATTTTTTAAGTTTTTGCCCCGTTTGAACACGCTGTATCTTTCCTAACAGCTGATTATATATACATATATATATATCTATACGCAAAGATCATGCACCTTAAAACGATAATCTGAGTAGAATCTAAGATACGTTGTTGCCGCTCTGACGCAAGTCACAAGTACAACCAAATATTTCACTAAAAAGGAAGCAATAAGTACACACACACTTGCACTTTCATTACGAGAGTGACAATCATAGCTAAACATCCCGCGCGTAAAAGAAATAGAAATAGGTCAGTGTGTTACCATTGCATCCTAGATCCTTGCGATTTGATAAAAAACTTGTTTTTTCAGTGCGCCGACGCTATGCTTTCGGAACGTATGTCACGCAACACGGAAGCTCTTGCGCCGCCGCGCCGCCGCCCCGCTATTGTTTTGTCGAATGCACGCTGACAATTATGATTTTGTTTTGTTATTGTGCTAAAACACTAAATAAATTTAAGACAGTATTTCTTTTTTTTATTGTGACAGGACACGTAACTTGGGATTATTATTATTTAGTGTTAGTGTTTTTTTTTGTGATTGACTGTTTTTTTATTGTGATAGGACACGTAATTAAACGTTGGTTGTGTGTGTGTGTGTAACTTACACGGCGTCAGAATACACTGACATGATACTGACCAACTGCCTTTAGCCGTTCATCGCAAGTTGTGGTACCGGTACCAGCTGGACGGTGCGCCTCCACATTCTGTGGTGGCTTCAAGGAAACGGCCCACAGAAATGTTTGGGCAGCAATATAGATCAGTCGAATCGGACCTGTTCGGTGGCCACCACGATCTCCGGACCTCACTCACATGGATTTCTTTTTGTGGGGTTACATTAAGGTTGAAGAGTATGCCTCAGTGGTAAATACAATTGTTGAACTAAGAAATAGGATTATTTTAGCAATTCACAAATTAAAGTGCTTAGCGACGGACAGTGATTTAATTTGAAAAATAAATAACAATATTCTCCGTTGGTATAATTTGTGCATTAATATGAATGGCAGACACATCGAGAACTTAAAAATTTTGTGTTTTTGTGTATGCGTACTTTACAACCTTACCTAAGATAAAAGCCAGCGTGAGCGGCCTAAGCCGCCCGCCCGCCACGCCAAAGAAATATCACACGCCACGCTTCGGCGCGCACGCGACGTTGCCACTGTTACCTAGGCATCTAAGGTCAGTCAAATCTATTTATAAAGGGTGGTTGCGTTTTACTTTGATTTGTAAGCTATTTAGTTTGTTTGAAAAAAATAATCTCATTTTTGGCGCTTTTTATTTTTGTACCATATCGAATTAATACTATACGCGTATAGTATACGTAGTGTAATTTAACGCCCCTCTGTCATATCAACTCTGTATATCACGACGTTAAAAGGAGAACTATTACAGCTAAGTAAGCTCTATACGTTAACGAGTAATAGTCGACCAAACATTTGCACTTGGGATATATAGGAGAGAACATTTTTCAACTACAATATTAAGTTTGTTACTGAGATAAATTTATCCTAACTACGGAACCCTTTATTGTGCGTGTTCCGACAGGCAGATGGCCGGTTTTTTGCGGCTCAACCGAATAACACAACCAATCTTTATGTATTTGTTGCAAAATAATCATTTTTATTAGGAGGACCAAAAAATATGTGTTTTCGGAACCCAGGCGCAGTAGCAAAAACCTTAGTATATTTTTATAAATATAAACACCTTAATATCATACTGACTATAGACCTAAATACTCGTATATGTGAGGCGCTCCTTTATGATGACAAACATTAGCAATCCTGTATGTATGTTAATGAAGCCGGTAGCGCTGTGGTGGGACAGATGGGGTCATAAAGATGTCGTCGATACTTTAGTAGGGGTCGCCTTCACACGCTGTATACTATGCACATACTTGAGGGGTCGCTGCAGAGTGACCGATATAATATTGAGCTATTATGTTGTCCGATCAGTTATCGGAAGGACACACATTGGACACATTTACCTCCAATGGGAGTGGGAGTGGGAGGTGTCACTGGACAGTGTCAAAATCAATATTTATTTTCGTTGTAATATGGATACTGTTGGGTTGCAGCCACTGACAAGTCTGAAAAAACACAGAGATCTTTATTCTAACGTAAGGTTGCTGCTGTCACAGGTAAAATAAGTGTGAAAGGCCCGTTAAGTCGCCAATGGGCAGGACAGAAGTCTGCTATCATTCATCATCATGTTTACTTCTAACTTATGCTTTATTAATGGGGTGAGTGTTGTCGGACCGGCTACGATTGAAGGCAATCAATATGATCTGTAAAACTTGTCATCAGTGTGGGGTAGCGCGACCGACGCGACAGACGCGTCCAGCGCGACCATCACAGCTCGACATCGCACCGCCACACGACGCGATGTCATTATTTCAAATTGGATACTTACGGTGACTGCACAATTACCAGACATGCTAATTAGTTAGCACCTGATATAAATGACAGTTCGCGCTGCCCCCCGCGCGGCCGCGAGTGGATGCCAATATTATGAGTAGAGTAATCATTATGTACGGCTAATGCTCTAACGTTAGATTTAAATCTAGAGCAGTCTCACGAGCGCTACAACGCTCCTGTATGGATCAACGAATTAAAATTAAATCTAAAAATAGAGAAAGCTCCCCACATTTACTTTATTCAGGCCCACTCTAAACAATTTGAAGTTAGTCGAAGTTGTGCTGGTCGACGCGAGCAAAAAGGCTAATCCGTAAAACTCCATCAAATGTAAATCGGTCGGAGGGACAAAAACCCGAGCAGCGGGCTTAGACAACAAATAAAATGTAAAGAGCAATGAATAGATTAACTGCGGGTTAATATTTGACCTGTATAATTGATAAAGTTCAGACTCCCCCGCGCTGCCCGCCGCTCGCCGCCACGCGTCTCCACTAACGCGGTCAAGCAGTATTATACTCAAAATGGAATCTCACAATATTGTTTAAGTAGGATGTAACTTTGACCCATAATTTTTCAAAGTTTTATTAAATAAAAGTTGTTGAAATTTTTTAGAACTTTTCAGTACTTAGGGCAAAACTTACATAACTATGGTGGTATCAGGAAAACATCTGAAATTATATTATTTGGTAATCAAAACCCTTAGTGATAAAATATTCATCAAAAACAAAACTTGTAAAAAAAACCATGTCTCGCAACTCAGTTCTTCTATCATAAAAAGTTGTGAGATCCATGTAATACCAAGTCGGTTAATTTATTCAGTCCCTACTTAAGGGACCTTCTGTCTTAAGTTATTACGTAATTAGCTAACCTAACGACATCTTGTAGTGACCATATCAATATTAAATATCTTTTATGTTTAAAATACATAATTTGATTTGGCCATCGCATGAAAACACAATGTATCTCACAGTGCGATTGCCAAGTCAATCTATGTATTTTAAACATAAAAGATTTATACCGAGAAGAAATATACCGTGTTTATACAACGCCTGCTTGATTACTAAAATTCAAGTCTTTAGTTTTATCCACAACGAAGTTATAGGGTGTCGAAAATGGCCTGCTTCGAGAAAAGGATGGTACGGCTGTGCCCCTTTTTGCTCGACTTGGTGGGAGCACTCCCGTGCCTCCAGATTTCTATTTAAATAAAAGAAAGTCGTGTTACTTACACTATTAATAACTCAAGAACATCTGAACCGATTTGGCTGAAAATTGGTGGAGAGGTAGTTTAGAACCAGAAGACGAACATAGGATACTTTTTGTTTTTTTTATTAATTTTTTATTTAATTATTTTATTTACTTATAGGAGTAGGGTAGGAGTAGTGTAGGAGAAAGGGAGGAATAGTGTAGGAGTAGGGTAAAATAAATCCGACTGACATTAAATCTGTCTACAGAGACCATCGCCGCATTTTTAAAAAGAGTAACTCTACGAGAGAAAGAGAAGAGAAGAGAGAGAGAGAAGAGTAAGAGTAAGAGAAGAAGAAGAGTAAGAGTTACTCTTTTTTAAAAAAAACATCAGAAGCTAGGTGCACGGTTCCAATTGGTCGTTTCCTACGGAGAACCATAGGAAACGACCAATTGGAACCGTGCACCTAGCTTCTGACGTTTCTTAAGGAGTCCATATTGGCTCACCTAAAGTTCTTTACCCGAAATTGTTCTTCCTAATTATTTGTAATCCGAATGATCAGTCTTCCTAAAATTTTTCATCATAAAGTTTTCATTCATACTATTTGTAGTGCTACCGGCGATGTTCATAACACTCATGTTTCCGAAAATTGTAACTAATAATATCATTAATGTAAATATATTTAAACTCCTACTGTTTTTAGGGTTCCGTACCCAAAGGGTAAAAACGGGACCCTATTACTAAGACTTCGCTGTCTGTCCGTCTGTCCGTCTTTCCGTCTGTCCGTCTGTCCGTCTGTCTGTCTGTCTGTCACCAGGCTGTATCTCAAGAACCGCGATAGCTAGACAGTTGAAATTTTCACACATGATGTATTTCTGTTGCCGCTATAACAACAAATACTAAAAACAAAATAAAATAAATATTTAAGGGGGGCTCCCATACAACAAACATGTTTTTTTTCATCGTTTTTGCCTTGTGGTACGGAACCCTTCGTGTGCGAGTCCGACTCGCACTTGGCCAGTTTTTATCATAACGTTTTTATCCCTAAACATAATTACCATAATATTAGAAGATGATATTTATAGTTTTAATTTGAGGGTATGATTATTATTTGGGGGTATGCTTTACATAACGTACTGAGTTGTGTCTATGGAACCACTGTACTTCCACACCCGGCGCTTTTTAATAGTAGCTATTTTTTTTTTAATAGAATAGACTCTTTTTGGTGTAAATTTGAAAACCGCAAAGTTCGCAAAATCATAGTGGCCGAGAAAAGAAATCCCAAAGTTTTTTTTTATCTACAAAAATATGTGGTTAGGCGTAGTCGACGATATGTGGTTAGGCGTAGGCGTTTAAAGGAACCTAACCTGTCCGAGTCGGGGTGCCCCAAGTCCCGAGCTCGCTTCGCTCGCTCTTGCATCCTAAGTTGTCATTACAAATGTGTTACTTTTGTATATTATGTTGGTTACCGCTATAAATGAAATCTAAACAAAAAAAAAATCTATAAAAAGAAATCTAAACAAAAAAGATATGACTTTGAATAATAGTGTAAAAGATGGTTATGTTGAGAAAATATAGGAAAACAAATAAAAGTAGGTATAATAGATGTTTATTGCTACTGACATTATGGAGTTGAATGCTTCGGAATTATGAACATTAGAGACAGAGTAGTTAGGAATTGTGATTGTTAGGATGAAACATTTTAGGAAGAACATTTTCGGATTTCCAATTATCGGAGTTGAATATTTAGGTGAACTTTGGAGCACCCCTATCTCTGCGATGTCTATTTCTGTCTACAGGGTTTAAAGGAACCTTACACGAATCCCCTTCAAACCTAACCTGTCCGAGTCGGGGTGCCCCAAGTCCCGAGCTCGCTTCGCTCGCTCTTGCATCCTAAGTTGTCATTACAAACGTGTTACTTTTGTATATTATGTTGGTTTAGTGTGAAGTGTAATCGGAAACACAAAAAAAAACCAAAAATAATTTAAAACGACGAATGACAACTGTCAAACGTCAACGACCCTCACTTACATTCGATTACGTTTCGTTACCCAGTCAAAAATGGATTAAAGTTAAAAAACTTACAGTATTCATAATAAAAACCATTAAAATCTACCGTCACTTTGTCTGAACTTAAAACGGAACGACCTAGAAGTGAAATTCGTACATTATCTTTTTTTTTTTTTAGGATGGGTAATCATCAAATGACTCTTCCCGCTCTGGGTGGAGCGGAAGGGAGTGTCAGACTCTTACTGACTAAAACCCACCCGAGTTCCTTCCTTAGCCCTTTATGTTCCGGGCCAGCGGTAACCCTTTCGGACAATCCCGCTGACCCGGCAGGCTTCGGCCCTAAGGGGCCCCTCCTCGATGCTGACATCTCTTTGAGGCGCGCGTGGAACACGTACGCGCCGTCCGGCACGGGCCTGGTCCTGATCGGGCGGTGAGCTACCCATTACTCTCCGCCCGCAGGCCCGCGCCTACAGTGGCCGGGAGTCGTCACGCGGCTCCCGACGCCCGGAGCGTCTCCCGCGGCGGCTGGGACGGGAGGCTCTCTCCCTGAGCCGTTCCGCCACCTCCTTCGCTAGCATGACTGCTTCGCAGAAGGAGGTGACTGCCTCCCACTCCCTCTCGCCCCGGACCATGGCTTGCACCAGGGCCGGACGCGAGAGGTCGCCGTCGCTGCCAATCGCCTCTACGAGGACACGGCGGTGCTCCGCCCAAGCGGGGCAGACCTCCACCGTGTGCTCCACCGTGTCCTCTGGGCGATCCTGGCAATGGTGACACCCGGGCGTTTCCTCCTGCCTGATGATGTGCAGGAACCTCCCGAAACTTCCGTGTCCGGTGAGGACCTGCGTCAGGCGGTAGGTGAGGGCGCCGTGGCGCCTCTCTAGCCACTCCTCAAAGAGGGGTCTTATCGCCGCAATATTACTTTAGATTCTAAAAGCAACTTATGGGCTAGGTCATAAAACCCAGGGTTTTTTTTGTCTATAATTAGGTAGATCCTATGGTGCCAGGATTGCGCACAACAGTGACAGGCGTTTAAAATCTACTTAATCAATTTTTGCAAAAATAAAAGTAGACATTTCCTAATTCTATTATACGTTACTTAAAGATTTTTAATATTATAGCATCTGAATATTATATTATGTGAATATTATTTCAAATGTTCATTATACAGGGTGTTTGGTGCATCGTTTGCCAAATGGAATTGGCCGGAAGAAGAGGTCATTTGCTATCTCTTAAGGCCCAGTAACTCATTCCTTGTTTCAATGCTTTTTTTTAAATTACTTTTAAATTTTTATTTGGAGAAATACAAGAACTCTGCATTTAAGCTTAATTTTTTTTTAAAGTTATGAGTATAGCCTTCAAAGGAGATGGCTAAATGACTGCCCCAAGCATGTATAGTAATCTCACATTAACTAGTAATATTTAAATATTCATTCATGAATTATTTAGTGTTTAATAATTTCCAAGAACTTTCGTGAATTATTAAACATAAAAAAGTATCTCAGTTGCTTTTTTTGATTGACATGACAAGTTCAAGGGGAAATAATACAGTACTGCAAGCTAGGGAGGAGTCATATCGCTGTTCCAGAATGTCAAATCGAAACTCGGTTTTTGATAACAGGTATCAAAACGATTTATTTTCTGAAACTAAGAAATGGCAATCAAAGTTTTCGACGGGAATCGATGGCGCTCAGTTCGGTGTCCTGTTTAGTTGCTTGTCACAGGGTTTTGATTCAGAAAATGGGGTTTTTTTAAAGTGACAATCGACTATAACTACTCAATTCCACTTTTTTCTACTTAATCAAAATCAAATAAAAATAACTGAAAGCTTCGGAATATGCTTCTTTGTTTAATCTTTTTTTTTGTCGAAAAATATTAACTGAATAGTGTTCGACAAAAACTAATTCTATTTGTATCTTTCAACCCTTTCGATTATTTTATCGATTCTGTTCCACCCGACGTTCAATCCCATCTCTATGAAAAAACGAACGTCAGATGTCAGACGTCGTTTTTTAAGACTAAACGAATAAATAAATAGGTAAATCGCATTTTTGTTGTTTTATTTCAATATCTTTTATGCCCTTTGGTTACTCAGTGCGTTAATTATCTACTTTAGGCAGAATTGTTAACCTACCTACCTCAATACAGAAATGACAAATATTTGGCTCGGTTAATCTGTATGATCTTTTTCAAATACGTTCATCATTTCAACCATAATGTTATTTACATTGTCTGTAAATACTGTCTTTATTTTAACTAATTTGGATATGTAGTTTAGGTTTTACGACAGAATACTTATATTATTATGATTTTAGTGGAGATTATCTATCGTAAGTCCGTTTTATCAAGTTTTTTTGGTGCAATTACTCCTTTGTAGATATTTACTTCAAGTACCTTAGTCCAAAATCGCCAATGAAAAACACTAATCAATAAAAATCGTCGCAGACACGTTAAAACGCCTAGATAAAAGTGCATAGCAATGTCAATAAGTTTTTGTACCTTTATCGTAGGAGTTACGCGATTTTATTTTCAGGAATGTGCAGATATGAAAAGTTCCTGAACCTTTTTAATTACAAAATACTAATTTTCAGCTATTCAGCATTATATATTGCTAGGAACCATGTCTATACATGCATTTTCATTGCGGGATCAGTCGTCCATACTTCAGTTTAGCCATGTCCTTTTATTTTAATTCTTATGTTTACTCTTGTATGGTTCTATGAAATTAAAAATTTACTTGCTAATAACATCTACTTCCTTTTTAATAACTCCCAAAGTTTTTGAAAAAAGGAAAAATACACTTAACACTCAAATTTAAATTGCTGTAAAAAAAAAAAACTAAAAGCGATCGGGATCTTCGAATTATTTTAAAAGGTTCTCTAGTTTGTCCCCTTTCCAACGATGTGCAATATACCAAAAAAAAACGTTTAATAACTTCGGTAATTCGCTAAATTTGTAATCGAGACACATTAGGCTGATATTCGATATTACAGTAAGAAAACTAGTTTTCACAACAATAACATACTTTAAGTAGGTGGATAGTGTTATCTCACTCTTACGCAGTCTTTTATCTCTTTCTAGGGTTCTAACTTTCCTCGAACTTGAAATAAAAAATTAACTTTTACTTAATAAGTACCTAATTATATATTTTTTTCAAATTGTCGCGTACACACGCGCGACATCTTCGTCTTATCTCGATTGTAGTGGTGTGTAAACGTATTTCTGCTTTGATAGTGACGAAAGCCGCCTCAATGCGTTGGATTAAATCATCCCTAGTCTCAACTTCCGTGGAGTAAACAAGTTCTTTGGGCCATCCCCAGATGTAAAAATCTAACGGAGTCAGGTCTGGGGAACGGAGGCCAAGGAATAAGGCCATCCCTCCCAATTCATGATTCTGGGAATGCAACATTTGGATGTTGTACTATGACGGTTAGTCTCCAGTGAGCGGGATAACGTTTTGATGAAAAACAAAAGACAGGTCTTCACTGAAAATTGGTAGCTGACCTAATAATTAGGGTTAGTCTGTTTGTAGAAATTCTTTTTAAAAAGTTCGGATCATCCACGTCCGAGTGTAATAAGAAGATGTCGCGCGTGTGTACGCAATAGTGGAGGACAATTTGAACAAAATTTATAATTAGGTACTTCTATATATACAATATGTTGATTTGCATCCTCGTCAAAGTTCAGGAGGTTGTCATAAAATACATAAATAATCAATTAAAGTACGTTATGGGGCAATAACTAGTAAGCGCTGCTTTTTTTTTCTTGTTGAAATTTAACAGTATTTCAGAATTACACCCTTAATTCAATACAAATAAAACAGAATCACCCGACTACGCACACAGCGACAATGCATGCAGCTGTTTTTCCCCGAAATGGTAGCGCCGTCGCGCCGCGTAGCAATGACCCGACCGGTAGCAATAATTTTACCTAATTTTATTTCGAAAATCACCTACATTATTGTCATAAATTTCGCTTGATAATTAACTCATTTTTGAGCATCATTGGAATACGGAAATCTTACTAATGACAGTAATATTAGTGCGCCAAAGAAAAGTTCACTGACCTGTTATCAGATGATTAATAATATCCTTCAACCTAAAGTTTTCGTAGTGATTTTGTTTTTATTTGTGGATTAAATTGGTTGATTTGAAACTTTCCTTCCTACTTAACGGGCTTAGGGCCGGCAATAATACCTACCTTAGTTAGTGTACCGATCTACTAAGTCTAAAAATGATGTTTTCTACGTTTGATGAAATGGAAAGACGTGTTAGTTAAGTGTAAGTACGTGGTATACTGACTTTCAACTCTTAGGTAAACACTCGTCCATCCACAGGATGTTGGCGTCTTGGTGTTCCAGGAACCAGCGACCAAAATGTAACCCGCACGGCATTATCACCTGGGTGAATGTCTTGTGCCTTGCGGTAGTGGAATGGGTGTTGCAGCTCACGCTTCAGTAGGCGCCACACTGTAGTGTGGTGCACTCCAAAGTGTTGACCAGCCTCCCGCGTGCTTGCCCGTGGGTCTCGCTGGAAGTATTCCAGGATGTCTTCCTGCAAGGCGACAGGCAGGCCTACGCTGCCGCGAGCTTGAGCATGCTGGGGAACGTCAAACTGCCGATGATCCCGCAGTCTCTGCGTAGCAGCCAGCATGAAGCTCTGTGACGGGGGTTCCCGATCGGGATACATTTCCACGAACATCCGGATGGCTCCACGTAGGCTGTCTCCACTGATGGTGACCATCTCCACCAACTCGGCATTTGAGTAATTGTCCGTCATCACACTTTGTAACTACGTCTCGATGTACGGAAATTCGCAAAGCGCACTCGCGAATACTTCGGCGAGTTCAATCACACTGCCGGCGCCGGCGCCGCGGCGCGCGGCGCCGGCGGGGAAAAGGGGCGTGGCTAGGAGCGGCGCGGGAGAGTGTGATTGGGGGATGGGATTGATTACCTACGAATTTATCGAATGAGAATTGCATGTATGGTTTGCATTTGTGTGTGTGTGAGGCGCGGTTATAGGGCTAGTTACAGACGGGCCGCGTTTAAATACGGCTGGTTCACACTTACGGATTTCCTTAAATAAGAAAAAAAAATAAAAAAATACCTACTCATTTTATTGTTGATTTGGGTCGAGAATCATTAGCATAATTACGTCCTTGAATTTGACTAGGATGCAAATCAACACATCTTATCTTATATATATATATATATATATATAAAATGGTAATATATAAAATGGTAATATATAAAATGGTAAACTGACTGATTGTTGATATATCAACGCACAGCCCAAACCGCTGGTCCTAGAGACATGAAACTTGGAGGGTGTATTCTTTGTGAAGAGTAAGTATCCACTAAGAAAGGATTTTTGGGAATTCTACCCCTAAAGGGGTGAAATAGGGGATGGAAGTTTATATGAAAGTCCGTCAGTTTTGAAGTTAGGCTTTTCAAATTTTGTGTTTAGGCAGAGGATTGAAAATTAATTTACACATGTCTCAGCGTTTTTGACAAATCTACCCCCGAAGGGTTAAAAAGGGGGATGAAGTTGTGTATGGAAAGTCCTTAATTTTAGAAGTAAAAGTCACTAAGTTTATTATCTAGGCTTATGGTTGGAAGGTAACGCAACGGTGTTGTTAGAATTTTAACCCTTGAGGGGGTGAAAATAGGGATAAAATTTTGTTTTTAATTATATAATCTATCAACACACAGCCCAAACTGCTGGTCCTAGAGACATGAAACTTGGAGGGTGTATTCTTTGTGAAGAGTAAGTATCCACGAAGAAAGGATTTTTGGGAATTCTACCCCTAAAGGGGTGAAATAGGGGATGGAAGTTTATATGAAAGTCCGTCAGTTTTGAAGTTAGGCTTTTCAAATTTTGTGTTTAGGCAGAGGATTGAAAATTAATTTACACATGTCTCAGCGTTTTTGACAAATCTACCCCCGAAGGGTTAAAAAGGGGGATGAAGTTGTGTATGGAAACTCCTTAATTTTAGAAGTAAAAGTCACTAAGTTTATTATCTAGGCTTATGGTTGGAAGGTAACGCAACGGTGTTGTTAGAATTTTAACCCTTAAGGTAATGAAAATGGGGATAAAATTTTGTTTTTAATTATATAATCTATCAACACACAGCCCAAAATGCTGGTCCTAGAGACATGAAACTTGGAGGTTGTATTCTTTGTGAAGAGTAAGTATCCAAGAAGAAAGGATTTTTGGGAATTCTACCCCTAAAGGGGTGAAATAGGGGATGGAAGTTTATATGAAAGTCCGTCAGTTTTGAAGTTAGGCTTTTCAAATTTTGTGTTTAGGCAGAGGATTGAAAATTAATTTACACATGTCTCAGCGTTTTTGACAAATCTACCCCCGAAGGGTTAAAAAGGGGGATGATGTTGTGCATGGAAAGTCCTCAATTTTAGAAGTAAAAATCACTAAGTTTATTATCTAGGCTTATGGTTGGAAGGTAACGCAACGGTGTTGTTAGAATTTCACCCTTAAGGGGGTGAAAAGGGGGATACAATTTTGTTTTTAATTATATAATCTATCTATATATATAAAATGGTAAACTGACTGACTGACTGACTGACTGATTGTTGATATATCCACACACAGCCCAAACCGCTGGTCCTAGAGACATGAAACTTGGAGTGTGTATTCTTTGTGAAGAGTAAGTATCCACGAAGAAAAGATTTTTGGGAATTCTACCCCTAGAGGGGTGAAATAGGGGATGGAAGTTTACATGAAAGTCCGTCAGTTTTGAAGTTAAGATCTTCAAATTTTGTGTTTAGGTAGAGGATTGAAAATTAATTTACACATGTCTCAGCGTTTTTGAAAATTCTACCCCGAAGGGTTAAAAAGGGGGATGAAGTTGTGCAAGAAGTAAAAATCACCAAGTTTATTATCTAGGCTTATGGTTGGAAGGTAACGCAACGGTGTTGTTAGAATTTCACCCTTAAGGGGGTGAAAAGGGGGATACAATTTTGTTTTTAATTATATAATCTATCTATATATATAAAATGGTAAACTGACTGACTAACTGACTGACTGACTGATTGTTGATATATCAACACACAGCCCAAACCGCTGGTCCTAGAGACATGAAACTTGGAGGGTGTATTCTTTGTGAAGAGTAAGTATCCACGAAGAAAAGATTTTTACGAATTCTACCCCTATAGGGGTGAAATAGGGGATGGAACTTTATATGAAAGTCCGTCAGTTTTGAAGTTAGGGTTTTCAAATTTTGTGTTTAGGCAGAGGATTGAAAATTAATTTACACATGTCTCAGCGTTTTTGACAAATCTACCCCCGAAGGGTTAAAAAGGGGGATGAAGTTGTGTATGGAAAGTCCTTAATTTTAGAAGTAAAAGTCACTAAGTTTATTATCTAGGCTTATGGTTGGAAGGTAACGCAACGGTGCTGTTAGAATTTTAACCCTTAAGGGGGTGAAAATAGGGATAAAATTTTGTTTTTAATTATATAATCTATCAACACACAGCCCAAACTGCTGGTCCTAGAGACATGAAACTTGGAGGGTGTATTCTTTGTGAAGAGTAAGTATCCACGAAGAAAAGATTTTTGGGAATTCTACCCCTAAAGGGGTGAAATAGGGGATGGAAGTTTATATGAAAGTCCGTCAGTTTTGAAGTTAAGATCTTCAAAAGACATGTCTGGTGGAGCAATGGGCGATTGTCTAGGTAGTCAAAGAAAATGTTCAGTAATGATTGTTATATTATTATAATCGTCGCATTTTATAGTTTATCAATTAATCAGTTTCAGGAGTCAGGATCTTGCGCAAACTGGTGAAAACCAGGTTTATATGCTGGGTATTTTTCTTAGTTTTTTTTTAGTATAACGCCATCTGTGAGCAAATACAGATACTAATTGGTGGTATGCCTTTGTGAGGTTAATGAAACATTTAATATTTTGTATTTAATAATTTGTACTTACATTTTTTCATTTCATTACAAAGCGATCTTATTCTTTATTGTACACATAAATGCACATATTATGATATTGGTATCAGCTTTAATTTCTATCTTCAATACCCATAATATTATTTATATTTAGCTACTTGTTGGTACTGAATTGGGATTATATTAAATAAAACTATGTATGTATTTGTTGCCAAACAAATTCTTTTATTATACATAAATAAAATGATAAAAATAATAAACGTCTTCTAGAGACACCAAAACATTGTTGTTATTATAAGTATACAGCGGCTTACTAGCTCGCTTGTAATTTGGTAGGCTTACAGCTAATGTTGTACGAGCACCTCGTTGTGCTACTGGTGATAATGGAGGTGGTAGTGGTAGCGGCGGCGGTGTTGGTGGGACGGCCCGTGGTAGTGGTGGTGTTGGTGGAAGAGGCTGTGGTGGCGGCGGTGTTGGTGATCCAAGTTCCACGGATGGAACAACATCCTCTTGTAAGTCCCTTGATAAATCATGAATCAGGCGTCGTTTCGCTCGAACCTAACAGGCTTGACATGCATATATTGATGCTATATCCTGAAAATATTATTATATTTTATTACATGGCATGACATAACTGGCGACATGTGGGGTGTACTACTGGTTTACCACTCCCAAATCCTTCGGGGATCGCTGGCGTGATGTCGTGTTTTATATGACGAACACTCCTTCCCTTTTTCTTGATCGTCGTTTCCATTGCTCGTCTTTCCAGTTTTGACGGATCTATCCAATTTATTTACCCATTTTCTTTCAAAGACCTTTCCTACTTATTATAAAAATAAATAATTTACCTGATGATTATTATCATTGGAAATAAGGGGTACTAAAGGGTTGTCCACTGCAAAAGTATAGAAACGTCGGCGTCTTGGATTTCTGCTGAGTCCGGCTGAGATACCCATGACATAGTAATCACTCATTGTCAGCAACTTCGGTATTTAATCAATTACAACAATCGTGACAAGCGTATCCATCTAATGGGAGCTGGAACAATAACAAATGTCATTGTATTTTTCAAATTATAACACAACTAACTGCTCAATGTACTGCATGGTTTACGCCACTGCCGTAGCATAGAGGCGTACCTGATTTGCTAACCATCTTGCCACTTGCAGGCGTAACGCGAGCCCTCACACGATATGTCTGCGAATCCTCATCATAATATCCAAATTGAAAGGAAAAGCAGAATCCTTTAGGAAAAGCAATAGTAATCGTGTCTAGAATCATTGTCAGTCCGTGTAGAATATATCAATAATACAAAATAATCGCACAGTAAGGAAGGAACGCATACACGCAACTTGGAAGCGCAATGTAAGGAAAGCCAGCAATAAATACACAGACGACTTTTAAAATACTGAAAAAAATAACTAGTAATAATAAGTCAATCTCACAGAGCATGTTCAATCTATCAAAAAATAGTCTATGATCTCATGTCAAAAAAGTAATAAATACTTACCTTCATGTTAGGAAGTGGGTATTCAAAGAAAAACATGATGTGTAAACAAAAATATTTTAGTAATATTGTCGTATTTTATACGCAAATACGTTAATATATTGCTTTGATGTAAAATAAGCGGCATAGTTATTGTTCACACTCTCTAAAAGTAATTACCTACGGATGGTAATAATGAGGTAATAATGGAACGTCAAAAACATTTTTAGTAGGCACCTACTTCCCGTTAAAAATGGCAAAGCGGAAGCTACGATTGAGTACTGTTTTTTTGAGAATTATGTTACGCAAGTAATACTGAATTAATAAATCCATAGTAATTTAGATCTAAATTTTTAAATCTTACTGTAAAAAATTAAATCATGAACGTTTATTGATACCAGAATTACCACAGGGCAGAAACTGGACATCTCTTTTTGTGTTTAGTTAGAGGATTGAAAATTAATTTACACATGTGTCAGCGTTTTTGACAATTCTACCCCGAAGGGTTAAAAAGGGGGATGAAGTTGTGCAAGAAGTAAAAATCACCAAGTTTATTATCTAGGCTTATGGTTGGAAGGTAACGCAACGGTGTTGTTAGAATTTCAACCCTTAAGGGTGTGAAAAGGGGGATATCATTTTGTTTTTAATTATATAATCTATTTTATATAAAATTCAATGACCTGGCTGAAATATCAACCCATAGCTTATACCGCTGGTCCTAGAGATATGAATTTGGCAGGGTGTGTTCTTTGTAAAGAGTAGGTATCCGCTAAGAAAGGGTTTTTGGATATTCAACCTTTAAGGAGGTGAAAACGAGGGATTTCGTTAGTATGAAAAATCTTATTCCTTGAGTTAATAACCTTGAAGCTTGGCACGAATACTTAGCCAAATCAATTATGAAGTTTGGCATATTTTGTTTTTCTAAACTACCCTCTAAAGAGGGATTGGGGTGTGTCAAAATTTGTATGGAAGAATTTTAACGCGCTGTCCGATTAACTCGAAACTGAGTATGTATACTTATAACTAAAAATGATGAAAATGTTAATCATTATTTTTAGTTATAAGTTTTCTGAAAATGTACCCCTAACTGCGTGAAAAAGGGTAGTTAATTTTACAGGGGAGGATTTTACTGCGTGACTTGAAAAGCTCGAAAATTGGTATAAAATAATAATTAATCTATGAGTCAAGTTTTGAACACATCTTAAACGATTTTTTAAATTTCCACCCCTATAAGGGTGAAAATCAGGGATACAGATTAAATGAAAATAAACTGAAAACTTTGCAAGAATACTATCTAAGTAAATTATGAAGTTTGTCATTTTTTGTTTTTCTAAACTACTCCTATACAGGGGGATCAAAATTTCTAAGGAAGAATTTTAACGCGCAGTTCGATTAACTCGAAACTCAGTATTCATACTTATGACCAAAAATAAAGAATAACGTATCAGGGTTTTTCGATAATCTACCCCTAACGGGGTGAAGCGGTGTAGTCAATTTCACAGGGGAGTATTTTATTACTTGGCTTGATTAACTGGAAAATTGGTATATATAATCCTTAAGTCAAGTCATAGAAACATCCCAGACGATTTTTCAAAATTCTATCCCTATGGGGATAAAAAGAGGGGATACAGTTTATATGAAAAATCTTATGTATTTGGTTTATAAACTTTATAGACTTCCAAAAACAACACTACAAAGTGCAAATAACTTTAATTTCGGAAGTCGGTGTCTTTCGATCTGTATTTTAGTTTTTTGCCACCGACTTCCGAAATTAAAGTTATTTTTCTCTTTGTAGTGTTTTTTCTTAAGTCGGTTTTTTATTTTGTTATTTTTTTATATCTTCATTTTGTAGTGGGTCTGTTTATAATTTATCTAAGTTACAATAGCTAACTTGCTCATCGACTTTACCAAAATATTGCTTTTTCCGATGCAAGGAAATTAATTGTTGAGGAGTTCTCCTGGTATTTCACCATCAGCAGCATTTCACCATTCGCATTGTGACGAGTATAAATTGCTGGGCAACCATATTAAAGTAATCGAATCGCGACCCGTGAAATACTTATTATTGAGTAGTTCTGGTGGCCATCTGTGGTCTTCATCATCAGTTCCACTTCATTAAATGATGCTTTTCGAGAGCAAATGCACGAGTTACTATTAAAAAATACCCAAATCGCTATAGGTGTGCCTATAATATTTAAAGCGTTTCTTCAATTTCTCCAGGATCCCATCATCAGATCCTGACCTGATGACAATGGACCACCTGGAAAGTATACCATTTCAAACAAAAAAATATTTTTACAAATCGGTCCAGCCGTCTTCGAGTAATCGGGAACATACATAAAAAAAAAGGTTCCGACGAACTGAGAACGTCCTCCTTTTTTTGAAGTCGGTTAAACATAAAAAAGTGTGTTTTAGGGTTTTTCAAAAATCGACTCCTACCAAGGTGGAAAAGGGTAATAAAGTTTAAGGGTTGGATTTACTGCTTGCTTCCATTAACTCGAAAATGGGTATGGGTCTTTGAGTCAAGTTATGAACACATCCCAAACGAAATTTCAAAATTCCACCCTTGTGGGGGTGAAAAGGATATGGGATACAGTTTATTTGAAAAATACAAAAACCCTTTGATCTATAAACTTAAAAATTGGCCCGAATACTTATTTATCCTAAATAAATGATAAGATCATAAACATATACATTTTCGAAATTTTTAGAGGAAAGTACGAATTTCACGCGGACGAAGTCGCGGGCAGAAGCTAGTCTATCTATATATATAAAATGGTAAACTGACTGATTGTTGATATATCAACGCACAGCCCAAACCGCTGGTCCTAGAGACATGAAACTTGGAGGGTGTATTCTTTGTGAAGAGTAAGTATCCACTAAGAAAGGATTTTTGGGAATTCTACCCCTAAAGGGGTGAAATAGGGGATGGAACTTTATATGAAAGTCCGTCAGTTTTGAAGTCAGGCTTTTCAAATTTTGTGTTTAGGCAGAGAATTAAAAATTAATTCACACGTGTCTTAGCGTTTTTGATAATTCTACCCCCGAAGGGTTAAAAAGGGGGATGAAGTTGCGTTTGGAAAGTCCTTAATTTTCGAAGTAAAAATCACTAAATTTATTATATAGGCTTACGGTTGGAAGGTAACGCAACGGTGTTGTTAGAATTTCATCCCTTAAGGAGGTGGAAAGAGGGACGAAATTCTGTTTTTAATTATATAATCTATCAACGCACAGCCTAAACCGCTGGTCCTAGAGACACGAATTTTGGAGGGCGTGTTCTTTGTGAAGAGTAGGTATCCACTAAGAAGGAGTTTTTGGAAAGTCAACCTTTAAAGAGGTGAAAAGGGGGGATTTTTTTTGTATGAAAAATCTTATTCCTTTAGTTAATAACCTTAAAACTTGGCAGGAATACTTATCTAAATAAATTATGAAATTGGGCATTTTTTTGCTTTTCTAAACTACCCTCTAAAGAGGGAGGGGGGGGGTGTCAAAATTTGTATGGAAGAATTTTAACGCGCAGTTAGAATAACTCGAAACTCAGTACCTATTTATACTTATGACCAAAAATAAAGAATAACGTATCAGGGTTTTTCGATAATCTACCCCTAACGGGGTGAAGAGAGGTAGTCAATTTAACAGGGGAGTATTTTATTACGTGGCTTGATTAACTGGAAAATTGGTATAAATAATCCTTAAGTCAAGTCATAGAAACATCCCAGATGATTGTTCAAAATTCCATCCCTGTGGGGATAAAAAGAGGGGACACAGTTTATATGAGAAATCTGATTTATTTGGTTTATAAACTTTATAGACTTCCAAAAAAAAACACTACAAAGTGAGAAATAACTTTAATTTCGGAAGTCGGTGTCTTTGGGTCTGTATTTTAGTTTTTTTTCTGAAATTAAAGCTTTTTTTCACTTTGTTGTGTTTTTTTGGAAGTCGGTTTTTTTTTTGTTAAAAGCTTGCTTTTTAGTGGGTCTGTTTACAATTTATCTAAATTACAATAGCCTAATGTCAACTTGCTCATCGGCTTTACCAAAATTTTGAGTTTCCCGATGCAGGGACATTAATTTTTGATTCTCTTGGTATTTTACCATTAGCTCCATTTCACCATTTGCATTGTGACGAGCATACATTGCTTAGCAACCATGTTAAAGTAATCTAATCGCAACCCGTGAAATACTTATTATTGAGTAGTTCCGGTGGCCATCTGTAGTCTTCATCATCAGTTACACTTCACCAAATAGTGCTTTTCGAGAGCAAATACACGAGTTACTATAAAAAATACCCAAATTGCTATAGGTGTGCCTATAATATTTGAAGAGTTCCTTCGATTTCTCCAGGATCCCATCATCAGATCCTGACCTGATGACAATGGGACCACCTGGAAAGTATATATACACTTTCAAACAAAAAAAAAATTCAAATCTGTCTAGCCGTCTTCGAGTAATCGGGAACGTACTTAAAGAAAAAAAGATTCCGACAAACTGAGAACCTTGGATCCTCCTTTTTTTGACGTCGGTTAAAATAAAAAAGGGGGTTTTAGGGTTTTTCAAAAATCGACTCCTACCAAGTTGGAAAAGGGTTATAAAGTTCAAGGGTTGGATTTTACTGCTTGCTTCCATTAACTCGAAAATGGGTATGGGTCTTTGAGTCAAGTTATGAACACATCCCAAAAGATTTTCCAAAATTCCATCCCTGTTGGAGTGAAAATCGGGGATACAGTTTATTTGCAAAATACAAAAACCCTTTGATCTATAAACCTAAAATTAGCCCAAATACTTATTTATCTAAATAATTGATAAGATCATAAACATACATTTTCGAAATTTTAAGAGGAAGGTACGAATTTCACGCGGACAAAGTCGCGGGCAGAAGCTAGTATTAAATAAAAGTTTATTTTTTATTTAAAGTTCGAAGAAAGTTAGGACCCTAGAAATAGATAAGAGACTGCATAAGAGTGAGATAACACTATCCACTTACACAAAGAATGTTATTTATGTGAAAACTAGTGTTCTTACCGTAATATCGAATATCAGCCTGATGTGTCTCGATTACAAATTTAGCGAATTACTGAAGTTATTAAACGTTTTTTTTGGTATATTGCACACCGTTGGAAAGGGGACAAACTAGAGAACCTTTTAAAATTATTCGAAGATCCCGATCGCTTTTAGTTTCTTTTTACAGCAATGTAAAGTTGAGTGTTAAGTGTATTTTTCCTTTTTTCAAAAACTTTGGGAGTTATTAAAAAGGAACTGGATGTTATTAGCAAGTAAATTTTTAATTTCGTAGAACCATACAAGAGTAAACATAAGAATTAAAATAAAATTTGAAAGCTATACTCATTACTTTTTTAAAATTTAAACTTAAATGCAGAGTTCTTGTATTTTTCTAAATAAAAATTAAAAAGTCATAATAAAAAAACCGGTGTAACAGGGAATGAGTTACTGGGCCTTAAGAAATAGCAAATGACCTCTCCTTTCGGCCAATTCCATTTGGCAAACGATGCACCAAACACCCTGTATAAACTGTTCATTATATCATATGAAATTAGGTAAAATGAAATTATGTCAATAATTCATTATATCATTTGATCGTTATAATAAAAATAAAATATGTCGGAGACATCATTAGTACGGGAGCTGACTTGACAACGAGGCGGAAGCAGTGTGACGACAACGACTATTCGGAACGCCAGCGCCATCTGGTGGCGCTTGACAGAGTCTAGCATGAGTTCGTGGGGGGGTCGACGCTCGAAGACAGCTCGACAAGAACCGAAGAACGATGTGGAGTGCTCTTGGACATTGGACATCGTACGAACAACATGTGCTCAGAAACTGTCCCGCGTTCCGTATCTGGTTGTGTCGTGTACCTTACAGTGTGTAATTTGCTAGTGTGAATAAATTGTTCGTGAAATTATAATCTGATTTGAACTGTAAACCGTTTTTCTATTGCGCAATAACCAACACTTACCCACAGTAGCCCACACATAGTTCAAATATGGCTGATAATAACGAGACACACTATACTTTCTCCGACATCAGAACTGGGATTCGTGTTGGTTCATGCGCAAAATGAGAACGCTAAAATTAAAGTGACCGTTGACATTTGATAAACAAAGTGCAAACATGTGAACGCTTATTAAATAATCGTTTGGATCTGTCCAAGTTCGACCCAAACAAACCAGATACGGATACGCGATCATAGTACGTGTTGGTTTGGGCATAGGCTGTATGCAGAAATACCTTTGCACATTGACGCGCCAGTTGCGCCCTACCGCCACGTTTAAAAACAAAAAAGAAAAAGTGTGTCTATAACCGGCGTTTGAGTTCGTCGTATCCTGTTTTCGTAATAAGAACACACGGTAGGACCCGTCGTGTGCAAACGTAACAGCACACAGTACGATAGCTGATTTTTTTTTTGCTGAAAATTCACTGCAAGGAGGTCAACTTGTTGTGTGTGGCCGTCATTAAGGCGCACAAAGGGAGCCAAGGACGTAGCGTGGAGCTACCAGTGACGAGGGGTGACTTGAAGAATCGAGCCAAGCAGCCTGCAGCCGTCGGTGAAGTCCTTCGTGTGCTGCAGTGAGGGAATCCAGAACATGTCGCGACATGTCATGGGCCGCGGCACGGTGCACGAGCAGTGGCAGCCAGGCATATGGTGGAGGTGGACCGCGTGCTGCAAGCAGCAGTAGCGAGTGGACGTCTGCGTCGTACAGCTACTCTCAGGCACGTTAGAAAATAAAGGTGAGCTGTATTGTTTTGTTTACGATTCTGGTGCTGAATGCTCGTGAGTAAAAGCGAGTTGTGTAGCCAAATTAAGTGGCAAACGAGTTAATAATGTTGTTGCGTTGACTGGTATTGGTCAAACGCGTGTATTCAGCACAGAACAAAATCATATGTAGTGTTGCGATTAGCGAGCGACAACTTGAGATTTTATTACATTTCTACCCGAAAGGACCATGCGTCATTTTGGGCCCACTTTTTCAACATTGTTCAACAGTGATGAGTTATATGTCATATGAAAGCTCTTAACATGTACTTTATTTCATTCTATGGCAGCTAAGTTCAAATCGAGCGCGAAAACGGTGTTTTATGCGTTTTTAAAAAAATGTTCAACTTTGTTCAACAGTGATGAGTTATATGTCATATGAAAGCTCTTAACATGTACTTTATTTCATTCTATGACAGCTAAGTTCAAATCGAGCGCAAAAACGGTGTTTTATGCGTTTATTTAAAAATGTTTAACTTTGTTCAACAATAATGAGATATATGTCATATGAAAGCTCTTAAAGTGTACTTTATTTCATTCTATGGCAGCTAAGTTCAAATCCAGCGCGAAGACGGTGTTTTATGCGTTTTTAAATGCGTCATTTTGGGCCCACTTTTTCAACATTGTTCAACAGTGATGAGTTATATGTCATATGAAAACTCTTAACATGTACTTTATTTCATTCTATGGCAGCTAAGTTCAAATCGAGCGCGAAAACGGTGTTTTAACGTTTTTAAAAAAATGTTCAACTTTGTTCAACAGTGATGAGTTATATGTCATATGAAAGCTCTTAACATGTACTTTATTTCATTCTATGACAGCTAAGTTCAAATCGAGCGCAAAAACGGTGTTTTATGCTTTTATTTAAAAATGTTTAACTTTGTTCAACAATAATGAGATATATGTCATATGAAAGCTCTTAAAGTGTACTTTATTTCATTCTATGGCAGCTAAGTTCAAATCCAGCGCGAAGACGGTGTTTTATGCGTTTTTAAATGCGTCATTTTGGGCCCACTTTTTCAACATTGTTCAACAGTGATGAGTTATATGTCATACGAAAGCTCTTAATATGTACTTTATTTCATTCTATGGCAGCTAAGTTCAAATCGAGCGCAAAAATGGTGTTTTATGCGTTTTAAAAAAAATGTTCAACTTTGTTCAACAGATATGAGTTATATGTCATATGAAAGCTCTCAACATGTACTTTATTTCATTCTACGACAGCTAAGTTCAAATCGAGCGCAAAAACGGTGTTTTATGCTTTTATTTAAAAAAATTTAACTTTGTTCAACAATAATGAGATATATGTCATATGAAAGCTCTTAAAGTGTACTTTATTTCATTCTATGGCAGCTAAGTTCAAATCCAGCGCGAAGACGGTGTTTTATGCGTTTTTAAATGCGTCATTTTGGGCCCACATTTTCAACATTGTTCAACAGTGATGAGTTATATGTCATACGAAAGCTCTTAATATGTACTTTATTTCATTCTATGGCAGCTAAGTTCAAATCGAGCGCAAAAATGGTGTTTTATGCGTCTTTAAAAAATGTTCAACTTTGTTCAACAGATATGAGTTATATGTCATATGAAAGCTCTTAACATGTACTTTATTTCATTCCATGACAGCTAAGTTCAAATCGAGCGCGAAAACGGTGTTTTATGCGTTTATTTAAAAATGTTTAACTTTGTTCAACAATAATGAGATATATGTCATATGAAAGCTCTTAAAGTGTACTTTATTTCATTCTATGGCAGCTAAGTTCAAATCCAGCGCGAAGACGGTGTTTTATGCGTTTTTAAATGCGTCATTTTGGGCCCACTTTTTCAACATTGTTCAACAGTGATGAGTTATATGTCATATGAAAGCTCTTAACATGTACTTTATTTCATTCTATGGCAGCTAAGATCAAATCGAGCGCGAAAACGGTGTTTTATGCGTTTTTAAAAAAATGTTCAACTTGTTCAACAGTGATGAGTTATATGTCATATGAAAGCTCTTAACATGTACTTTATTTCATTCTATGACAGCTAAGTTCAAATCGAGCGCAAAAACGGTGTTTTATGCTTTTATTTAAAAATTTTTAACTTTGTTCAACAATAATGAGATATATGTCATATGAAAGCTCTTAAAGTGTACTTTGTTTCATTCTATGGCAGCTAAGTTCAAATCCAGCGCGAAGACGGTGTTTAATGCGTTTTTAAATGCGTCATTTTGGGCCCACTTTTTCAACATTGTTCAACAGTGATGAGTTATATGTCATACGAAAGCTCTTAATATGTACTTTATTTCATTCTATGGCAGCTAAGTTCAAATCGAGCGCAAAAATGGTGTTTTATGCGTTTTTTAAAAAATGTTCAACTTTGTTCAACAGATATGAGTTATATGTCATATGAAAGCTCTTAACATGTACTTTATTTCATTCTATGACAGCTAAGTTCAAATCGAGCGCGAAAACGGTGTTTTATGCGTTTATTTAAAAATGTTTAACTTTTTTCAACAGTGATGAATTATATGTAATATGAAAGATCTTAAAGTGTAAGTACTTTATTTCATTTTATGGCAGCTAAGTTCAAATCCAGCGCGAAAACGATTTTTATGCGTTTTTTAAATGCGTCATGCTGGGCCCACTTTTTCAACATTGTTCAACAGTGATGAATTATATGTCATATGAAAGCTCTTGAAGTGTACTTTATTTCATTCTATGGCAGCTAAGTTCAAATCCAGCGCGAAAACGGTTTTTATGCGTTTTTTAAATGCGTCATGCTGGGCCCACTTTTTCAACATTGTTCAACAGTGATGAATTATATGTCACATGAAAGCTCTTGAAGTGTACTTTATTTCATTCTATGGCAGCTAAGTTCAAATCCAGCGCAAAAATGGTTATTTTTTGCTTTTTTTAAAAATGTTCAACATTGTTCAACAGTAATGAATTATATGTCATAGCAAAGCTCTTCAAGTGTAC